>JBBGZY010001991.1:2500-391432 GCA_037952925.1 Lithobates clamitans | reverse complement strand
CCGTTAAAGTCTATGGGACACAAACATGAATAATCAAAAGTGCTAATTTTAAAGGATTATATGCAAGTTATTGTCAAAAAAGTGTTTGGGGACCTGGGTCCTGCCCCAGGGGACATGGATCAATGCAAAAAAAGTTTTTTAAAATGGCCGTTTTTTCGGGAGCAGTGATTTTAATAGTGCTTAAAGTGAAACAATAAAAGTTAAATGTTCCTTTAAATTTTGTATCTGGGGGGTGTCTATAGTATGCCTTTAAAGTGGCGCATGTTTCTCGTGTTTAGAACAGTCCGAGAGCATAATGACATTTCTAAAGGAAAAAATGCAATTTAAAAATACTCGCGGCTATAATGAATTGTCGGTCCCGGCAATACAGATAAAAAAAGTAATTAAAAATAATGGCATGGGATCCCCCCAGTCCATTGCCAGTCCCTTTGGGTCTGGTATGAATATTAAGGGGAACCCCGAACCAAAATTTTAAAAAAATTGCGTGGGGTTCCCCCAAAATTCCATACCAGGCCCTTCAAGTCTGGTATGGATATTAAGGGGAACCCCATGCCAAAATAAAAAAAATGGCATGGGGGTCCCCCTCAAAATCCATACCAGACCCCCAAAGCCCCTCAAAGCACCTTGTCCCCATGTTGATGGGGACAAGGGCCTCATCTCCACAACCCCTGCCCGGTGGTTGTGGGGGCCTGCGGGTGGGGGCTTATCAAAATCTGGAAGCCCCCTTTACCAAGGGGACCCCCAGATCCCCTCCTGTGTGAAATGGTAATGGGGTAAAAATGTACCCCTACCATTTCACAAATAAAAGTGTGAAAATGGTAAAAATGACATGACACGGCTTGGGACAAGTCCTTTATTAAAAAATAAAAAAATAAAAATTGTCCCACAAAGTCTTCTTCTTCTTCTCTTGCTCCGCCGATGGACCAAAAAAGAAAAAAAATGCGACTGACCCACCTCCATGGGAGGCTCCCGCTGTAATGACCACCCTTGCATGTGACAGTTCTTTTATAACAGGGGCGGGGCCACACAGTGATGTTTCCGGGTGACCCTGCCCCCTCTGACGCACGGGGACTTCCCTATGGCTTCCTAATAGCGTCAGAGGGGTGGAGACATCCATTTACGTAACTGGGTGGCCCCGCCCCGTTACCATTTCACACAGGGGGAGGCCGGGATCTGGGGGTACCCTTGTTAAAGGGGGCTTCCAGACTCCGATAAGCCCCCCACCCACAGACCCCCACAACCACTGGGCAAGGGTTGTGGGGATAAGGCCCTTGTCCCCATCAACATGGGGACAAGGTGCTTTGGGGGGCTACCCCAAAGCACCCTTCCCATGTTGAGGGCATGTGGCCTGGTACGATTCAGGGGGGGCGCTCTCTCATCCCCCCTCTTTTCCTGCGGCCTGCCAGGTTGCGTGCAAAGATAAGGGCCTGGTATGGAATTTGGGGGAACTCCCATGCAATTTTTTTTAAATTTTGGTTTGGGGTTCCCCTTAATATTCATACCAGACCCAAAGGGACTGGTAATGGACTGGGGGGAGCCCATGCCATTGTTTCAATGACTTCTATTATCTGAATTGCTGGGACTGACAATTCATTATAGCCGCGAGTAGTTTTAAATGACTTTTTTTCCTTTAGAAATGTAATTTTGCTCTCGGACTAAATACTGGAAACACATGCCACTTTACAGGCATACTGTAGACACCCCCAGGTATGAAATTTAAAGGAATATTTCACTTTCATTGTTTCACTTTAAGCATTATTAAAATCACTGCTCCCAAAAAAATGGCCGTTTTTAAAACTTTTTTTGCATTGATACATGTCCCCTGGGGCAGGACCCAGGTCAGCAAACACTTTTTATGACAATACCATGCATATAAGCCTTAAAAAATAGCACTTTTGATTTCTCACATAGACTTTTAAAGGATGTTCCACGGCTTTCGAATTTGCCGCAAACACCCCAAATTGTTCACTATTCAGTGAACAGGCGAACACCCGATGTTCACCTACTTTATTATGAGGATCAACGATGCTGCCTGGTATTATTTAAATATGCCAACATTCCTAATATCTGTCTTTACAATAAAAGTATTTTATATGTGCTAAATTTTGTCTTACTAGTGCAGGACCTATCTATTTTTTCAATGTTGCATTTAAAGTTTTATATGTAAGATACTGATATGCATGAGATGAATATGAATTTCCTTCCTATTGGGTAAATGCTTCTTCAGAGATTTAGGGGTTGATTTACTAAAAGTAGACAGTGCAAAATCTGGTGCAGCCCTGCATAGAAACCAATCTGCTTCCTAGTTTTTTTGTCAAAGCTCAATTGAACAAGCTGAATTTAGAAGCTGATTGGTTTCTATGCAGCACTTCACCAGATTTTGCACTCTCCACTTATAGTGAATCAACCCCATAGTGTCTTCTTGCCTCCTAATGAGTCAGTCATACTAAAAGAATGTGTTAAGGCACATAAAGTATGCAGTAAGAGAAAAAATAAAGCTCTCCTCCAGGCATTACCTACCCGTACTGATATGGAGACGCTGATCCTTCGCGTGGAGGATACGAATTGTAAAGACATTCAAGCTATCCAGGTAGAGGTACAATCATTGTCGGAAAGGGTCTCTACTGCTGAAACAGCATCAGAGGAGAGTGGCTCAGCTGGAGCAGACAGAGGATCAGCAAGCTGTACATGCTCTCACACTGCAGCTGCACCTGGAACAGCTTGAGGACCAGAGCCGTCATAACAATCTACGGCTGAGGGGGGTCCCGACAGATACTGGTGAGGAGACATTACAATCGATAGTATTGAAAGTATGCCAACAAATGGTGCTTTTGGTGGCCCCCCAGGACCTCAAGTTTGAGAGGGTTCATAGAGCGCTGGGTCCCCGCTCCACAGACCTAGAGACATTGTATGCTGTATGCTTCGTTATACACACAGAGAGATTATTCTTCACTAGGCGTGGGAGCTGGGAGAGATTATTTTTAATGGATCTGCTATAAAAATATTTGCAGATATATCGAGGAATACTTTGCAAAGGAGAGCATTGCTATGTCCATTACTAGACAAGATTAGGCAACTGGGGGGCACATATCAGTGGGGGGTACCCTATCTTGTTAAACATAAGGAAAGGACCCTCATCGTTTTTCTTGTCTAACCCAGCAGACTTACCTGGGCTATTTTTCTTTTTGGAGACAGAAACAATTCCTATTCCCAATTGGCTAAAAGCAATCCCGGGACAAATACGGCAAATGCCTGCTGAACTAAGGAGGCTAGACCCGGAATCTCAAGGATTAAAAGAGCAAAGAAATCAACAAGAGACCCTGGTAGAAAGCTAAAAATGGAAGAGGAATATGGAAGGACTGCGAGGAAACCATAGAATTGAGGGGAGGGGGAGGGAGGGGAAGGGAGGGGAAAAGGAAAAAAAAATTTTTGGACAAAATTTTACCCCCCTTTTTTTGGGAGTAAATTATTAGGAAATATAGATCCATATGGATAAAAGGGGCTCATATTTTCATTTTTATTTGTTTTTTTCTTTCTTTTTTTCCCTTTTTTTTCCCTCTTTGCCTTTTTTTTTTTTTTCTATGGGGGAACAAGATACCAGATTTGGTTAGGATTGGTTTCACAACTTCCCTCTTTCTCCACTGATTGTGAGACCCACAAGTACTCAAACAGAACAAAAGTGGGATTGGAAAAGGGGGGAGGGGAGGTATTAGGATTGCTTTGAGTGATTTTTTTTTTTTGTGCGAGATTGGGGATAAGGGTTTTATTTTTCATAGTGTGAGAAGATTATTTAAATTTATTAAGACTATTATCACTTAGTGGTTTAAGGTGGCAAGGAATTACAATATTTTACTTATTTATTTATTTATTTATTTATTTATTTATTCTCTTTTTTATATCTTTATGTCACTTATGATTATATGAGTAAAGTAAAATTCTGAGATTTAAGGTTTCCCCCTAAGACAGGGGTAGGATATGGTGGTGAGAATATCACAAAAAGTCACTATATTTATAGCACAAAATAGGATACACTACAATATGACACAGGGGTTAACCTCCCCCTAAGTATTTCTATTATAAAAGCTCTCCTTTTTTTTTTTTCACCCTCCCCCCAGGATAATCTCACATGTGTGTGGAAGTAGATACATAGGGCAGAGAGGTTGGGTCTTTAAGTAGAGATAAAGATATGAGGAAACCCCCATTGATAGACCAAAAAAGAAGAAATTGAGGAAATGGAAGAAGTCTTTATTTAGAGGTATTTTGACCCTCATATATTAAATTATATATTTTATTGAATTCAGTTCGCTATTTCTTCCTCTCCTCCTATCTCCATAACTTCCATTTTTTTTCTTCTAATTTTTCCTCCCCTATGTAAATAAAATAGATATAAATGAAATAAGAGCAACAATGATGATGTTGATATTGAAATATTGAAATTTTGTGTTAAACTGGTAAAAACATTCTTTTTTTTATTTTTTATTTTTGCTGGAGGGCAAAAGTAGAGAGCCCCACAGCTCGGACATGTCAGACCACTCTCCCAGTTAGGCCTGCACCTACATGGTCCAGTAAGACCAGAATAAGGTGCTTTCCTGAGGGTACTTAGTGGAGAAGAGGAGGGATATCTTCCCTTCCCCCTCCTTTTTTTTTCACCTTCTTCCTTCCCTCCCTTCCCCCTCCCTCCCCCCCTTTTTTTTTCTCCCTTCCCTTATTCCTAAAATGGTGTTGGATAATATACTAATGATGTCCCGGAATGCTAAGGGTCTTAACATACCCGAGAAACGACGTATGCTACTACATGTGCTGAAACATTTCCATGTTGATATAGCTTTTATTCAAGAGACACATTGCAAGACAGACAGACTTCAATATCTCCAAAACAGATATTACCCGTTGACATACTATGCTACTAATTCGATGGCTAAATCGAAAGGGGTCTCGATATTAATTTCAAGCAAAATACCCTGGCCCAATCAAATATCATTGATAGACCCTACGGGACGATATATTTATATAAAGAGCCTCCTGGGGAACAAGCAAATGACACTGGCAACAATCTATACTCCCAATGAAAATCAAGCCTCATTTTTAGATGAGGCATTAGAGAAGCTTTTAGATTTTGCAGAGGGGCAGTTGATACTAGGAGGAGATTTTGATACACCCTTGATACCATCAACAAATACCTCCAGGGGGATATCATCCATGCCTCCTAGCCAACTAAAACGTATTGCAAAATTATTCCATAAAGCTCAATTGATTGATGTATGGAGATTGCAACATTCTGGGGAACAAGATTACTCGTTTTTTTTCACCTCCACATAAAATCTATACCAGGATAGATTATTTTTTGATTCCCCATACCTGTTTACATGCAGTCCGGACTACATCCATAGGAAATATTACATGGTCAGACCATGTCCCTGTATTCTTGACTTATGATCTGACAGGAGCTCAGACATCTAGACATCGTTACTGTCGACTTAACAAAAGTCTTTTACAGATACCAGAAATCTTAGAGGACCTGACTAAAGAGCCTGCATAGTACTTTCAGATGAATGACCTACCAGATTGTGACCCAGGAATTTTATGGGAAGCACATAATCAGTAGTTAGAGGTGTTTTTATTAAGCATGGGGCTCATGTTAAACGAGAACGAACGAAACAGCTTACGGAATTACTTGATAAATTAGCGATTGTGGAATCTAGTCATAAACATGCTCCTAATGAGACTCTGGAAACAGACTTGGCGGTACTGAGGAAGCAAATTACCAATTTGCTTCATTACAAGGCGAAAGCAGCACTACAGTTCTGCTGTAAGGTGAACTATGAATCGGGTGACAAATGTGGGAAAGTTTTGGCAAGAAAAGTGAGAGAACATAAACTGTCAACATATATCCCACAAGTTGTCAATGGGAACGGCCAAAAAGTAACTTTACCAATGCATATTTCCCAGGAATTTAAATAATTTAATTTACACCTATATTATCTAGCATTACCTATATCGTCTCGATCTGCTATAGGTGAATATATTCAAACATCTCAAATGCCGTCCTTAGCCCATGAGATATCTATGGAACTAGATGCCCCAATAACATTGTTGGAACTTCAACAAGCGTTAGGGTCTATGAAATCAGGGAAGGCCCCGGGTCCGTACGGGTTTACTGTACAATACTATAAAAGGTTATTTTAAATATCCCTAGTGAATGGATCTTCATTCGCTAGGGATACTCTGGAAGCCCACATCGCTGTGATATATAAAGAAGGTAAGGACCCTACCTTGTGTGGTAGCTATAGGTCTATCTCACTTTAGACCTTAAGCTCTATACTAAAATCTTGGCTACTCGACTGTTAAACCATTTACAAAAATGAATCCACTTAAATCAGGTTGGATTTATAAAGTGCTGAACCTACTTCACGTGACCAAGTCCATGAAAATGCCATTTTTGTTCTCCGTACTCAGACATATTGGACTTGGGGAGGTGATGATGAACCTGATAGCCAAGATATATTTAAATCCAACCGCACAGGTTAAGGTGAATGGGGTGCTCTCAGAGTCTTTTATAATTAGGAATGGTACCAGGCAGGGATGACCACTGTCCCCTTTTTTATATGCCCTTTTTATATGCCCTTACCTTGGAGCCTTTTCTTTTCACGATCAGGCTAAATCAGGATATACAAGGAGTGACAGTGGGTAATACACAACATAAGGTCTCGGCTTATACCGATGACCTATTATTTTCTTTAACGAATCCAGCAGTATCCCTACCAAATCTCCTTAATATTATATTTCAGTTTTTCTTTTTTAATAAATCTGCAAAATGACAACAATTCTATTTTTCTCTGTCAATATGGGGTGCTGTGTGTACATTAATGAGGAAAAAAATGAACTTAAATGATTTTAGCAAATGGCTGCAATATAACAAAGAGTGAAAAAATTAAGGGGGTCTGAATACTTTCCGTCCCCACTGTATATACAGTATATATATATATATATATATATATATATATATATATATATATATATATATATACCGTATTTATCGGCATATAACACGCACAGGCATATAACACGCACATTCATTTTAAGAGGGAAGTTTCAGGAAAAAAACTTAAATTTTAAATAAGGAACTTTGAAGCAAAATAAGGGTCAGTGCCCATCTGCAGCCTCACCATTGCCATCAATGCAGCCTGATCAATGCCCACCTGCAGCCTCACAAGTGCCATCAATGCAGCCTTATTAGTCCACATCAATGCAGCATAACATGCACACGCTTTTTGCACCCGATTTTCATGGTGAAAAAGTGAGTGTTATACGCCAATAAATACAGTATATATATTTTACCACAGATACATTTTTTGTAGTAGTCCTTAAAAATGTGCAGCACTATTAAAGCCAAAATAGCAAAACATCAAAATCATATACTGTACGTGAGTCCATAAAAGAAAAAAAAGTACAATAAAGAAAGTCCCAAAGCATAAAACTTGAAAAACTCTTCATCCAGGGAAATGTGATTTTCTTCCTCCTTTAATTAATCACATCAGTGATTCACCACCAAGTGCTCTATCAAATAGGGTTACCAGAATACATTGACTACAGGGTAGTCAAAATTACGATGGTATATATGGAATACCACACAGGATGGCATGACCCTCCTCTTTTCTGATTATTTCACCAGTAATCACCATCATCCAAATTGTAAAGCTCCACCATAGTACAAAGAAAGGACCAAAGAAGTCACATAGTGTAAAACCAGTAATTTAAAATTTTTATAAAATTTGCCAATATACCTACAAGATTAAAAGTAAAAGCACTTGTATACAAGTAATCTATCCCAAGGCTCAGGCTGGGTACTTCTGGGTTTCTGGGTGTGTGATGACATCACAAACCCCAAAATTGTGCAGTAGGTTTTATCCACCAGGGATATTATCTTGACACTTTACTTATTGACTTGCACTTGATAAACTGAATCAATAGAAAAGTGCAAATGGGAAAAAGATATAGATCTTGTTTTACATGAAGAATAATATGATATTTTTTAAATATTTCTTTGGTATCACTAAACACACTATGAGAGCCATGCACACTTTTTTGTAAGAAAAAGCATAGATCTCAAACAGCTCATACCATATTCCTCTACAATAAAACAATGGGATAAATTAATTCACCCATGCTTGGACATGCATACCGCCTCAGCTCTTTAAACGTTAACTACTATGCTATATACCAATTATTGCTGATTACTACATGCTCCTCTCGATATTTGTGGAATAAACTACATAGAAGGGGTCAGGTGTGTAAGTATTGTGGTTTTGCATGCAGTTAACCAAATTTCTCCATATATTTCTAATTGTAGCTCGATACATCATCATAATGATAACATTTATACTTATGAGACATTTTCTTTTCTATTGTTTCTGAGCCTTACTATGGGTACAAACAACAAATAATATATAAATGAGGTTCTTTAGCACGTGATCGTGTCCAATCACAGCTGATCATGGATCAGCGGTTATTGGCACTCCTTTCCTCATGCTGACTGAATGGGGAGAAGAAAAGAGAGCAGATAACTGGCTTCTCTAAAAGGGACATGTACACTAATAATCAGGGCGCTGATTATCACCGTCCTGATTATCAGTGTAGTCCCAACAGTGCCCACCAGTGCTGCCAATTTGTGCACACCAGTGCTGCCAATCAGTGCTCACCAGTGCTACCAATCAGTGCCGATCAGTGGTGCCAATCAGTGCCTCCTCAACAGTGTCACCTATCAGTGCTGCCTACAAGTGCCCATCAGTGCCGCCTATCAGTGCCACCTATCAGTGCCCATCAGTTCCACCTATCAGTGCAGCCTCATCAGTGCCTCCTCATGAGTGCTCACAAGTGCTGCCTCATCAGTGCCCATAAGTGCAGCCTATCAGTGCCCATCAGTGCTGCCTCATCAGTACCCATCAGTGCAGCCTATCAGTGCCCAAAAGATTGCTACTTGTAGTACCTGACATTAATGAAGCTCAGTTTGTTTACAAAAAAAATGGTCAGTGGGATCTAGGATAATCTTCATTAGTGGTTACTTACTATATTTAAGTTGTGCTGTGCCCAAAAAAAAATCTGGAGTTCAGCTTTAAAAAACATATTTACTCACCCATGCAATCCAATTCCTGACTGAATCCATAGTTCACACTGCAATCTGTGAGCCGATCTGGGGGTGTCATTAACATTGTATTGACACCCACATCAGTTCGCAGAGGGTAGTGTGAACTGCCTACGGGAGAGATGCGATGCGGGAAACGGCACTGGAATTGCGCTGGTTCCCGCATTGCTACAGTGTGAACCTAGGCTTAAACTGAGTGCATTGCTTTCTTGGTAATACACTCTTCTAGAGTGTGTGTAAATTAATCTAGCAAGCTACGTTATTGATGGGGGATTTTGAAGGGGAGAACTGAGCTGACCAAGAATTTGTAGATTCAAGAAGACCACATTAAAATATGTTGTCTAAATTTTCAACTCGAATAGTGATATTAAAAGAGTTGCAAAAGCAGAAGGTTTTTTATCTTAATGCATTCTATGCATTAAGATAAAAAAACCTTCTGTGTGTAGCAGCCTCCCCAGCACCCCCCAATTACTTACCTGAGCCCCATCTCTCTCCAGCGATGTCTACGAGTATCTAAGCCGTCCGGGACACTCCTCCTGATTGGCAGAGACACAGAAGCGGTGCCATTTGCTCCCAGGGCTGTCAATCAAAGTCAGTCAGCCAATCAGGGGTGAAAGGGGGCAGGGCCAGGTCAGGCTCCGTGTCTGAATTGATATACTGAGCTCTGTCTCGGCTCAGGTGCCCCCATAGAGAGCTGCTGGCTGGGGGGGGCACTCGATAGGAGGAAGTGGCCAGGAGCACCAAAGAGGGACCCGAGAAGAGGTGGATCCGGGCTGCTCTGTGCAAAGAGGAGGTAAGTATAACATGTTTGTTATATATTTTTTAAATAAGCATTTACAATTACTTTAAAGCTTTGCATCTATTACATTGAATGGTTGAAAGAGACCAAGAATGTATCAGTGATCTCATCACCATTTAGGGAAAAAAAGAATAAACTGAATTAAATATAGCTCGGGCCTTTTCCATCTAGATAACGGCATTTTAGATTCTTTAACCACCAAGAAAGAGAACAAATGGCTGCTAGAAAAATAGCAGCTGGTTTGTTGTTCTGTAAGTTTAATTAGCAGAAAAAAAAGATTTTGTGTCTTTGTTTCATAAAAAAAAAAATCTAAAATATTAATATTATGTGTTCATATTGATAGTGTTAAAATCATAGTACAAGATGGATTAATTAGAAACTAGCACATACAGCTTTTTAATTACCACAGAAAGCAATCAGAACTAATTTTTAGTTGCTGTTGTCTGAATATAACTTGTCAATTTTGCTACACTGAGCTACAGTTACCTATTTTTGTTGTTATAATTGCATTATATAATTTAAATGAACACAATTCATCTTGAAAAATGTTTTGATAATTCAAGTTTGGTTGTGTTGTTCTTATATTAAACCCAACCCTCCAAAAACTAAAAAAAAAAGAAAAAACATATGTGCACTCAACTCTGAATGCTGAATAGAAAATAAATTGCAGTCATATCTTTAATGAATGTTATTTTACTCAAAAGAAACTTACCTTTCTGCTACTTTCTGGTTTTCTGAGGCACTGGTAATGACTTTAACCAGTGCAACTGCAGGGTAGATAGTATACGATCAGAACATATTTAATACACAGTCCTAATGTGTGGATGGTAGGACTGCAAACAATTAACATGGGAAAACTCATTACAGGGTTCTACAGATAATGGAGCCAGTGGATTAAAAAAAAAGGGCATGGGGGTGTGTCCTAGCCGCAGCTCCGACGATCCACAGCCTCTCAGAGCTACAATAAGCAATGGTGTCCGACCAGGTACCCGCCACTATGGCGGGTAATCACACCCGCAACAAGGAGGGATCATTCAGGTGGAAATCTGCTCTTGTGCAGCCCCACAAACTGACAGACTTCTTCCCCAGGCAATCTGAGGAGAAATCACTAGATTGCGCTGGCACACAGAGCACAGCAGCATCAGCTGCATGGCTGCATGAACACACTGACACAGGCACAGAGGAGGAATCAGAACTCACAGAGGACATCACAGACCTCCAGTCACCCCAGAAAGACCCCCAAAAGTGACCAGCCTCCTCACCACTGCAATCCCCTATATCCAAGGCACATGTAAGTAAAAAGCTGAATCTCTCACCTGCACTGAAACCGCTCCAGACTATGCCCCTGTCTCATTAGAAATCTTGGAGACTCCATTGAAAAAAAAAACATGTCTCTTTGGTGACTCTTCTTACCAACCCCAAGGGGTAGATCAGACAAGAACTAACCACTTTCTTCCAGCTAAATGCAACAGAAGACATAGACAAGTCTGTGCTATGGAATTCACACAAGGCATTCATGAGAGGTACAGGGGGGACGGAAAGTATTCAGACCCCCTTAAATTTTTCACTCTTTGTTAACCGGTTCAATACAGGGCAATTTCACCCCCTTCCTTCCCAGGCCAAATTTTAGTTTTCAGGGCTGTCGCACTTTAAACGTCAATTGCGCGGTCGTGCGACGTTGTACCCAAAAAAAATTGACGTCCTTTTTTCACCACAAATAGAGCTTTCTTTTGGTGGTATTTGATCGCCTCTGCGGTTTTTATTTTTTGCGCTATAAACAAAAGAAGAGCGACAATTTCGAAAAAAACACAATATTTTTTACTTTTTGCTATAATAAATATCCCCATTTTTTTTTTTTTTAAATTTTTCCTCAGTTTCGGCCGATACGTATTCTTCTACATATTTTTGGTAAAAAAAAATCGCAATAAGCGTATATTGATTGGTTTGCGCAAAAGTTATAGCGTCTACAAAATAGGGGATAGATTTATGGCATTTTTTTAAAAAAAAAATGTATTTATTTTTTTAGCGGCGATCGCGATTTTTTTTCATGACTGCAACATTATGGCGGACACATCGGACACTTTTGACACATTTTTGGGACCGTTCACATTTATACAGCGATCAATGCTATACAATTGCATTGATTACTGTGTAAATGTGACAGGCAGTGAAGGGGTTAACCACTAGGGGGCGGGGAGGGGTTAATATGTTTCCTAGGGAGTGATTACTAACTGAAGGGGGAGGGGACGCTCAAGGGGAGGAGACCGATCAGTGTTCCTCCGTTCTGGGAACACAGATCGCTCTCCTCAGAGCTGACAGGCTGTGGATCTGTGTGTTTACACACACAGATCCACATGCCAGCCCGGTTAACGGGCAATCGCGGGTGCCCGGCGGACATCGCGGCCGCCGGGCACACGCACCGGGTCCCGAGGAACGCGGCGGGCGCGCGCGCGCGCTCCCGGCGGCGCGCGCGCGCCCCCTAGGCGGCCGGGAATCCCAGGACGTCATATGACGCCCACCCAGGATGGGAGATCCCATCTGTGGACGTCATATGACTATGGGCGGGTAGGGAAGTGGTTAAATTGCAGCCATTTGCTAAAATCATTTAAGTTCATTTTTTTTCCTCATTAATGTACACACAGCACCCCATATTGACAGAAAAACACAGAATTGTTGACATTTTTGCAGATTTATTAAAAAAGAAAAACTGAAATATCACATATTCTTAAGTATTCAGACCCTTTGCTCAGTATTTAGTAGAAGCACCCCTTTGATCTAATACAGCCATGAGTCTTTTTGGGAAAGATGCAACAAGTTTTTCACACCTGGATTTGGGGATCTTCTGCCATTCCTCCTTGCAGATCCTCTACAGTTCTGTCAGGTTGGATGGTAAACGTTGGTGGACAGCCTTTATTAGGTCTCTCCAGAGATGCTCAATTGGGTTTAAGTCAGGGCTCTGGCTGGGCCATTCAAAAACAGTCACAGAGTTGTTGTGAAGCCACTCCTTCATTATTTTAGATGTGTGCTTAGGGTCATTGTCTTGTTGGAAGGTAAATAACAGATGCTGCCACCACCATGCTTCACTGTTGGGACTGTATTGGACAGGTGATGAGCAGTGCCTGGTTTTCTCCACACATACCGCTTAGAATTAAGGCCAAAAAGTTCTAGATTGGTCTCATCAGACCAGAGAATCTTTTTTCTTACCATCTTGCAGTTCTTCGGGTGCACTGAGGAGGGTTGCAGTGATGATTGACTTTCTACAACTTTCTCCCATCTCCCGACTGCATCTCTGGAGCTCAGCCACAGTGATCTTTGGGTTATTCTTTACCTCTCTCACCAAGGCTCTTCTCCCCCGATAGCTCAGTTTGGCCAGATGGACAGCTCTAGGAAGGGTTCTGGTCATCCCAAACGTCTTCCATTTAAGGATTATGGAGGCCAATGTGCTCTTAGGAACCTTAAGTGCATCAGAAATTTTTTTGTAACCTTGGCCAGATCTGTGCCTTGCCACAATTCTGTCTCTGAGCTCTTTAGGCAGTTCCTTTGACCTCATGATTCTCATTTGCTCTGACATGCACTGTGAGCTGTAAGGTCTTATATAGACAGGTGTGTGGCTTTCCTAATCAAGTCCAATCAGTATAATCAAACACAGCTGGACTCAAATGAAGGTGTAGAATCATCTCAAGGATGATCAGAAGAAATGGACAGCACCCGAGTTAAATATATGAGTGTCACAGCAAAGGGTCTGAATACTTAGGACCATGTGATATTTCAGTTTTTCTTTTTTAATAAATCTGCAAAAATGTCAACAATTCTGTGTTTTTCTGTCAATATGGGATCTGTGTGTACATTAATGAGGAAAAAAAATGAACTTAAATGATTTTAGCAAATGGCTGCAATATAACAAAGAGTGAAAAATTTAAGGAGGTCTAAATACTTTCCGTCCCCACTGTATCTTGGTAAAAATAGGCGAAAAGGAGGAAATCCAAGGAGATAGCATATTTACTAGCTCAGATACAAACTCTTGAACAACAACATAAAACTTTGTTAGGCGCAAATGTAGCACTCACCCTTGAAAAACGACGACAAAATCTGCCAACTGCCTTCTCAGCCAACATGAACATGCACTTAAAATATCTAAACTCAACTTTTACACTCAAGCTAACAAAGCGGGCACCCTCCTAGCTAGACAAATCAATCAAACCATAAGGAAACCTAACGTTTCCTCGCTCACTGACCCAGAGAAGGGAACCATCACCAACCCCCTAGAAATTGTGAACGCATTTAGCAAATTCTATTAATCCTTGTACAATTTATGACAAGCACCAGGCTTCCAACCTCCCTCGGAAGCCCAAATATGGACCTTCCTGGAAGCGATAAACACACCCTCGCTAACCTCATCCCAACAAGCTTCCCTCTCAGCTCCTTTCACCTGAGAGGAAGTGCTTAATGCCATAAATACCCTGCCTGAAAATAAATCTGGTCCTGACGGTTATAGTAATGAATATTACAAAACCTTTGCTGCCACCCTAGCGCAGTACCTTAGCGAAGTAGCCAATCAAGCTGTAAAAGTAGGTTTGTTCCCTAAAGAATCCCTAAAAGCCTTAATAGTAGCCATACCTAAACCAGGGAAACCCCCAACCAGTCCCGCAAACTTCAGACCTACATCTCTACTCAACAGCGATATCAAAATTCATGCTTAATGCTTAATTAATTAAACTAATAACTTGGGCTTAGTTTTTTACCACTTCCCATATTGCCTTTTTTACCTATGATCACATCACAATTTTATCTTGTATGTCCGATTTTACAAATAAAAACAAATTTTTTTGATCTGCACCATTGGAAGTCCTCTTCATTTTTGCATATCCTCCTTGATGTGAGTCTGTCTGACCCTTCCATCTGGTTACATATGGCTCATCGGCTCATCAGCTGTTCCTAACATCAAAAGACCCCACCAAGAGATCTCTGGACCTCACCAGCCCCCCTGAATCGTCTCTGCTGACCCACTGATCTAGATATCTATGCTTGAATGACCTGGTGTCGCTGACATCCAGGTCCACTGGTTCTGGTAAGAGTATCCATTCTTATTCTTATGTGGATATCACTTTATCTACGGATGTTTTACAACTCAGCTTATCATTTCTCCCTCATGAGAATAACCATGTGTTTATGGTGAACTTGTTTTCTGTTTTGATCGACCCATTTGGGACTCATTCCACTTTTTCCTTATTTGGGACTTCTATGTTTGAGTTTGCACAGTTTTTTGATTATTGCTGTTTTCACTATTAGCGCTACATTTCCACCCATTTCCTTTAATGAATCTTTGTCACATTCATTTGTAGCTGCTCATTTGTTTTGTTATATTTTTTGGTAGTGCAATAATTATTTGCACTGTAAACTAATAACCAACAGGCTACACTCATTTATTTCTACCCCGATACATCCAGACCAAGTCACGTTTATCAACGGACGCCAGGCCCCAGATAGCACCAGAAGATTTATCGACCTGATCCTAAGGGTAGACCACCATCAAACACCTTCTCTGCTCCTATCTTTGGATGCAGAGAAGGCGTTTGACCGAGTACACTGGAGATATCTCCAACAAGTGCTAAACAAATTTGGCCTCACTGGCCCCTTTGGCCAAGCCATACTAGAATTATACTCCAACTCCAGCTCCAAGGTCTGGATATCTGGCATGCTGACAGATCCATTTGACATTACTAACGGAACCAGGCAAGGGTGCCCACTATCCCCTCTCATCTTCCCCCTAATAATTGAACCATTAGAAGGATCAATCTGCACTTGCACAAGAATTAAAGGCTTAAGATTAGGGCAGGAGGAACACAAAATAGGCCTATACACCAATGATATTCTCCTTGCCCTAACTGACCCCCATCTCCTCCATACCTGCCCTCCAAAAGATCTTAAAAGGGTTTGGAGCAATTTCACTATACAAAGTAAACAATTCCAAAACATTCATGCTACCACTACACGTCTCTCCTTCAAAGCAAAAACAAGTGTCAGCAGTTTCCTCCTTCTCTTGGGCGCACTCTCCCCAGATAACATACCTGGGTATCAGATTGACCTCCCAGGCAGCCAAATTTTTAAAGCCAATTATACTCTTCTATGAGGAGGTGAGTTGCCATCTAGATAAAGGAAGGCCGTAGATGTGGTGTATCTGGATTTTGCAAAAGCATTTGACACAGTTCCCCATAAACGTTTACTGTACAAAATAAGGTCCGTTGGCATGAACCATAGGGTGATTACATGGACTGAAAACTGGCTACAAGGGTGAGTTCAGAGGGTGGTGATAAATGGGGAGTACTTGAAATGGTCAGAGGTAGGTAGTGGGGTCCCCCAGGGTTCTGTGCTGGGATCAATCCTATTAATTTTGTTCATAAACGACCTGGAGGATGGGGTAAACAGTTCAATCTCTGTATTTGTGGATGATACTAAGCTAAGCAGGAATATAAATAAAATAATAAATCTGCGCAATGGGAATAGGTATACCTGTGGCTCAGAATTGTTGCCTCCACATATGCAATTACCACCACAGTGGGAAAAGCTGGGAATGGAAGAAAGTTGTTGTCTTCTGTTGTTGTCACTTTCAATTTAGATCAGTGCACGTTTAAAAGGAAATTTCTAAACAAAAAATAAAAAATACAAAAATCTCTATGTGTATATCCTTCAATTCATCATCTGACATGTGATACTTAATAACAAAGTGTTTTTCTATACCCTTTATTCATACAATCAAAAAGTGTAAGTATGTAGGAAGGGTGAAAAGGGAGGAAAAGGTGGGGGGAGGAAAATGGGTGGGGGGGGGTTTTAGGGAGAAACAATGCAATGCTGAATTGTCTTGTGCTCAAAATTACTAAATAATATCAAAAAGGAAAAAACTTAATTCCAATGTCCATATTCAAAAAATACACTAATACTGTGAAAAAACCTTTAGCAAAGGCAAAACACCAGTTTTTCTTCTCAATGAAGCAGTATTAAAATAAATAGTGAAAAAACAGTAAAAAAAAAGGTGAAAAAAATTCTTATTCCAGTGTTCTTAATTGTGTGACTTTAGAAGTGCTCTGAATGTGCAGCCACTCACCAGACAATCTCACCCCTGCATGGGTATTGCGCAGCTACAGTTTATGCCACTGTGCAGCAGTCCTTGGCTTTCCGGATCGTGTTTATGTTGGTATAAAGAAAGAAGGGTTTTATTCCAAAATATATAAAAAGACTAGTACTCACATTATACAAATGCAATATAAGCATGAAAGATTTGAATTTGAATTAGAACCGTCAGAGAGATCCTATGTTTGATCTGCTAGGAGATGACGCAAGACGTTGTTCAGGCCACAGCCTACGCGTTTCATCATTGGACGTCTACGGGAGCGTAGACGTGTATTAGTGTATTTTTTTAATATGGACATTGGAATTAAGTTTTTTCCTTTTTGATATTATTTGGTAATTTTGAGCACAAGACAATTCAGCATTGCATTGTTTCTCCCTAAAACCCACATTCAGAGCCCTTCTAAAGTCACACAATTAAGAACACTGGAATAAGAAGATTTTTTCACTGTTTTTTTCACTGTTTTTTCACTATTTATTTTAATACTGCTTCATTCAGAAGAAAAGCTGGCCTTTGCTAAAGGTTTTTTCACAATATTGGTGTATTTTTTGAATATGGACATTGGAATTAAGTTTTTTCCTTTTTGATATTATTTGGTAATTTTGAGCACAAGACAATTCAGCATTGCATTGTTTCTCCCTAAACCCCCCCCCCACCCATTCCCCCCCCCCTTTTCCTCCCCTTTTCACCCTTCCCACATACTTACACTTTTTGATTGTATGAATAGAGGGTATAGAAAGACACTTTGTTATTAAGTATCACATGTCAGATGATGAATTGAAGGAAATACACATAGAGATTTTTTTTTATTTTTTATATTTTTTATTTAGAAATTTCCTTTTAAATGTGCACTGATCTAAATTGAAAGTGACAACAACAGAGGCATAGTATCTTGCTTGATACCAGAATAGCGCCACACCCACATCAAACTTTCTTCCACTCAGCTAAGCAGGGCAATAACTTCTCCTCGGGATGTGGAAACCTCGCAAAAAGATGTGAACATATTAATGTAGTGGGCAACTAAATGGCAAATGAGATTTAATGTAGAAAAATGTAAAATAATGCATTTGGGTGGCAAAAATATGAATGCAATCTATACACTGGGGGGAGAACCTCTGGGGGAATCTAGGATGGAAAGGGACCTGGGGGTCCTAGTAGATTATAGGCTCAGCCATGGCATGCAATGCCAAGCTGATATTAACAAAGCAAACAGAATATTGGCATACATTAAAAAGGGGATCAACTCCAGAGATAAAATGATAATTCTCCCGCTCTACAAGACTCTGGTCCGGCCGCACCTAGAGTATGCCTTCCAGTTCTGGGCACCAGTCCTCAGGAAGGATGTACTGGAAATGGAGCGAGTACAAAGAAGGGCAACTAAGCTAATAAAGGGTCTGGAGGATATTAGTTATGAGGAAAGGTTGCGAGCACTGAACTTATTCTCTCTGGAGAAGAGGCACTTGAGAGGGGACATGATTTCAATTTATGAATACCGTACTGGTGACCCCACAATAGGGATAAAACTTTTTTGCGGAAAGGAGTTTAACAAGACATGTGGCCACTCATTCAAATTAGAGGAAAAGAGGTTTAACTTTAAGCTACGTAGAGGGTTCTTTACTGTAAGAGCGGCAAGGATGTGGAATTCCTTTCCACAGGCGGTGGTCTCAGCGGGGAGCATCGATAGTTTCAAAAATCTATTAGATAAGCACCTGAATGACCACAACATACAGGGATATACAATGTAATACTGACATATAATCACACACATAGGTTGGACTTGATGGACTTGTGTCTTTTTTCAACCTTATCTACTATGTAATACTATGTAATACTATGTAATACTCTTCTGCTTAGCAAAATCTCTAAAATTTCTAAAACTCTCTCGAAAGCCACAGTCTCCTAGGCAGGGAAAGTTGCATTTTCTAAAATGTTCATTCTCCCACATGTGCTATATTTCTTTAGAACGATCCTCCTGTCAATGTCAGCAACCCACCTTAAGACCTTACAAAAATAATAAACTCTTTCATATGGTCCGATAAAAAGGCAAGGATACGGAGAGAGTCCATGTATACGCTGGTCACCCATGCAGGTCTGGGCGCACCTGAATTGGTCAAATACTACACAGCCACCATTCTCAACCAAACTAAACACTGGTGGTCTCCAGCCCCAGACAAACGATGGATACAAATTGAACAGCATGTTCTGTCCTCTGACCTCAGGGCACTGCTAGGAGCTTCTGCGCTTACCCAGAAAATTGCCAGAACTTTCCTGGGAACAGCACAGGCTACCCTCAAGGCGTGGATATCTGTTCTGAAAACTACAGGAAGCAAACCAAAACTGATTGATCCAAACACCCCGCTTTCCTAATTCCAGACCTGAATATCTCCAAGTGGAAAAGCAGCGGTCTCAACCTAGTCAATCAACTATATGAACGATAACAAATGCTCTCTTTTCAGGATCTCCTTGGAACCTATGCATCTCGCATAAGGACTTATACAAGTATATACAAATATGACACTTACTATCCCCCTAAACTTAGGAGAAGATGCCCTAATGAAACCAATTTACTCCTTCTTCTCATTTGAAAATCTGAACATAAAATGGATCTCCATAATGTACAATGCTCTATGTACCAGAGGGATACTGGACATGATCTCCTGGGAACAAGACCTAGGAGTTGCCTACACAAAGCAGCAATGGTGTCAAGCACTTCAACAAGCTAAGAAAGCATCCCAATGCATATCCCACTGGGAGACAGTTCTAAAAATCCTGCACAGATTGTACCTCACACCACAAGTACTGGCGAATCGTCACCCAGGCGCCCACTTCCCATTATGCTGGAGGAAGTGTGGGTGTGTGGGATTCATTAGCCACATATGTTGGTACTGACCAAGGATTACAGCTTTCTGGAAAGAAATACCTGATCTTATCTCTTCCATCACCAAGAAAAACTATCCTTTGGTTGTCAAAACAGGAGGAAAATATAGTTAGTTACTTGTTATAATTATTCAATTATTAGCTTTGATATAATATTGACAAATTATACTTGTATATACTGTATACACACAGCTCCTATCATTTAACAGGAGTTTTGAATTTATTATTTGTACTATGGTGTTTTGTATCTGTGAGCTATCTGGGTTACCACATTACACAGGAAGAGAGCAAAGATGATAGTAAGCCAGGATCTTGCTTGTTGAGCCTTGACGAGTTGTGTATCATCCTTCCTTTCCTGGTCTGATAGTAACCTGGGAGTCAAGTAGAGGACTGTGACCTCTTGCATTATCTTCTGTCCCCAGTGATTGATCATCTCTACCTGTATACTGGCCATTTACAAGAGCTCCTTCTTGTGATGACATGTAAGTGCATTATTACTGTGCTTTTATGTATTTAGAAAGTGTGCTTAGTGCATCAGATCCATGCAGTTTCTTCCTTTTTATTTACAGTAGGTGACCGCGATATTGTGTCAATCTCGCCGCACTTCTCGGCGAGATTTGACACCTACGAGCCCCGTCGCAGGAGCCAGCGCCGAGATGGCTCGCTCATCGGGAAAGGAAAACTTTGTTTTCCTTCCGCGATGAGTGACAGGCAGCGCTGACAGCTGTCTGGTATGAATCCTGAGGCGGGAACACCGCGCCAAATTTTAAATGAAAAAACCGGCGTGGGTTCCCCCCTCGGAGGCATACCAGGCCCTTAGGTCTGGCAAGGATTGTAAGGGGAACCCCCTATGCCGAAAAATCGGCGTGGGGGTCCCCCCCAAATCCATACTAGACCCTTATCCGAGCACGCAGCCCGGCCGGCCAGGAAGGGGGGTGGGGACGAGCGAGCGCCCCCCCCCTCCTGAGCCGTACCAGGCCGCATGCCCTCAACATGGGGGGGTGGGTGCCTTGGGGGAGGGGGCGCCCTGCGGCCCCCCCACCGCAAAGCACCTTGTCCCCATGTTGATGAGGACAAGGGCCTCTTCCCGACAACCCTGGCCGTTGGTTGTCGGGGTCTGCGGGCGGGGGGCTTATCAGAATCCGGGAGCCCCCCTTAATAAGGGGGCCCCCAGATCCCGGCCCCCCACCCTGTGTGAATGAGTTTGGGGTACATGGTACCCCTACCCATTCACCTAGGGAAAAGTGTCAATATAAAAAAAAACACACTACACAGGTTTTAAGAGTAATTTATTAGTCAGCTCCGGGGTCTTCTTCCGACTTCGGGGGGTCTCCTTCCGACTTCTCCCGGTGTTCGGCCTCTTCTCCCGGTGTTCGGCCTCTTCTCCCGGGCCCCGCCGCTATCTTCTTCCAGCTCTATTGCCAGCGAGGGGCCCGGTCTGCTGCCGCTGTCTTGTCGCCGCTGTCTCCGCGGTCAGGTACTGTAGATCTGTCAGCATGATGTTTATACAGACATGCATACATAATGTATGGTGCAGCAACCATAAATTAGAGTATGGCAACTAGTTTGGCCACTAGGTGGTAGGGTATTGTGGAATTTTTATACTTATTTTGATTTACTATAATGTTCTTCCTAGTGGAATTATATATTTGTGATGTAATTTCCTGTCTCCGTGTTGCTGTTGCTTTCCTACTAAACAATATTGCAGGGCTGCAAATTCACAAATATTATACCATTACCTGCCACATACTCCAAATAAATAAACTTTAAATATACAGTTGAAAGAGTTGAAATCAACGGAAAACAATAATATACTATTCATATACATATAGTGCCACCATGTACATATAAAACAAAGTGAACACAATAAGTAAAAAGTCCCACAGCAATTATATACTGTATATATATATATATGTATGTATATATGTATGTATATATATATATATATATATATATATATATATATATATATATATATATATATACTGTATATATGGGAAAAGTGTGGTGACCTTTTGAATTAATATTGGAAGCCAAGAAAACCAGGCGGTTGTTGTGCATTCCGACAGAGGAATGTGAAGGACCACCTGGCATCCATCTGCTCAATAGGTCAAATGTTGCATTTATATACAAATTTGACCACTTAAAGACCAGCCGCCACAGTTGCACTGTGGCAGGTTGGCTCTCCTGGGCAAATCACCAACATTGTACATTGGGAGCTTTAAGACCACTAGGGGGCACGAGCGCCCACGGCGCAATGTCCGCGCGTCACCTGCGATCGCTCCTGAGAGAGACAGAATGGGGATCTGTCAATGTAAACAGACAGATCCCCATTCTGTAAGGGGAGGATAGACAGATCTGCTGTTCCTAGTGATTAGGAACAGCGATCTGTCTCCTCGTCCGGTGACTACACTGCTCCCACAGTTAGAAACACCTCCCTAGGGAACACTTAACCCATTGATCGCCCCCTAGTGTTAACCCCTTCCCTGCCAGTGACATTTATATAGTAATCAGTGGCTATTTTTAGCACTGATCTCTGTATAAATGTCACTGTTCCCAAAAAAGTATCAAAAGTGACCAATCTGTCTGCCGCAATGACACAGTCCTGCTAAAAATCTCTGACCACGGCCATTACTAGTAAAAAAAAGAAAAATTTATAAAAATGCTATAAATCTATCCCCTATTTTGAAGACGCTATATCTTTTGTGCAAACCAATCAATATATGCTTATTGCGATTTTTTGCGGAAAATATGTACATATCGGTCTAAACTGATGAAGATATTTGTTTTTTTTTACCTTTTTGGGGGGGGGGGGGGTATTTATTATAGCAAAAAGTTAAAAAAAAATGTTTCAAAATTGTCGGCCTTTTTTTGTTTATAGCACAAAAAAAACCAAAAAGGCAGAGGTAATCAAATGCCACCATAAGAAAGCTCTATTTGTGGGAAAAAAGGAGATCAATCTTGTTTGGGTACAGCGTCACGCGACTGCACAATTGTGCGTTAACCACTTCCCACCCTGCCACTGCACATAAACGGCCGGGTGGGATATCTCTCCTTCTGAGTGGACGTTCAGGAACGTCCCTCAGGAGGAGCGAGATCGCGTGTGCCCGCGCAGCGGCGTGATCCCGATGCGCTCGTGTCACCCGGACACGGCGCATCTCCGATCGGCAGGAGGGCTCTGCGATTGGCCCTCCTGATCACATGACGGCCGTGTCGAATCACAGCCGTCATGTGATGTAAACACAGAGCCGGTTGCTAGGCAATAGGCTCTCCTCTCCTCACACGGAAGTTGTCAGTGAGGAGAGGAGAGCGGATCGCTGCAGCCGGCTGGTGATCAGTGAGTATGAGCTGTTTTTTACAGCTTTTTACTCACTGATCACCAGTCTAGTGTCCCCACACACATGTAAAAACACAAAACAAACAGTAAACACACAATGTCCCCAAAACACATGTCCCCAAAACACATGTCCCCAAAACACGTCCCCAAAACACATGTCCCCACATAGTAAAAACACATGTCCCCCACATATGTCCCAGTAAAATCACATGTCCCAATGATTATCTGCACACATATGTCACCTGCGCACATCTGTACATGATCATTTGCGCACGTGTCCGTGATCACACGAACCAATTATTATACACTTAACGGGATTTTTTTTACCAAAAACATTTAGCAGAATACGTTTTGGCTTAAATTTATGACAACATTTAATTTTATTGGATTTGTTTTAAAATAGAAAGAAGAAAATATTGTTTTTTTTTCCAAATTTACGCTCTTTTTTCGCTTATATAAACAAAAAATAAAAAACGGAGTTGTGAATAAATACCACCAAAAGAAAGCTCTATTTGTGTGAACAAAATGAAAAAAATTTAATTTGGGTACAGCGTAGCATGACCACGCAATTGTCATTGAAAGTGTGAGAGCGCTGAAAGCTGAAAATTGGTCTGGGAAGGAGGGGGGCGAAAGTGCCCAGTATTGAGGTGGTTAAAGCGACGCAGTGCCGTATCTCAAAAAATAGCCTGGTCATTAAGGGGGTAAATTCTTCTGGACCTTAATTGCTTGCCGACCGCTGCACACAGAGGTATGTCGGCACAATGGCACAGTCAGGCAAATGGGCATACAGGTACATCCCTTCACATTTGCCGCCTTTCGGACACGCGCCGCATGCTGTGGGAGCATGCCCACGGGTCTATGTAAACAAGGCATTTTACCGTTCTGCCTTGTGTCATGACAGAGATCCACTGCTCCTTGTGATCGGGAGCAGTTATCACTGTCATGTCCTAGGTAGCCCCCCCCACAGTTAGAATCACTCCCTAGGACACACTTAACCCCTTCATCGCCCCCTAGTGGTTAACCCCTTCCCTGCCAGAGTTATTTACACAGTAATCAGTGCATTTTTATAGCACTGATCGCTTTATAAATGACAATGGTCCCAAAAATGTGTCAAAAGTGTCCAATGTGTCCGCCATAATGTTGCAGTCATGATAAAAATCGCAGATCGCCGCCATTACTAATAAAAAAATAATAAAAATGCCATAAAACTATCCCCTATTTTGTAGACGCTATAACTTTTGCGCAAACCAATCAATATATACGCTTATTGCAATTTTTTTTACCAAAAATATTTAGAAGAATACATATCGGCCTAAACTGAGGAAAAAATGTGTTCTTTTATACATTTTTGGGGGATATTTATTATAGCAAAAAGTAAAAAAATATTGCGTTTTTTTCAAAATTGTCACTGTTTTTTTGTTTATAGCGCAAAAAATAATAACCGCAGAGGTGATTAAATACCACCAAAAGAAAGCGCTATTTGTGGGGAAAAAAGGATGTCAATTTTGTTTGGGTACAACATCGCACGACCATGCAATTGTCAGTTAAAGCAATGCAGTGCCGAATTGCAAAAAGTGCTCTGGTCAGGAAGGGGGTAAAATCTTCCGGGGCTGAAGTGGATAAGTGGTTCATATGACCAGTCATTACTTTTGGAAGTGCAATAGTGCCTAGTTTCTGCAGTGTTGTGTATTTGGGCAGTCTTTTAATCTTTCGAATTTGGTTTTTAAATCTATGCAGTCTATGCAGTTAGAGCAATTTCCCTTAAGGGTTGACCTCACTCTGATCTTTAGAAAGTGAAGCTATCATTAACATCACTACCCCGAAACCATGCAGTCCACTCTAGCTAATATTAGATCTGGAGATAAAGAAATTAGATATACATTTTAAATCCTTTCTTTTCTTCCTTTTCTCCTCATTCTTATATCTGCTATTGCTGATGTTGGTGAATATGGTGATGTTGACACCATATTCCTAAGCTAAGTCAACTTCCTCTGTTCATTTGACTTTATCACTGTTTGGTATATGTTAATGCCTAATGACATGACTTGTATTTGTACTTGTTCATTACCTCTTTTCTTGAATAAACACTGATTTGCATACATTTCAAATTCTCCTGTAAAAGTTGACCTTGGACTTACTTTTCCCCACCTCCTGAGCTTTGATTCTGGTCAATGATGCCACACATTACATGGAATCTAAAAATTAATAAGGAAGTTAAGAAAATAGGAGGAAATTGGGCAAGGTTTAACTTTTTCTGTAAAAGTCAACATTTGCATATCACTAGCTGCCTTTATCTCTGTATCTATGTGTAATTTTCACTGAAGGTCACCTTTGCTTATGCTTTTTTTTACATTATACTGTATGCTTAGTTTGACTGCCCATGTCTCTTAAATTGCTTATTTACTTATCTATTGCACAATTGCTAGACTTAGACCACTATAATATTTCAAATTTTTTTCCACGGTATCAGATTTATAGGTTGGTTACTTCTCTTTTACAGCTTTAACATGGGTTGCTTTACAACCCATTAATGTATTCTAACTTTGCTGTCACATTTTAAGTCAGCTGTTCATTGTTATTAATTTTTAGCTCTTAGCATCCCAGTGTAGTGGCAAGTGCAATATAAGCATATTACCTTTACACTTGTATGCTAAGCATCTGTTAGACTATTTTATTAAGAAGGGTATAATTACATAGTACTGCTAAAGGCCAGGATGAAGTGTTAAAGAGTAATAAAACAAATGCCAAATACAAAACAACAGACATTCAAATATGCTTGCTGAATTTTGCTAAATGAATTGTAACTCATCTGCTGCAAATAATATGCAAAGTAAAATGTAATTTCTTAGCAAAGTCTAAATTAATTGTACAAAGTCACCAACATTGAGCAATAACACTTAGATAATATACTGTATAACATTATATTGTTTTCTGTATGACTGCCAGTATTTTGTCTGATCCCGGAATTGTTAGTCAAGGCATAAAATAGGTAAGGCAGCAGAGTAAACCAGTTACTGCCTGAGGTGATCTAATTGCCTGACATTATATCTGTAGAAAATAGCTCAAGTGAAATGACATTGAAATAAAGTGTTCAGTGAAGATCATGACATGGTCTTTTCTATAATAAATACTTCTTGTTTTATGCTCCAAAAGGTATTGTGTGTTTAGAAGCTCTGGGAAGCCTACTTGCTTATAAAGCTCAGTACAATGTGGGTTCCTTAAGGATAAAAGCTACATTTTGCTATGTGAAAATAGTTTTTTGGGCAATCTTCCTCTTTGCTGCTTTTTTTCTTATTAATGGGGGCTTTTTTTGTCCTCTTATGTTATTTGGTGGTTAAATTGATGTCAGCAGTCACTTTCAGCTGATTTTTCATCCTTTTTTCCTTAAAAATATGAGCTATTGTTTCAGGGGTTGGTATTTTGGGAGTTATTTGTTTACTTTGGGCTATATTGGTTTATATTGCATGTTCATATGGCCCTCACTTTAAGTTCAACTGATCTTTTTTGCAGCAAGGCTTTCTTTACTTAAAAAAATGGGGCTTTTGTTTCAGGGATGATATTGGAGTTTTTCATTTCTTATATACAGTGCCTTGCAAAAGTATTCACCCCCCCCCCCCCTTGGCATTTTTCATGTTTTGTTGCCTCACAACCTGGAATTAACATGGATTCTTTGAGGATTTGCGTCATTTAACTTTGAAGATTTTTTTTTTATTATTGTGAAGCAAACAATAAATAGGACAAAATAACAGAAAAAGTCAATGTGCACAACTATTCACCCCCCTAAAGTCAATACTCAATAGTCACAGCTCAATACCCAATAAGTCTCTATAAGCTTGCCACATCTTACCACTGGAATTTTTACCCATTCCTCCTTGCAAAACTTCTCCAGCTCCTTCAAGTTGGATGGTTTGCGCTTGTAAACAGCAATCTTTAAATCGGTGGTCAAACTTAAGTCTGACCACCGATTTTCTATTGGATTGAGGTTTGGGCTTTGATTAGGCCATTCCCACACATTTACATGTGTCCCTTTTGAAAGTCACGTGCCTAGTGACGATACGTGTGGGGAGAAGGAGCCTGTGACGCTCTCAGCAGTGTGCAGTCTGTATGTGAATGAACAAGCAGCAGCACAGAGCTGAATGTAGCTGACCATCTGTTTTAAATGCGATCGATGTTTAAAGGGATCATGTGAGTGAAATTACCTGGTTCTTTTGTTTTATATGTACTTTGGTTTATCTCTGCGCAATGGTATCTTTTCCCAATCTTATGTTTCATACTGGGGAGGACCGTTAGAAGCTATAGGATTTACCGATCTATGCCGGCGGGTGAACGGAAGGTTTTAAATCCACCGCTAATACATCCAAGCATGACTCACAAAGCCCTGGTTTGAAGTGAAGAGGAGGCATTACTTTGTTGCTAATTAGTGGACTAATCACAATGATTATTTAAGGTGCATAATTTTACTCACATTTTTTCACATAAGCATAGATTTGTGATAATAATAATTTATTGGAAGAAGGTCCCGGTTTTTTCAATATCAAGGGAACCTTGTATGAAGGTTCGGAACACAATAATTATTTTTTAAGGTTTTATTGCTCACAGTTTTAAAAGATTTATTCACTTATTTGAGAAATATTTTGCAAGCACAACACACAGTGTGATATTAATTGGGTAATACTAGCGCATCACTTTATTTATTTTCTGATACAATTTGTGTGGTTCACCTACTGATTGCAGCTGTATTATTTTGGCATTTTTTATATATTCTCACATAATTTATATATTACTCTCCACTTCAGCGCTGTAGTAATTATCTCTCTGATTAACGCCCTCCTTGCCCAGCTCGTGAGTATTGGTGTGCGGCCGTCTCTTGGCAGGTTTGCCGTTGGGCCATGTTCTTTCCATTTGGTTATGATAGATTTGATGGTGCTCCTAGGGATCATCAAAGATTTGGATATTTTTTATAACCTAACCCTCATGTGTACTTCTCAACATCAACAACATTGTCCCATACATGTTTGAAGAGTTCCTTGGTCTTCTTGGCAGTGTTTGGTTAGTGTGCCTCTTGCTTAGGTGTAGCAGCCTCTGGGGCCTTCCAAAAAGGTGTGTATATGTAACGACAGATCATGTGACACTTAGATTGCACACAGGTGGACATCATTTCACTAATTATGTGACTTCTTTAGGTAAGTCACATAATAACAAAGGCGGTGAATACATACGCACATGCCAATTATCAGTTTTTTATTTCTGAAAAATAGTTTTATGTATATATTTTTCTAATTTTACTTAACCAACTTGGACTATTGTGTTCTGATCCATCACATATAATTCAGATTAAAAAAAAATTGAACTAAAGGCTGTAATGTAACAAAATAGGTAAAAAGCCAAGGGGGTAAATACTTTTGCAAGGCACTGTATCCTTTTTTGAATTTCTATTTTATGTTGATTGGGGTTTTTTCAAGATAAGTGTACTTAAAGTGGAACATTCCCCTGCTTTTGACTGTTTTTGGAACTGCCTTTTGTTTGCAGTATACCACTGCTTTGTTTAAAGTAAAAAACAAAGTGCAAGAACAGTGTGCCCTTAAACCAGTTCACATAATAATATTAACATTTGCTGAACCCTCTATTCCCATAGGTAAAAAAAAGCTAGACATATGGTAGTTAGGCCTACTATCCCTAAATAAAACTGTTCTAATGCTAGCCAATTTAACATTGCTGTGTCCTCTACAGTATCCTAATTAGTGTAGTAAAAACTCAGCCTGTGCTCTTTGTCTCTAGTAAAGTTGTCTCTAGCCTTGCTCAATAAAATTCTTCTTCTGCTGGCCAATATTACACTATTATATAATCTCTTAATTTTTGTACTAAAACACTTGCCTGTACTCTGTTTCTAAAATATTCTGGCCTATTATCCCTGATTAAAACTGTCCTGCTACTGACCCAATTTACATTGTTGTATCTTCTTCATCTCTGGTCTCTTAATTCTTGTGGTAAAGCTCTAGCCTCTGCTCTTTGACTCTAGTAAATTTAAGTCTAGGTTTGCTGTTTAAAATGATCATGCTACTGTCCAATTTTACAATCCTGTGACATCTGCAGTTTCCTAATTCTTGAGTAAAACTCTACTCTTTTTCTTTACAGCATTTCAGCCAATTCTCCCTCATTAAAATCTCCTGATGCTGGCCAATTGTAGACTGCCAGATCATCTGCAGTCTTTTAATTTCTAATTAGAGTTTAACAGAAATTGGCCAATAGAAGGGCAGTTTTGCATGAGTGGGAACAAGGACAGCCACAGGAAACTACTGGTCAATTTCTACCCAATGGTGAAAGGTGGACTAATACCTTTTGATAAAAAAGCATGTTATACAGATTGGGGTGCTGCTACTGCATGCAAGTGTAACTATTTGTAACATAAAAAAAATAATTCCATAGACAAATTTCATGCAATTGCAGGACAATTTCATGGGTCAGTTAGTGAATGCACCGACAAATGACAATGCATTACTATACCTACTGATTTCCCTAAATAACGGTACAGTACAGTAACGCTACAGTACATGATATTAAATGGGATAAAATACTAGGAACAAGGAACACTGAGGAAAAATGGGAGTGCTTTAAAAGCAAACTAACTAAAGGTATTGGCCAGTTTCTTACAATGGGCAATACATATAAAAGAGCTAAGATTAAACCTGGGTGGCTAAACTATAATGTAAGAATGCAAATAAAAGTGAAAAAAAAGGCCTTCAAAAAATATAAAGCTGAGTGGTCAGCATCCCAATAATACAAGGAAAGCAATAAGAAATGTAAGAGAGCAATCAGTTTGGCTAAAATAGACCACGAAAGGCACTTAGCGGAGGAGAGTAAAAAAAATCCCAAGAAATGTTTTAAATTTATTACCGGTAGAATAGTGAGGCCAGAACATGTTGGCCCTATTATTATTATTATTATACAGTATTTATATAGCGCCAACAGTTTACGTAGCGCTTTACAACTTGAGGGTAGACAGTACAAATACAATACAATTTGATACAGTAGGAATCAGAGGGCCCTGCTCCTTAGAGCTTACAATCTAAGAGGGGAGGTCAAGAGATACAAGAGGTAGTAACTGTGGGTGATGTGCTGATTGAGAAGATAAATGTACAGTTGTTAGGTGGGGGCCAGATAGGCTTCTCTGAAGAGATGAGTTTTCAGGGATCGTCTGAAAGTGGATAAAGTAGGAGAAAAACGGACGGATTGGGGTAGAGCATTCCAGAGGATGGGGGAGGCTCTGGAGAAGTCCTGAAGGCGAGCATGGGATGAGGTGACAAGGGAGTTTGAGAGCAGGAGGTCTTGGGAGGAGCGAAGAGAACGATTAGGTTGGTATTTTGTGACTAGGTTAGAGATGTAGCTAGGGGCCAAGTTGTGGATGGCTTTGTAAGTTATAGTTAGTATCTTGAATTTAATTCGGTGACTGAGTGGCAGCCAATGGAGGGATTGGCAGAGGGGTGTAGCAGACGCTGAGCGGTTTGTGTGGTGGATGAGCCTGGCCGCAGCGTTCATAATGGACTGAAGTGGGGATAGCCTATTTAGAGGTAAACCAATGAGGAGGGAGTTACAGTAGTCAAGGCGGGAGATGACCAGGGAGTGGATTAGAAGCTTTGTGGTGTCGATGGTTAGGAAGGGGCGTATCTTGGAGATGTTGCGAAGACAGAGGCGGCAAGCTTTGGATAGTGATAGAATGTGGGGTCGAAAGGTTAGTTCAGAGTCCAGGATTACACCTAGGACCTTGGCGTGGGGAGATGGGTTGATAGTTGAGCCGTTGATCTTGACAGGGAGATCAGGGGAAGTGGCACCTGAGGGAGGAAATATCATGAGCTCGGTTTTGGATAGGTTGAGTTTGAGAAAGTGATGTGACATCCAGGCTGATATGTCTGCTAATAAGTTGGTAATGCGTGAGGAGACAGGTGGAGAGAGCTGGGGGGTGGAGAGATAGATTTGGGTGTCATCAGCGTAGAGATGATATTTAAAGCCGTGGGAGGCAATCAACTGACCCAAGGAGGTGGTGTAGATTGAGAAAAGGAGAGGTCCGAGAACAGAACCTTGGGGGACCCCAACGGAAAAAGGAAGAGGAGAGGAGGAAGTAGAGTTGTAAGTGACACTGAAGGAGCGGTGGGATAGGTAGGATGAGAACCAGCGAAGAGTACAGTCACGGAGACCAAAGGAGTGGAGTTTTTCGAGGAGGAGGGGGTGGTCCACTGTGTCAAAGGCAGCAGAGAGATCCAGGAGAAGTAGTACAGAATAGTGTCCATTGGCTTTGGCCATTAGTAGGTCATTTGAGAGTTTAAGGAGAGCAGTTTCCGTGGAGTGTTGAGGGCGAAAACCGGACTGAAGGGGATCAAGAAGTTTATTCATGGTCAGATGGTCGCTTAGTCGGTTGTAGACCAGTCTTTCAAGAAGTTTGGAGGAGAAGGAGAGTAAGGAGATGGGACGTAAGTTGTTGAGATTGGTGGGATCCAGTGAGGGCTTTTTTAGTATGGGGGTGACTAGCGCATGTTTTAGAGAGTTTGGGAAGATGCCACAAGAGAGGGAGAGGTTGAAAATGTGAGTTAGAGAGCGTAGAATCGAGTCAGAGGGTGAGCGTAGCATTTGCGAGGGGACAGGATCCAGGGGGCAAGTGGTTAGATGAGTGCTAGATAAAAGTTTAGCAACCTCAGTAGTAGTAGCAGGGTTGAATGAGGGAAGTAATGACTGTATCTGTGGACATGGGGTGTTGCATGGGGGAGGTTTTTGCGCATTGGCGATCTCCTCATGAATTGTATCAATCTTAGTTTTGAAGTGATTGGCAATCTCCTGGGCGGTGATTGAGTTGGTGGGTGGAGGCAGTGGAGGACAGAGTAGAGTGTTGAAGGTAGAGAAGAGTTGACGTGGACTGGATGAGAAGGTGTTGATGAGTGTGATAAAGTAGGTCTGTTTGGCAGTGTGAAGGCAGGAGTAGTATTTTAGGAGGGCAGATTTATATTGTGTGAAGTCTTCCTGGGTCTTAGTCTTATGCCACAGGCGCTCAAGAGCGCGGCTACGTTTTCTGAGACTTCTGGTGTCATCTGTTTGCCAGGGTTGTAGCAGCCGGGGCCTAATTCTGCGTGTAGTGAGGGGGGCCAGCTTGTCTAGGGAGGAGGACAGTGAGCTGTTGTAAATGAAAGTAGCTAGGTTGGGGCAGGACAGGGGGGAGATTTTGTCATAGAGGTGATCAGTAGCAGAGTAGAGAAGAGAAGGGTTGAGGTGGCGAAGGTTTCTGCGTGTAACTGTTGGGCGGTTGGAGGGAGAAGAGGTGGAAGACAAGGAGAGAGCAAAACTAATAAGGTGGTGATCAGAGAGTGGGAGTGGATTGTTGGAAAGGTTGCACGGAGAGCACAGATAGGAGAAGGCAAGGTCAAGGGTGTTGCCGTTGGAGTGGGTAGGAGCCTGTATCCATTGCTTCAGGTCAAGCGATGAGGTTAGACTGAGAAGTTTAGAAGTAATAGTAGTGTTAGTGTTGACAGGGATGTTGAAGTCCCCAAGAATAATTGTGGGGATTTCAGAAGAGAGAAAGTAGGGTAGCCAGGCAGAGAAGTCATCAAGAAAGGCTGATACCGGTCCAGGGGGCCGGTAGATGACAGCAATTCTTAGAGAAATGGGAGAGAAAAGACGAATGCAATGTGCCTCAAAAGAGGAGAGTGTCAGAGAGGGAGGTGGGTGAAGAACCTGATAGGTGCTGCATGGGGCTAGAAGGATTCCCACTCCACCTCCCTTCCGTCCACTTGGTCTGGGGGAGTGAGTCCAGAGAAGGCCCCCATGGGAGATGGAAGCAGGAGAAATAGTATCCGATTCATGAAGCCAGGTTTCAGTAATGGCGAGAAGGTTAAAGGAATTTGTGATGAAGAGGTCGTGGAGGGCGGTGAGTTTGTTGCAGACAGAACGTGCATTCCATAGGGCACAGGAAAAGGGGGGGCTGGTTTTGGAAAGAGGAATATGGACCAAGTTCTGTGGGTTGCGGCTCCGGCCAGAGGGTGTAGGGGGATGGGAGCGATGGGCAAAGGCAGATGATGGTGGCCCAGGGTTTGGGGATATGTCACCAGAGATTAGGAGAAGCAGGAGGGTGAGGGAGGTAATGTGGGACTGTGATTTATGTGAAGGGGCATGTCTCAGAGTACTGGAGGTTTTATCAGTGTATGGATGTAGAATGAGCGAGAGTTGGTAAGAGCAGTAGTAGGGGGAAGACAGAAGGCAGGGTGATATGTATAAGCAGGTGGGTGGAGAGGGGGGGTGGAGGTAAGAGAGTTTGAAGAGAGAGGACAGGAGTGTCAGGAGCAGTGGTAGAGAGTGCATGTTACAGAGTGGAAGGACAGCTTAATAGAGAGATGGGTCACCTGCAGTCTGTTAGCTGCTTTCCAGTGCAGATTGCTGTATTTGTTTGCTTCGTGCAATCGCTGAAGTGCAGAGAATGAAGTGCATAACACTTGTATAAAGAAACACTTAGAGGAAGAAGCCTTAAGGATAGAAGCCCCTGCAATGTGCAGCCCCAGCAATGTGCAGCCCCCTTAAGGATTCTCAAATATATACTGTTATAAGGGTGGGGTTGAAGTTCGTTAATTAATCATGAGTGACTATAAGAGTGCCTAGCAATCAAAGTGAACTTTTTGCTACAAAAGTCAGAATAGCAAGAGGCCAAGACAAGATCAACACATAAAACTTAGGTAAGACAGTTCAGAAAAACAAATAATGTCATGGTTGTTCGCACAGGGCAACAGATAGAGAAGGCCACATACCAGAGAGAGAGACACAGAGACAGCAAGCAGATCCCAATTGCAGTTAACGGTGGAAGATGTGGATGAGCTGACACATACCAGAGAGAGACACACACACAGAGACAGCAAGCAGATCCCAATTGCAGTTAACGGTGGAAGATGTGGATGAGCTGACACATACCAGAGAGAGACACACACACAGAGACAGCAAGCAGATCCCAATTGCAGTTAACGGTGGAAGATGTGGATGAGCTGACACATACCAGAGAGAGACACACACACAGAGACAGCAAGCAGATCCCAATTGCAGTTAACGGTGGAAGATGTGGATGAGCTGACACATACCAGAGAGAGACACACACACAGAGACAGCAAGCAGATCCCAATTGCAGTTAACGGTGGAAGATGTGGATGAGCTGACACATACCAGAGAGAGACACATACACAGAGACAGCAAGCAGATCCCAATTGCAGTTAACGGTGGAAGATGTGGATGAGCTGACACATACCAGAGAGAGACACACACACAGAGACAGCAAGCAGATCCCAATTGCAGTTAACGGTGGAAGATGTGGATGAGCTGACACATACCAGAGAGAGACACACACACAGAGACAGCAAGCAGATCCCAATTGCAGTTAACGGTGGAAGATGTGGATGAGCTGACACATACCAGAGAGAGACACACACACAGAGACAGCAAGCAGATCCCAATTGCAGTTAACGGTGGAAGATGTGGATGAGCTGACACATACCAGAGAGAGACACACACACAGAGACAGCAAGCAGATCCCAATTGCAGTTAACGGTGGAAGATGTGGATGAGCTGACACATACCTGTAAAGAGACAGAAGGAATGATCAGGTGAGGCAGAACTTAGTGCAGAGAATGAAGTGCATAACACTTGTATAAAGAAACACTTAGAGGAAGAAGCCTTAAGGATAGAAGCCCCTGCAATGTGCAGCCCCAGCAAGGATGATTAGGGGAATTTGGTTACAAAAGATAAAGATAAGGCAAGGATAAGGCTCAATCCTCAGTTTTTACAAAGGAAAAGGGGGATATATTAGCCAAGACTGTAATGTTAATAACACATCACAGAATGTACCCTCATGGCTAACAGAAGACAGTATCAGAAATAGACTTAAAAAACTCAACCAAAGTAAGTCACCAGGACCAGATGGCTTACACCCGAGAGTCATTAAAGAACTCAGTCAGGTGATAGCCAGACCAATGTTCCAAATTTGTTTGCACAGTATACTGACTGGAATGGTACCAGCTGGAGAAAAGCCAACATGGTACCAATATTTAACCACTTCAATACCAGACACTTACGCCCCTTCCTGCCCAGGACAATTTTCAGCTTTCAGCACTGTCACACTTTGAATGACAATTGCGCGGTCATGCAACACTGTACCCAAACTAAATTTTTATCATTTTCTTCCCACAAATAGAGATTTCTTTTGGTGGTATTTTATCACCTCTGTGTTTTTTATTTTTTTGCTAAACAAACTAAAAAAAAAACATTTTTGAAAAAAAAAAGATTTTTTTTAGTTTCTTTCATAAAATTTTGTTTTCCCCTTCACTGATGGGCACTGATGGGCACTGATGAGTTGGCACTGATAAAGTGGCACTGATGGGCACTGATGAGGAGACACTGATATGTAGAATTGATGGGCACTGACAGGCCGCACCGATATGCAGCACTGATAGGCACCAATAGGTGGCACTCATATGCAGCACTGATGGGCACTGATAGACAGCACTGATGGGCACTGATAGGTGGCACTGATGGGCACTGATAGGTGGCACTGATGGGCACTGAAAGGCGGCACTGATGGGCACTGACAGGCGGCTGTGACGGGCACTGACAGGCGGCACTGATTGGCACTGACAGGTGGCACTGACAAGTGGCACTGATGGGCAGCACTGATGATTAGGTACTGAGAAGTACTGACAGGTGTTACTGCTGGGCAGTGATTGGCACTGTGGTGGGCACTGGCACACTTTTTTGTTGTGGCACTTCTGGGCACTGATTGGCAGGTGATTGTTACATTTGAGGGGTCTGTGCTGATAATCAATGTGCTGATTATCAGCACAGACCCCCCCTCTGGCGAACTGAGGAATGCCGTTTGCGGCACTTCCTTGTTCACGCGATGATCAGCTGTGATTGGTCACAGCTGATCACGTGGTAAGAAGCCTCTGACAGAGGCTTCTTATCATGATCGGAGATACGGGGTGTCAGACTGACACGCCGCACTCGCAATCACCGTGATGTGCGCCCCATGGGTGCCTGCCGGCATGTTATCTTGCTGGACGTTATATGATGCCCAGTCAGGATAACAGAACCACTTCCCGGCCATCAATCTGCTATAGAGAGAGGGTATCACCGATCCAGGTGGGTCAGATCAAAGTAAAGGGCATCTCCTCCAGTCTAGAAGTCCAGGTGCTGGCAATACTGTAGCAATTAGTCATCAAAAGAAGTTCTGGACAGCCGCACTCCAAAAAATTTTGTATGCCTTTATTCAATAAGGTGTCATCCAAAATTCAGGTTGCGTAAGCTTTGTTCCACTTTGCTGTGACGTGTATTTTGGATGACACCTTATTGAATAAAGGCATACAACATTTTTTGGAGTGCAGCTGTCCAGAACTTCTTTTGATTATGTCAATCTGCTATAGGTCGGGCGGGAAGTGGTTAAAAAAGGGGTGAGATATATGGAGTATAGAAATTTCCCTAGGGGGGTTTGTATTGCAGAAAAGCAAGTCCAAAAAGTTTTATGAAAAAAGTTTTTATACAAGTTTTTACAGTGAATTTGGATCTCCTTTGGTGCTTCATGACCTCCCTGTGAGGCCTATTAGGCGCCTCTTTTTGTGTCTGTTAGGCACTTTTCATCTCCATTCCCCCCCTCCTCCCCCTCCTGGTATTGCCATTCTTGTTCAAGCTCCTCCCCCCTCTCACCTATAGTAAGCACGACCTCTTGTAGGTTCTCTCTGTGGCCTGTTTGATGTACTGCTCTTTTGAGGGGTGGGCGGTATTTTGGTTCTGCTGCACTGTCTGGATCCTTGGGAAACAGTACGAAACAGAATTGCTGGAAGGCCAAAATAAATCTGTTATTTGGTAAATATAAATTTTAGTACTTATTTTGCAACCTTTGTCATTCAATCTATGTCATTGTTTGGCTTTTAACATACTAATTGATATATTATATCTCTTAGACGTCCATATCCTTCCCCCCTGAAGAAGACCGCTACTATATTATGGTCGAAATGCATTGGAGTCCTTCTGTATGACTTTTTACAGTTATTATGTTATTTGTATGTCTATTGTACCATTGTATAGTTATGCATTTTATGCCTTCTAGCATTTGGTTTTAGAGCTCTTGTCTTGACGGACAGCTGTATTTTTATATATTTTTTGCAATAAACTTTTTTCATAAAACTTTTTGGACTTGCTTTGCTGCAATACAAAACCCCCTAGGGCAATTTCTATACTCCATATGTTTTCATTGGGGCGTGCAGGCAATTCTTGCTCATATCATTGTATCGTTTTCTTGTTCCTATCGGTGAGATATATCCCTGGAAACTACAGGCCATCAATGGTCTGTAAGCTATTGGAGGGGATCCTAAAGGACTATATCCAGGATTTTGCTAATGGAAATAGTATTATTAATAATATTCAGCATGGGTTCATTAATCTGTTAACATTCCATGAGGAAGTGAGCTACCATCTAAATAAATGTAGACCTGTGGATGTGGTGTATCTGGATTTTGCAAAAGCATTTGACACAGTTCCCTATAAACTTTTACTTTACAAACTGAGGGCTGTTGGCATGGACCATATGGTGAGTACCTGGATTGAAAACTGGTTACAGGGGCGGGTCCAAAGGGTGGTGATAAATAGTGAGTACTCGGAATTGGCTGGGGTGGTAAGTGGGGTCCCCCAGGGATCTGTCCTGGGAGCAATTCTGTTTAATGTATTCATAAATGATACAGAGGATGGGATAAATAGCTCAATCTCAGTATTTGCAGATGATACAAAACTATGCAGGGAAATAATTTCTATACAGGACGTGGAAACCTTACAAGGAGACCTAAATAAAATAATGGGGTGGGCAACTAAAACATGTCATTTTGAAAAATGTAAGAATGTGCTGGAACTGGAAAAAGTTCAGAGAAGGGCAACAAAGCTAATAAAAGGCCTGGAGGACCTTAGCTATGGGGAAAGACTACAAGCATTGAAGACGATTAAAAGGGGATATGATAGCGACCTTCAAATACCTTGCTGGTGACCCAGATCTGATTTTTTAAATTTTCACATTGTCACAGTAATAAAAGCTGATCGATAATTGTGTTAGCTTACTGCACAGTACATTTAGAGATTGCAAATTCCTTCATACAGGAGTAGTAGTAGTTTTATTTACTAACAATTGTGACTAAAGTAGTCAACTATTTATTTTCATATTTAACACAGTTTGTCTAGGAAAATGTAGTATGTTTTGGTATTGGATTTTTATTAGTTATAACAGAAAGTTTGGCATAGCCAAGGTATGACTTTTTACCCTGATTGAGCAAGATATGCATCTGGTTCACAAGGTCAACACAGTCTAGTACTGTATAAAAAATGTATAGTGGCATTACATTGATTAGGGCATTTCTTCTTAGCTTAGTGCAGATATTGGGCAATTAATGCAACTGTTTTGTAAGGTCAATGCTGTGCATTGACTGTGTAGATAACATAAACAACTTCAAACTGAGCTGAAAGTAACTCACAAGCCCCTGGTTGGAGACCACCTTGGATGTACATACTGTATTTGAATAAAGATGTTGGTCTTCAAAAGTCTTAAAGAGGACCTAAACTCTGGAACCTGTGTCCTAAAAAGGCAGGCAAGGAGCAAAGGACTAGTCGTCAGTATTACCTGTGGTCTTCCTGCAGTTGATCTTCCCCAGATGACTAAAGGCCCATACACACGATCTGAAAATCGTATGGAAAAATTTGTTCAATGAGCTGTTTGCCGATTTTTGGATTGTTAGTATGGTGCTTTCGACAGCCGATTTTGCTTTTTGTCAGACAAAAGCTGGATGGCAGACTATAAAATTTTTGGCGGATGTGAACTCAACGTCCGATTTTCATTTCATCAGTATGGTTTTCATACAAAATAAAACTTAAGAGCAAGACTACACATGCTCAAAAACGAAAGAATGCATACAAAACTATTCAACACATTATGTCACATCTGACGTTGTATTCTGTCATACGAAAATTTTCATATTGAGAGTAACCTCTTCACTTTCGACATGAGACTAGCATGTCACAAAAAATGGACGTTCAGTCGTCTGAAAATCTAAGCGTGTGTATGAGGCTTTACTCACCATACACTGGGGTTGATTTACCAAAATTGGAGTGCAAAATCTTGTGCAGCTCTGCATAGAAACCAATAAGCTTCCAGTTTTTTTTTGCAAAGCTTAATTGAACAAGCTGAAGTTAAAATCTGATTGGCTACCATGCACAGCTGCACCAGATTTTGCACCTTCCAGTGTTAGCAAATCAACCCCACTTTGTCTCTTTGTTGAGACAACACCCATCTTGGTAGATGTATAGCTTTATCTGTGTCAGAGCTTCCAAAAAGGAGGACAGTGAGCAACACAGAAGTGTCATTTCCATTTTCACAACAAGAAGTGCCTTAAATATCACAGTGCAGATATAAAGTTACCAGGCTGCCTAGGCACCATCACATTTTTTAATTTTTTTTTAGGAGAAATTCAAAACAAAAAGTAATTTTTTAGGCACAACTTACATATTTAAATGTTCCCAATAACACGGCAAATCTTTACTTTCAGAGTTAAGGTTCACTATAATAGGCTGTATCAAAAATTCTGTTTCAATATACCTGATCAAATATATACCCATCCTCTTGAACTTCTTGTTCCCTGTTTCTGAGAGTTTGGGTAAAAAGTAAAGTATGCTTTCAGCATTGTAAAATAAATATACATATTTTTGTATCTGTGAGCATATTAGATCATGTTAACCTTACAGTGTGGCCTTACGGAGCATTTTATGCTTTATCTGAGTTGGCATTTCAATTATCATTGCGCACTGGGAGTGCCAAACCTCTGCATATGGGTAGATTATAAAGCCTAAAACCAGGTGTGCACCAAGCTGATATTCTCATAGGACATGAAAATAAAAGTTGAAAGCCATTATCTAACTTAGTTCGGCCATGAGATATAAATAATGCAGATAAAATACCAAAGGCAAAACAACAAAATGTTTTAAGAGTGCATAGCTTTTGATTATAAGGCTAACAAAAAATAAAATAAAATACTAGAATGTCTTAGACTTGACTATACTATACAGTATATACAATACTATAAATACTTTGTACTTTATAATGTTTATAGTATACTATAGTACAATGTTGTGTATAGACTGTATATGAAGAAGCACAAAATGATAACATTTTTTACCACTACTGTCCAATATCAGTAATGCTCTGGATTAATGTTCCCCTAGTAGTTTTTGATTTTCACATTGGACACCAAGAAATTAAACTGCATTTTGTTCCTGCTAAATTGCATGGTTGGTTTGTTGGGTGTATGGTTGGCTACTGTTGTGGGACAGACTGTCAAATGTAGCAATTTTAGAGCTATAAAGATAATATGGAAGTAAAGTGTGAATATAACCCCACCTGTGTTATTTAAATACCAATTTCAATGCAATATTGAACAGTTTGAATGAAAACTGTAGTCATACGATGACCACTTTTTTAAGCAATTTTCCCACGTTTTTAAACTCTTGTCCTATGAAACATAATATGATATAGGTAGGATGTTTAAGAATGCTTCATTGCACTGTATGATGAGGTGGGTACCTGTAAAGACATCTCCCTGTTCACCCTTTAAGTAGATAATCAGGGAAGAAGAGGTCCACTGCATGCTCTGTGTTCATACATTGTTAACTTTATATTAGCTTGTTGCAAACCTATTTGTTAAAACTGACCTCCGCTCAGCAGTAAAATATTAGTGGTGTGGTTTTTTAGTCCTGGAAAAGTTACCCTTTTTACTTCTCCAGCAACCACCACTCTTCTCTGCTACCAGTAGGTTTGTATACCCTTGAACTCTTCACGTGCAATGCAGGACTGTTGGTCCTGTATTGCACATTATGATGACAGAGAGGCTGCAATGGCATGACTTGCAAATAAGGGGATGGGGAGTCAAAAACGTCTAATGTTTCACTGTTCACTGAAGTTCATCTTTAAGTTATTGATATTTTTAAATTTTAGATTATTAGGTAAAAGAAATATAACATTTGCAAACAGAAAACTGTGAGGTAATTTTTAATGTTCTTTTTTTTAAGTCAACCTTTTCAGTGACATTATTATGATATAGCATTGTTACTTTTTCCTGTTTGCATAGACAAAATAAATATCACTGCTATAAATATGTGCATGTTTTAACAGTGATAATTTATAACTTCAGTATTATATATAACACCAAGGGAAAGGTCAAAGTAATTTAAAAATGCTACAAAGCTTGAATGAGCATGATGTAAAAAAAATATATTTTCAAACATTTTTCTTAAACTTGGTAGATCTTTTTAAATGTTCATCCACTACTGATATTTCAGTTACTGGTGTCCTATATGAGTTACTTACCTGTATAAGGTCTCATTCAATTAAATTTAATATCTAACTGTGAGAGGGAGACTCACTTTGTAATGTTCAGGTAAGTGGACCTGGGTACTTAATTACAGAAGTGTTGGTGTGCAGTTTGTAAATAGACCAAGGATCTTTAAAACCAATGGCCCATGCTTTGGATGTAACTGAGCTCTATTTTTAGTTATTAGGTATATATATGTAGAGAATTCCCTTCATAGGCAGGTGTCACTGGATCTGGTGTCCCTATTGGAATATTTCCCCTTCGGGTGACAATGCTGAAATTTAATTTTGCCTAAGAAGGTTACCGGGACAAAGGGAAAGGCGCAATGGATATATACTGTATAATCATATATGTATTTGCATTTATAATTATATTTTTAGAATAAATGTGTAAAAATCAAAGCATCACAGTTCTTATATAAACATAACGTTCATATTTTATTACAATTTACTAAACAGAGCAGATGTAAAACTTACCTTACGTCTAACATCGATTTAGTTAGATTACCAACAAATATTGCAGCTTATTATTGCAAATTTAGAAACATAATATAATCTGATCCTTTGACATGAAGGGAAGACAAAATAATTATGCCTTTTAAATGAGTCTGACGATAAATGTTATCAGTACATGCTTCTATCTGGTGTATACAGAATTGCAAATTTAGACTTTAGATATAAGAGCAGATTGTAAGAATATTACTATTAGGAATCTTCCTACTAATTTATACAGTATTCTGGACATGGAACTTCTATGTATCTACATAATACTATGATGGATAATTTTGTCTGCAATATAAAAAGGGTAATCATTTCTAGAATACCTAACATATTAACCTGAGCTTATACATCTAGAGGAAACAATTGATCAGCATAAAATGAGCTATTTCACAAAACATCAAATCAGAACAGCAAATCATATGAAGGTCTACAATGTACTGGTACTTATTATAGAACCAGTCACTGCGTCTTTCAGTGGTAAAATGTCCTTGTGCCATCCCAGATAAAAATTGCAAGCTTCTAAAACTGGCAAAAGCTTTAAATAAATCTCACCCACAGTCTTTGTATGAACATCTCTCACCATTATGCTCTGTGTCCTTAGCAGAACTAGAAGTCAGCACTTGTGCCAGACTTTTGTTATGTGAAAATGCTGAATCCTGTAAGATTCGGTGACCAGGAACAAATCAGCAAAATCCTAATTTTTGATGTCACTATTGTCCCTGGAACAGCTGTCTCCATTTGAAGATTTCCCCTCTTGTTTTGTTCTGGAGACAACTCTAAAATTTAGAATGTTACCTCACTTCCTTTCTCAGTGACAGGGGTTATCATTACAAATAGAAAGGTGAATCACTCCAATGGGGACACAGGCAGCAATAAATAACAACAAAAGCTGACAATCGGTCCAAAACTTCCCCACTTTCTCTAAATCTAAAAAAAAAAAGTTTTATTTTGTAAAGATGCAGTTTAAGATCACACTGGTAGCACACACTTCTGGTAAACTTATTAGGGACATATCTGGTCATTTAACTGTGACATGGATAAGTGTGAGTTATTGTATTTGATATACAGATAAATAGTTCAGTCATATGATGCTATATTATAGCACTATAATGACTGGTATATTATAGCAGGGAACAACTTACTGCTCTTTGATCAAAGGAACGTGTCTCAAGACATCTTTTGTCATATAAAGACAACCCTACTGTTATGCCTACCTTGCTTCTTGAAAGTCAGAAGAACTAACAAAAATCATGAAATATTTGAGTGCTGGAGAGGATCAGGATTCAATTTCAGATCATGGGAGTAAATGCCTGGGCATTTCATTATATGACCATCCATATAGTAACTTAATGATAAAGGTGTCAAGACCTCCAAAGTTTAGGTTTTAAAGTGTTTGCATGAGGACAGGTAACTAATTTTCAAGGGTTAATGCCATTCAGTGATCTAGGTCCATCTATCTTTTACAAACATGAATAGCTGCCTTGGCCCAGGGTAAACACATTGTTTTTACTTTAAACTGTATTTTTTAATATGTAGGAGAGGTTACTATGAAAAGTACAATAAATAAACTATAATTTCCAGTTATTCTATTTAAAATGATTTATCTTTGTGGGGCAAGTCATACTGTATGAATATATGGGCTCGAGCTACAGAAATAGAATTATGATACCTGCTTGGGTTTTATAAGACTTAAATAGTATTTAATTATGTGAGAGAGAAAGAAAATACTGCCATATGGTATATTTTAGCAGAATAAAGTTTGCACTTCACAATTCATTAAGATGACATATTCAGAATATAAGCAAAATAAATATTTCAGTATTTGCAATTTGTTTAGTAAAAACCTCCTACTTTTTAAAATGCTTTGAGCAGGAGTTTATCTTTATTTTATCTTCATTTCAGAAGGCTTTGTACAGTAATAATATCACATTGCAAGATATCACTAGGGACATAGCAGCATTATATTTGTAGAATTATATATTGTGTTTTGAGTAAGCAACATGTTCATAAAGGTAAAATATAGAAAAAACTGGCCAAATTTGGTCAGTTCTGCCACGTGAATCTCCTGCTGATGTTTTGTGATCAATCTCGCAAGCGACATCATTGAGCAGATATGGTCATGACTATTTTTGGTCCATAACATCATCCAGGATTTCCAGCTGGTTTGTTCACAAACAGCAGCTAAGAATATGAAAAGAAACAAAGGAACCGCGCTCTTATATCATAAATTACATATCACCATAGTGAATAAACAAATAAATAAATACATCTTCATATAAATTATAACAGATACATAAAAATTGTGAAGTCCATGTATAAATCCCACACGTAAATAACGTCCTCAGTGAGTATAGGAAAGGTTTCTCTCCACAACCATGCAGGCACACTATGCACTCACCAGACTTAATTTACCCCTATTACAGGGAGTCAAATTACACATATGGGAAAATCCAAGATTGCATACATGCGGTCACAGGAATGAATTCAAACCACTGCTGTAATGCATTCAATATATATGTATATGTAGAAAATGTATTCAAAGCTCCAGTGTTATCATATAGAGAGGCAAAGGAAAAACACTTTCACGATGCAGTATTTCAAATCATTTATTCAAAAAAGAAGGTTGTATTGTACTTACATCAAAGAAGGCAGGGATCAGCATGTATTGTATAGAAATCACCGGTTTGCGCTCCACCTGTGTTCCAGTGGACTGGAAATTACGTATCTCATATGGGTGGTGTTTGAGATATGTCATTTCCAGTCAGCTGTAACGCAGGTATCTGTTATAATTTAAATGAAGATGTATTTATTTATTTGTTTATTCAGTATGGTAATATATGATTTATGATATAAGAGCACCATTCCTTTGTTTCTTTTCACATTATATGTGTTTTTACACTTTACAACACACTGATCCTTATTGTAGTTTATTTGTGTTTAGGTTATTGATTTGCACGGGTTTGGAACCTATTGGTTCCTATATTTTCTTTCAGCAGTCAGGAATATGGCTGTCATTTAACAGAGATAGTGTAGTGGGGTGATGGTATCAAAAGGCAGTTCATCATAACGTGTGGGTAGAATAATTATTCAATGGGTTGTCATGGCAGTGGGTCATTGTGATTGATGCTGCATTTACATTGTAGAACATTATTTCATTTTTTTTGTTAAAATTGTGTTAACCTGTGGCCACACTCTCTAGCATCTAATATCTTTCATATATAATATATGTAGGCTATTTGGAATTTAGCACAAGCATCTCTTCAATTTCAATTGCATATTGCAGGCCAGTGACTTGACCTAAGTTTGTAGCTCACCTCTCTATCTGCCCCATATTGGAAATATACATGTTTATTGAAGTATGCAGGCAGGTATTTGACATTAGCACAGTAGATTAGGGACCAAAGGGAAGGCATTACTTTGATGCAGTTGGCCCGCTTGAACATGTATTGCAATTTATGTGAAAAAAGAATCCCCATTTTTATGCTAGAAATATGTAAGGTTGTATCCCAATGGTATTTAGCAAGGACTCACAAAATCCTGCAAGTTTCCCAGGCACCCTCTAGCTTCAGTGGCTGAACTATCATAAAATGTTGGTAGGTCATAGCAGTATATGGAGGATTACATCTTTATATTAAGAAATGTCATATTACGTAACACATTTTGGTTTGTGCCATCTACATACTATATTACATCACTCTAGGTCATGTTAACAAGAAGCATAGAGAAAACAACTACTTCACAACCATTATTTTGGTAACCCTGACTGTTCAAATGGTTCTATAATTTTATGTAACATTTCAAGGTCTCAGTACTGAAATTTCTCTCAGTCTGCCATGTGTTCAGTCTGTTAATAACAAATTTGCTATTTAACATCGTTCAAGATAACCAATGTCTGATTTTGATGATCATTCCACCTCCTCATTTTTCATCATGCTCAATGCAGTTTCTGTGGCTCTGATTGCTATAGAAAGTTCTTACAGGTCTTTCTTTGACTATAAACACTGTTTAGTGCCATTTTATGGCATGTCTGTAGTCTTAGCATAGTCTACCCCTGATATTCTTTCACAGTTTTAGTTGTATAAGATCCTTCCAAAATTTTTGCATGAAATCTGGAAGATTTTCACATTTTATTTAGTCATGGTCAGGTCAGGTGACCCCACTCCATCTGACACCATGTGACATCAGAGGAAGGCGGGGTCACCCGTTTACATCACTGAGTGGCCCCACCTTCAGCTATATAACAGCTGTCATCGAGAAGAAGCGTAACTCAGCAGGAGCCTCCCATGGAGGCGGAGCTGTTGCATTTTGCTGATGGATTTACATTGCGGGGCATTTTTATTTTTTTATTTTTTAATAAAGGACTTGTCCCAGAGTGTGTCTTGTCTTTTTATACTATTTTTGACACTTTTTTGTGAACTGGTAGGGGTACAATGTACCCTTTACCAACTCACATAGGGGATTAAAGGGGGCTTGCAGATTCTGATAAGCCCCTCGCCCGCAGACCCCCTCAACCCCCAGGCAAGGGTTGGAGGGATGAGGCCCTTGTCCCCATCACCCCAAAGCACCCTCCCCATGTTGAGGGCATGTGGCCTGGTATGGTTCAGGAGGGGGGCATTCTCTCTTTTCCTGTGTCCTGCGTTCTCTCTCTTTTCCTGTAGCCTGCCAGGTTGTGTGCTCAGATTTTAGGGGGACCCCCATGCCATTTAAAAAAAAAATGGTACAGGGTTCCCCTTAATATCCATACCAGACCTGAAGGGCCTGGTATGGATTTTGGGAGGACCCCCATGCTATTTAAAAAAAAAAATTGGTTCGGAGTTCCCCTTAATAATTATACCAGACCCAAAGGGCCTGGTAATGGACTGGGGGGAGGGGGCATGCCGTTTTCTTCAATGAGTTTTATCTATATTGCTGAGACCCAACAATTCATTACAGCCGCGATCAGTTTTAAATTACTTTTTCCTTTAGAAATGTCATGTTGCTGTTCTAAACACGGCAAAAATATGCCACTTTACAGGCAATCTATAGACACCCCCCAGGCATGATATTTAAAGGAATATTTCATTTTTACTGTTTTACTTTAAGCATTATTAAAATCACTGCTCCTGAAAAAACATTAGTTTTTACAACTTTTTTTGCATTGATACATGACCCCTGGGGCATGACCCGGGTCCCCAAACACTTTTTATGGCAATAACTTGCATATAAGCCTTTAAAATTAGCACTTTTGGTTTTTATGTTAGTGTCCCATGGACTTTAATGGTGTTCCGCGGCTTTTCGAATTTGCTGCGAACACTGCATAATGTTTGCTGTTCAGCTCGAACATCTGGCTCATCCCTACTCTTCAGTCACCTACTGGAAAATGTGTTATGCGCTTTTTTATAATAATACATCAATATAATAAATAGATGTTATCATTGTTTGTAGAATGCACTACATATTTATACATTGTATTAGAAAAATGATATGCTATATTTTTGTTTTAATACGTAACAAAGGAACCTTCTCAGCATTGGACCCTAGTGCTACAATGTTGCCTTATCTTATGTGAACTGGAGGCTTAGAAAATTCTTCTGAAACTGATTCTTCAAGGAAGTTTCCACAAGTGCAAGAATATTGTTCAGTAGGCTCCAATTTACTACTGTAAACATGGGGAATGTGGAAACCATCAAGCCTTTATTTAACCATTGTGTCATTGCCATTGTGTAACCTCTATGAATTGAAAGAACACTACTCAATCAGACAGAAACTGTTCCAGAGTATTATTAGAAAAAAGTGACCACGCACCTGCTGGTTTAGCTGTTTAACATGGCTATTATAGTATAAGTAAAGCCAAAATTGTTATTAACATTTTGGATGGAGCAGGGAATGATTAGGGCCCCTGACAGGTTTTTCTTTTTTTTATTATTTTGTTCATTGTCTCTATCCCATTGGAAAGATTTAACCTCCAGATGCAGAAACACAAGAGGAAGTAATTGGAGATTTCTCCTAAGCAAAGGGAAATTCAATAAGTTATCACCAGAACAAGTGCCTATTTAGGAAGATTTCCCTAACCTACTGATCCTGTGAAAACTTTACATTTTTGGAGAGTGAATCTTCCCAGTGTGCACACAGAAAGCATTAAAGGCCCAGAAAGTTTTTTTAACACTCAAAAAAAGTACTGGCTTCAAATAGACTTTAAGCATCTACTGTACATGTTTAATAGAAACTGATAAATACAGCAGTAATCAGTTCTGACAGATTCAATCATTTGATTCCTGAGCCATACATTGGACTGTGCATGCGGAAAAATGTATTTATTATAAAACCTTACAGATCATTCTTTATAAAAGCACATTTTTCATGTTGGCTATTCACTCACTGTTAATTGAATATTAATTGAAAGTGGATAACATTTTTGAGCAATATATAGACCAGATTTTGGCAAAACTGGAATCACCTTGTATTGGGACTGGACTAAACATACTGTGGTACTTTAACTGCTTCAGGACCAGCCGGTCCAGTTTTACTGTGGCAGGCTGGCTCCCCTGTGTGAAATCACATTACTGTACGTGATCTCACGGGATCCGGATAGCAGGCGCGCGTGCACCCGCTGCACAGTGGGGGTGACGATGCTCGTGGCCGACAGTCGTGATGACTGCTGGCCACAAGCGATCGTGAGCAGGAGACTCAGAACAGGGTTGAGTGTGTGTAAACACACACTTCCCTGTTGTGTTCTGACAAAAGCACCACGATCTGTCACTTCCTGTAGTTAGTCCCCTCCCCCTTCAGTTAGGATTACCTCCCAGGGAATACAGTTATCCCCTTCACCGATTCCTAGTGTTAACCCCTTCACTGCCAGTGACATTTTTACAGTAATCAATGCAATTTTAATCGCACTGATCGCTGTATTAATGCCAATGGTTCCAAAAATGTGCCAAAATTGTCAGATGAGTCCGCCATAATGTCACAGTCATGATAAAAATCACAGATCGCTGCCATAACTAGTAAAAAAAAAAAAAAATAATAAAAATGCCATAAATCAATACCCTATTTTGTAGATGCTATAGCTTTTGCGCAAACCAATCAATATACCCTTATTGTCATTTTTTTTACCAAAAATATGTAGAAGAATACATATCAGCCTAAACTGAGATAAAAAATATTTTTTTATATATTTTTGGGGGATATTTATTATAGCAAAAAAGTAAAAAAAGAATGCGTTTTTTTTTTCAAAATTGTCGCTCTATTTCTGTTTATAGTGCAAAAAATAAAAACCGCAGGGGCGATCAGATACCACCAAAAGAAAGCTCTATTTGTAAAAAAAGAACATCAATTTTGTTTGGGTACAACGTACACGACCGTGCAATTGTCAGTTAAAGTGACGCAGTGCTGAAAAGCAAAAAGTGCTCTGGTCAGGAAGGGGGGAAATTCTTCCAGGACTGAAGTGGTTAATAAATGCCGTTGGTTGTAAAAATGCCTTTTTTTTAGGTAGTAGGTGGTTATCATTAGCTTTCATCACATTTTCAACTAGGAAAATAGGCAACCGATCTGGTCCTCAGCTGATTGAAAGACACTATGGGGTTGATTTACTAAAACTGGAGAGTGCAAAATCTGGTGCAGTTCTGCATAGAAACCAATCAGCTTAGTTGAACAAGATGAACAAGCTGAAGTTAAATGCTGATTGGCTACCATGCACAGCTGCATTAGATTTTGCACTCTCCAGTTTTGGTAACTCAACCCCTAACTGTCAACCTAAACAATTTTTGTAAAGATCACTTTACTCACAAATTTAAATAAATACAATTTAGTATTAAATACATTACTCAAACATGTCAAATCATATTTTACTGTGTTGAGACCCTGGAGAGCAATAATAATCAAAGTCCCTGAAGTGCAGGCTCACATAATCAACACCTATACATAATAAATTATTTTATCTATAACACCTAACCAGCTTTAACCTATTAGTTACTAAATGCATTGCAAAATTAATGAGGCCATGATAGTGTTAGGGAAAAAAAACAAGTGTAGCTCACTTATTTTATTCTGTGATCATTTTGCTTAGCAGTTCAAGTAGTATTAGAATAATGAACAATTTTGCAGTTTTGATTTTACTTTAGGGAGATAATACAATCATGGGATATACTTTGTACTTGAAGCATGAGACAAATAAGACATTGAAAGATACATGTCTATGTTCTGTTGGCTAAAAAATTGCATCATAAGTGTGGGACAATGGTGGGATCTTGCTATACTCATAGTGGCATCAGTGCTCAAGTCTCACATACACGTTTTAATGCAATTCCTCTGCTTGGAAAGGCTTATAAGCATCCCAACTTCGAGAAGAGTTTGAAAACATGTTAATTCCTATAAAGGAGGTTTGTGCTTCATTACGTTTTCAGCACTCCTAAATGAGTGTACCCTCTGCAGCTGTGGTATATATATTAGATTAGTATTTCTGTATTATTGTTCAAGTTTCCTCTCTATTCATTTTTATAATAGACTGTTTTTCTCACTAAAAAAAAAATGCTTTAAATGTTTAAGGTAATATATAATTTTACAGCTGGAATTCTATTCACAAAAGAAGATTTTTTACCAGTTTTGGGTGTAAAAATATTTCAGCTGTTAGTGAGTAATTAATATGCATATTTCATTTTTGTATATTTTGTCAGTTTGCTGAAAAGTCTGCAATTGTACTGGGAGAAGGATGAAGTAGAATTCAAAGAAATTGATATTGGAAGACATTTGAATCTATGAGGGATGAGCTGACTAAGTTTGCATTTTTTTTGCTTTCTTGACAGTGATAAATAATGCAATGGAAAGTTGTTTGGGTTCTGCAACAATGAAGCCATGTTTCATCTACTCAAAAGGTGTATCATTTATAATATGCAGAATAAGAAAGTGCTGAATTCTCAAAAGCAGCTCACTAATTAAAGCTCAGAGAGCTGGAAAGATTTGGGTTTTTATCTTTCAGGTGCATTCATCTGAACAGCTCTTATTTCATTCAGCTCAATATTTGCTTTTTGTTAGTTCTTGGAGACTAAATGCTTTTCTCATTTTGATTCCTATTGCAGCTGCTATGTAAAATCTCATTGGTGCCATTCTGCTGAGACAAGCATTTAAATGTCAGTCTTCTCTACTCACCTGCTCTTGATAGGACAATTTTCAATTGTCATGGATTGAACACTTCCCAATGGTTCTCAGAACAATGTTCAGAGTTAAAGAATTATTAAACTTAAAATAAACCTGTAAGATTGACAGACAAACCTAAACAACACTAACTATTCTAAAATGGCACATTCTACATTTATAAAACCTACAAGCCATCCTAATCAGTGTTCTCCTGGTGGTCAATCTTTCTGAAAGTTGGTATTTGCATTGGGCCAGCCCTAACCCCCTCCAATGTCCTCATGGTATAGCACCAGACCTCTGTGACGAGTCATTTCAGCATCAAGCCTATGTGTTCCATATTTAGAAAATTGGATCTTTCATCCCCAGTAAGCATTATGGTCAGTTCAAATGAAAGACTATTAATATGTTTATAAAATATATCTATTACATTTGTGTGGGCAGAGGATTACATTTCTCTTCTGTTGTTGCATTTTTATTCAGTTAAGTGTCATTTTGGAATAAAGAATATGTTTGTTTATCTATATATTTATTTAATTTATTACATTTAGGACTAAACAGTAGTTTAGGAAGCACTTTTTTTTAGCTAACATATACTGCATATGGAAATTATATATTTTCCACTTAAGCTAAAAGCAAGCCAGAGGCTTCCACTCTAGCAGAGTTGATTGACTGCTATTAGTAATTTGATTTCCTGCTGTTCATATCCATTTACAACTCACACAGAACTGTATACATTGGAGGAGAAAGGTATGGATATCTAAGCAATAAATAACAGGAAAAAACACGTGTTTAGAAAGTCCAATGTGCTCAGCATGTTAAATGTTATGGATATGAATGTGGTATTAATTGTCTATTTTAAGGTAGTTTATATATGTGGAGAAAAAAACTGATATAAAATATCAGTTTATACATTTCTAAACATTAACAAAATATTTTTGGGGGGAAGAAGGGGGAAAAAAGGGGAGGGAGAAGAGAGAACAGAGGGAAAGAGAACAAAACAGCATCCTCCACCCCTCCCCCCTCCACCCAATAAATATCCCCTCCCCCAATCAATTCTAGGCAATCTGCTCCTTCCCTCTTAACCTTTTTAACTTCATCCCCCTACTCAGGCATGTCCTTCTAAGACCAAATTATAGTCCTATCTCTCCACATCGATCTTCCGTCGACCTTTAACCGCCAAATGTTGCCATTGTTCTGGTCATTGTAGTGGTGGTTTACAATTATTCAGTCTCCAATTCGGAAAGTCCACCAAAGGGAGCTCCAGCACCTCTGTGAAGTGAAGTGTTGCAAATCATCTTTAGTTTTAAGTGTTACTGTTTACCTATTCCGTGTTGCTATAACTTTAAAGGGATATCCCCAACAATATTTAACCTGAGCTGCTCGCAAAACTTCCATCAAGGGTTTAATAATTCTTCATTGCGTAAGAGTTCTATATGATAAATCTGGAAATAGATCACCTTCAAAATCAACCGTAGGTTTATTGCGGACTGCTTTCATGATGTCTTCTTTCACTGGATATTTATATAATTTACAAATGACATCTCTTGGTCTTTCTGAATTTTGGGGGTATGGGTAAGGGCATGATGGACTCTATCTATTTCAATCTTATGCGGTGTAGATGGCCCTAGAATTGACTGGAACAAGCTGATCACATTTAGAATCAGTTCAGGATGCTGTTTCATTTCAGGCAGGCCTCTTATATAGATATTTTGCCTATGATTTCTATTTTCTTGATTGTTCATCTGATCTAACAGAGAATTTAACACTTCCTCATGATATTTTGTCATATCTTGGATATCAGCCACTCCTTGTCAGATATCATCCTGGTCCATTTCCATTAACTCAACTCTATGTCCCAGTGCCCCTATATCCTCTCTTAACCCCTCCACAGCCTGCTTGCAGGATAATTCAACAGGAGTTATAAATAGTTGGATATCTTTCTTTGTGGGAGGTGCTCTTAAATCCCAGTCCACCAAGCTGCACTTGGTTCATTATTAAGGTCACAATACAAAGGGTTAACATACTGCACCTGCCCTGTAGAGGCTGTCTCTAGATTCATCACAAGTCCTTTGCTGATTTTTGCAGATTCACTGCTGGGCTTTGTAGTACCAAAGCTTTTACCTTACAAGGGTTCAGCCATCCCTCTTGGCATTCCCTCCACCTCCTGAGGGTTCGGATCCCCTCCAGCACGTTCGTCCTCTGGGTCCACAACTTCACCCACGTGAGCCACATGGTCTCTCCCTTTTTCCAAGGGGTCCCTCTCCAGGTCCATGCAACCCTGCTGCGGGCTTAGGGATACATGGCCCTGCCAGGTACCACAACTCCCCTTCCAAAGCCTGTCATTTCTCAGCCCTGTGCAGGGGGATAACGCCCGGTCCTCCCTTCAGGTCAGGGGAGTGGAACCTCCTTCGCTTCTGGGCCGCAGTTCTCCCACTTGCACTCCCTGGATCCACACTCTGCGCCACAAGGTAGGCTCTGAGCCCGTTTACCTGGCTCTTTCCCCTGCCGCCGAGTGGGAGTGCAGCTGTTCGGCGGTGTGTGGACATGCCGAGACTGGTCAGGAGCCCGCCGAACAACGCTTCCAATCTTCCTGGAGCCCGAGGATCACAGAGCAGCATGCTCAGTCAGCGTGTCTGTTCATGTCACGCCCCGTTAAAAAAAAAGTTTCCTTTAAATATATGTAATCATTATCAATGTAATTCTGTAGATTGCATGCAATATGTAAATTAAAGTAATATGCCCACCACTCTACCACTTTACTTTACTACTTTACAAACCACCATTTAAGAAATATCTCCTTGTATTCCCACCCCACCCCAACACTGAAGGAATATACAATGTATAAGCAGGGTAAAATATTTAGCCAAGATGGATAAATTGAGAGCTAAGGGTGCATTACCCTATAACAGGTCTGCATGTAGTCCTCTAAAACCCACATATAAGATTGTTTAGCGCTCGGTGTCAAGGATCAAGGATTCCCTTTGAGTGTTTCCATATTCTGCTTCATACACTCCCCCTTTCTTTGTTACCACCACTCCTTTTCTTAATTTTTTATTTTTTTTCTAATTATGACTTATTAATACTCCTAGAGAAGTCAGGATAACTGCTGGATGAAAAATGTCACTCATATTTCAGCAATTCAGGAAACTTTAGCTTCTTGGGTTTAAATACCATTACACTGATGCAGACAAAGCTATAGCTACTGAACACAGAATATCTGCTTCTTACCAATTGTCCTACATAATTTCACTATATCTTTCCTATTATTTGCCATAAGTGTCCTTCTATGCAGCTTTGTGCATCACAATTGCTCTCTTCAGTTATTCTGACACTGTTTTTTCCAGTAAGTCAGCTGTTACTTGACAATCTCAATTTAAATGAATGAATCAAGAAATAGGCTAGTCCTGCTGCTATTTTGTAATTGTTTTAAATTACTTTTACTGTGTTATGACCAAAGGCTTAAGAGTACAATTTATTTAGGACCCTGGAAAATGTCAGTTGATGGTTAGGGTTACATTTCCAGCCCAATGTATTTGCTTTGAATAGGGATGGAAAAAGTAGAAAACCTGTAATTTTTATTGGTGTATGTATCTCCTGTTACGTAGATTCGCCTTCTCTACTTATCCTGATGATCACTATCCCTGAGACAGAAAGTAAGGTTAAATTCAATATTTATTTGTTTTTCACCAGTACAGGAGGTGAGGGTAAGTCATTTCAGTAACAACTGTCTAAATCTGGCCAGGCACTGATTGAAATCCATACTGAACTGGCCAAAATTCAATCAATGTTTCACCATTCCCACTTGACCTCTGTCAAAGGGACATGCTGCACCCATTGACCAGTGTATTCTAACAGGTATGGTTGTCACTGTCAGACTACAATATCCCAATGGATAAGATTCCTTCATTCCTTCATATACCCTGCTAGCTGAAGAAAAAACAAAAAAACAAAAAACAAGGTATGGCCACTTTAAAGGGGGATTTCTCTCATGGTGTAAAGATTTACTTTTTCTTCCGACTGAATCCCTGGCATAGGAGGTGAAAAGGAACCTCCCAAGACACTGATAATTAAAAATAAACTGATACAGTTTTAACCCCTTCCTACTTTATCCATAAGTAAAAAAAAGTTTTGGGAAATCATGATTATTACATAGGACTTTACATCGTACAATACCATTGTTATAATATAGGTAGCCTTCATAAGCTCCTAATGCTTTTATATATCTAGCTGTTTTACAAACTGTTTTACTTAAGGAAAGATGTCATTTATATTTGCAGACCTTTTAGTTATCAGTGTTACCCAGAATATCAAAGCCAAACAAATGTGTTACAAGTGTTATGGAACAGATCATACAAACTCAAACATTAACTTGAAACATCTGTAATAGGTTTAAAGAGGAACTGCAGTCTGCTCACATAATTTGTAATAAAAACATCTTTGCCTTTCTGAAGCTTCCCTCCAACCACTTTGCATATTATTTTATATTTACTGTGATTCTGTACTTGCCAATTATACTGCAGACATTTCCCTCCTTTGAGCCTGGTTGCAACTATTTTAACTGTGGGCAGCTGAAGCTGCTGCCTGTTCACTTCCTGGATTTATACAGACACACAGAGGCACACCTCCAGCTCTGCCACTCTCATTGGCCCTCTTATGACTCATCCCCCCTCTCTTCCTGGCAAACTCTTAACAAGAGTGAGAGAGAGAGCTGTGCATGATATCATAAGCCTAGACTTTACCAGACAAGAAACAGGAAGTGGGCTGTATAAGGTATTTACTGGCAGAAAAAAAATGTTACTATCCAAAGTTAAAACAACAACGGCAGAAGATTTAATAGATGGAAAGATGAAAAATGACTGAAGTTCCGCTTTAATGTATTATCATAATTTTGAACAGGGCATGCAGTGCTTATGTAAATGTAATTAGTGTACAAAATGTGTGTACTAATTAACAGATGATGTTTTGTTATGTTTCAAAAAAAGGATTGCATCTGATGCTTTGTTTCCGTACATTGTAACAGTCTTCAATGCCTCCACAGGGACAGTTTCAATAACTGTGCAAAAAAGGACATTGTCAAAAATCCCTCAATGTAAAATTTTAAACGTGCAATTTTTTTATAAGAAAAATGAGGGGAATAACTGCGCTACAGTGAAATACATAAACAATAACAATTATAGCCACGATTCATCTATGTAACACAAACACAGTGAAATTAAATAAGAAAAAATGGGGGGTTGAATGGCGCTATAACAGATTGGTGATCATACACATCATCACCAAAGCAAATATTTAGAACTAAGTGAAGAGTTCCCCTTTAGTGTATACATAATATACAAAACACATGTCAAATGAATAATCAATCCAAAAATAAAATGTTCAAAGTGATAATAAAAAGTCCATGTATAAAAAATAAATCACCCAAGTGATATGAAAGTATCTTAAAAAAGTTCCATAAAGCATAAAATCTTGCTGTGAGAAGGAAAAAGCGTGCTTGCTCCACCACCGTGAAATCAGACTGGCCGCTTACCAGAAACTCATGATCCTCCGTTACAGAGGATCAGAGAAAGCTGTTAATACTGCTTCGAACCACGACCAATGGATCAGAGACCTTATACCGAGATGTGACATCAAAGACCACAGGGTCAGGCTAAAGATGTTCACACTGACAGGTACTCAGACATCAGCCCACAGCATTGCAGATACGGTCATAGAAGGAAAAAAAGGCTCCATATAGTGTAAAATCATTGAATTTATTGGATAAGTAAAAGGTTAAACTCACATGTTAGTAGACAATAGTAGGCATGTAGTGTAGTCTGGAGCGCTGGCCGGAAGTTCACAGACAGCCCGTCCTACTGGAAACAACAGCAGCAATGGGAGGTGACAAGAACACTTCGCTCTGCCCTACACGGCGTTTCATGATAGAGTCACATCATCCAGGGGCACGGGCGGCGCGTCTCGTCACCTCCCCTTATAGTACTAAGAGCCTGACCAAGCCTCGCTTTGAGTTCCACTCCATTGGCAGACTTGCACAAAAAATTGAAAAATCCCAAGCGCTGATTGGTGCCTCACTAAACCAAGCCTCACTGTGAATGCCGAATCATCAGCGAGTCTACCCAGGTCGGATAATCCCAAACACTGAGTGGTGTCAGGTGCGCAAGTGTGTGCACAATCACTGGAGAAAGAATTAATCATGAATTGCAATAAACCGCTGGCTGGAAGGGGGTATGAGGTCAGGTATCTGGGAACCATAGAACTCATATGGAGATAGATACCCCAAAAAAAGCAATAAAATGTCAACAAATTACTAAAATTGTCAAGTCAACCAGTGCGATCCGTGTCACAGACCGGACATGAATTGACTTGAGCATAAGGGGACATTCTAAAGATAAAATAAACAAAGGCCATCCGGTGGCCATGTTAAAAATTGCAAAAAGATATATAAATGAAAATAGAAAATGGAAATAAGATAAACTATAGGTAATAGAGCTGTGTATCCTTACGGACACACAGAAGTCATACCTATATTGTATAAACAAAATAAAGGCAAAAAAGCCTCAAAATAATCTTAAACAAATAGGTCCCATCTAGCAGCATGGTCCATGTCACAGACAGGACCCGGCTTATAAAAGACATATGGAGACGTGTCAATGAAAAGCACGGTGGCCATCTAGTGGCCGTATTCAAAATAGCACAGCACTATAGAGCCATGTCAGAAAACTAATCCCAATGGATATATTGAATCAAATAGAACCAATAAACCTAATCGTGACTGTAATAGAACCATAGCCCCACAAATTCATCTTGAGGAAAATATTGATAGAAAACATTCCAAGAATAGATCCCAAAAGACAAATAAACAATCTTTAATAATATTGATATTTTTAAATGGATCCTTATTATTAGTTTTTTATTAAGGAAAAATCGGATGGGCCATAGAAAGGATCTCCATCTCATATGGAGATAGGTACCCCAAAAAAAGCAATGAAATGTCAACAAATTACTAAAATTATCAAGTCAACCAGTGCGATCCGTGTCACAGACCAGACATGAATTGACTTGAGCATAAGGGGACATGCTAAAGATAAAATAAACAAAGGTCACCCGGTGGCCATGTTAAAAATTGCAAAAAGATATATGAATGAAAATAGAAAATAGAAATAAAATAAACTATAGGTAATAGAGCTGTGTATCCTTACGAACACACAGAAGTCTTACCTATATTGTATAAATAAAATAAAGGTAAAAAAGCCTCAAATTCATCCTAAAGAAATAGGTCCCATCTTGCAGCATGGTCCGTGTCACAGACAGGAACCGGCTTATAAAAGACATAAGGAGACATGTCAATGAAAAGCATGGGGGCCACCTAGTGGCCGTATTCAAAATGGCACAGCACTATAGAGCCATGTCAGAAAACTAATCCCAATGGATATATTGAATCAAATGGAACCAATAAACCTAATCGTGACTGTAATAGGACCATAGCCCCACAAATTCGTCTTGCGGAAAATATTGATAGAAAACATTCCAAGAATAGATCCCAAAAGACAAATAAACAATATTTAATAATATTATTGATATTTTTAAATGAATCCTTATTATTAGTTTTTCATTAAGGAAAAATTGGATGGGCCATAGAAAGATAATAAAGGACGGTATGTTTACCCCGCCACCTCATTATTGGGGCTATGTAGGTGGTCTAGATGGATGGGAAGTCAAAGCATTTTTCATTAAGGAAAAATCGGATGGGCCATAGAAAGATAATAAAGGACGGTATGTTTACCCCGCCACCTCATTATTGGGGCTATGTAGGTGGTCTAGATGGATGGGAAGTCAAAGCATAAGCCTTCAAAAAATTCACCAAGGGCACAGTTTGAACATCGAAATACAATACCATCGCTCAAACGTAGCTCATCCAAGTACCTAGAATTTTGGCTGCATACTTCATGTATATTGGTTAATGGCAAAAAGTTGTATCCCTCCTTAGGAATTATTAATAAAGGCATTTTTATGTCAAGAGTAATTTTAATCAAATGTCTATCTTTAAATTGCACATACATTTTAAGAACACAGAATTGTGAATTTAGCTTGGTGATCTTAGAGTCAGTTGGCATTTTGGTTTCTTTTTTGATGTGGCATGGTGACTAGGTTCAGAATATCTATAAGGCTGCTTTCACACTGTTAGCGGTAAAGCACTGCTTGTTTTAGCAGCGCTTTACCGTTGTTTAAGCTGCGCTTTTGCACCACTTTTTGGCTGCAAGTAGGGTGCTTTTAACCACTGCCCATTCATTGCAATAAGCAGGGGCATTTTGAGAGCACTGTATACAGCGCTCTCAAACCACCACAAAGATGCTGCTTGCAGGACCTTTCCCAGCGTCCCGCAAGAGTACCACCCGTGCGTGAAAGCAGCCATTGTAATGAATGGGAGGCAGTTTTCAGGCACTGTTTCTAGCACTAAAACAGCTGAAAACTGCCTCAGGGTGAAATGGGTCTAACTGGTGGGGAAAGTAGAGATGGTGGCATTGCCTCCTTCTTAGAATCTGTGAATTACGTTGGATAATGATGGCAGTGAAAGTGTATCTATTATATAAAATCAGGGATTGGTGGCAGAAAGTCATGACTCATTAGACTCAATTTTTGTATGAAAGACAGCAAAATTAGTCCAATAAACAGGCAAATGTGTGTCCTGTCCACAGGGGTAACATCGTAGAAAAACTTCAACTGTCAGCAAATCTAAAAAAATATACCACTAGTTTCTTATATATCTTTTGTAATCACTGTTATTGTATCAAAGGAAACATGTGGTGAGACAAAAACATAGGCTACAATTGCTGACCTCTGTGCTAGGCCTCATGCCTCGTGGAGTTTTTTGACTGCAAAACTAATGGATTCTGAAAGGAGTTTTTCCAGCTATAAAAATGCTCAAATGTCAATAATGCTCCAAAATGCAGCTCACCAGCATTTTTAATATTTTTGATCCCATTGATTAAAAAAAAAAAAAAAAAAAGCTTAAAAACGCTAAAAAATTTAAGAAAAACGCTAAAAATGCTAAAAACCGCTATTGCAGAAAATGCTGAAAAACATTGAAAAATTCACTGCAAAGCTACTGGCCTTTTATAACGTTATTATTATTATACAGGATTTATATAGCGCCAACAGTTTGCGCAGCGCTTTACAATGTAGGGAGACAGTACACCAACAATACAATTCAAAACAAGAGGGTAAGAGGAGCACTGCTCCTGCGAGCTTAAAATCTAATAGGGAGGGGCTGGTGGTTATTATAATGTCCAGTGCACATGAGGCCTTAAAAAAAAAAAACTGTTATCTGAGTATCATGCTGATGGCTAAGACTTAATGACCTGGAAAAAGCATGCAACAAGTGAAGTCAGGTTTAAGTCAGAAATCTACACTTCTTGCAGGTCAGTAAATGAGGAAGCCATTAAAGCCATTGGGGTTGATTTACTAAAGGAAAATAGCCTGTTCAACAAAATGTGAACTTTACAAGGGACCTTTCCCCCAGAGCTTAGTGAATGTAGTGAAATTTTACTTTGCAAAGAAGGCCAAAGCTGGCTGATGGAAGTCGGCAGAGCTTTACATCATTTACTAAGCACTGAGGAAAATGATAATTCAAGGTACAACTTCCCTTGCATAGTGAACAGTCTATTTGTTGTTAGTAAAATAACCCTTTTGAATTAGCAAGAAATCTAGCATTTTCATACTGAACACTTAGCCATGACAACATATTTTTTAGCACAGCATTCTTCAGATTTATTACACATGATACCCTGTCCAGTATTAATTAAGTTCTTAACCCAAGAGGGATATCATGCATATCAATATGCATTTTTACTTAAACAGACTTCTTATCATACTAAATGTTAACGAGGATTAAAAGTAGCTAAATACATTTTCTATATTATGATGCATACTCATATTCCCTAAATAGCTACACAACTTAGGAATGTTGCTATATTCATTTATTGCATCATCTTCTAGAGAGACAGAAGATTGGCTGCCTGCAATGAGTGTTAATCATCTACAGCATTAGTACTAATTGCTACCTATTTCACCATCAATTTTGTTACAGACAGTCCATGTATTATTTTGAGCCCACTTAAGGGTATATAGACTTTCTCATTTATATCTTCTTAGCAAATTATTTTAATTTCCATTTACCTTGAAATGTGTGTAATTTTCACTGATATGGAACAAAGGAATTACACAAAAGTATTTTAAAAGTACCAAATTTCATGCTTTTACCTGGCACAAGGACAGGTCAATGCACATTATAAAACGACTTTTGGCAATCTCTATATACGCTCCTTTTTTGTTAGTTGCATGTGATGTGACATAAAAGCTTTTTATTCGCTTTTCTTTTTGGCAATCATCCTTCAAGAAAACTGCAGTCACTTCACTTCCTCTTCTTTTTGATTTTTGTTGTTAATTTAATTCTTTTTTTTTCTCCTGTTCTCTTATTTTTTTCTCTTTTAATGTACTCCTCACAATAATTATAAACATACAGTTTGTATATTACTATAGCACAGCTTTCAGATTTAAACATGATCCTTTGAAAATGCTAGACATGTGCAATTTGTTTCTTAACAAATCGAAATTTGGCAGAATTTTGCATCTTTCGGACATTCAGATGCATTATTAATTAATTATAAAATAAACATACAATAATTATGTATTTTAAGAATGAAAACAAAACAAAACTAAACGCAAATTTCCATTGTGCACAAGTCTAAAATAAATACAACAATAAATGAAAAAGAAAAGTTGCTATTTGATTGCAAGGGTTGCTGTTTGTTTAAAGCTGATGGCCCTCCCACTGATTTGAGAGAGGCAGTCAATCTTCTGTGTTTCTTAAGATGGGGTTCTGTTTCTTGGTGCTTGGGCCTTTTGCTGGCAGAATGCTTGCTGCATACAGGCATACCATCTGTTTGAAATCTGTTCAAGCACAGTGTGAATCAGTGCCTTTCAACCTCAATATCCTGATGATGTAAATATTTTCCTAGTAACCCCCAGCATGTCTTTGAACTTCTAATACCCCTCTTTAGGATGTTGTCCTTTGTGTAATAGTCAGTTGTTACCAGTAGGGGAAACCTGAGGATTGGACCCATGAGCTGACACAAAGTCAGTTCCAACTATTTGTGGTGACAGGGATGAAAATTGGATACTCCTTGTCTAAGGATTCTGCACTCATGTACTCTATATGGACCAGGACTATTACATTTTACCTATGAGCCTATTGATTCACAAACATTTCCTAACTATTTATAGTTCTTTATTTAAACAGAGGCTTCTCTCAGTGATTTTGCAATACAGAGTGTGGAACAGTAGAGTCCAAACAATTACAACTACTGTTGTGGACATAAGATGAAGGGCATCACTGGGGAAAAAAGGCAAGCCAAAGGTCTTTAGGTTATGCTTTTTTGGTGTACCATAAACAGTAGAAGATTTCAACTGGTTATTTTCTTCAGCTCTCTGGAGGCAACGAGGTTAGTTTACTAAAAGAATTGTCACTGATTATATTGCAAATGAATGTGCACTTAGCATAAGGAAAGTTGTGTTCACTTCTAACATCTAACCACTTCCAAGCAATAATCCAGTTTTATTTTATTTCCCTTGCATATGATTTGGGTATTCAAAAATCAAAGAGAATATTCATTTTTCTGTGTGAACAGTGTTTATTCCTTTAGTAAATAAACCCACATATTTCTATGACACATGAGGTGTTCACAGATATCAGACACCGGGGACCCAAATGAGTCACTATTTTTTGGGGGGATTTTAGAGATGGATTTTACTTTAATCTAGAGAGATTTGAATTAATTATCTCGGGTAGAGTTATATCAGTTGATGAGATACCAATTCCATCATTTATTTGTACATCTTTAAGCTGCTGAAGATCAACAGTTGGCATTAGGAGCATATGAACTACTGTAATAGAGCATACTACATCTAGTCATGAGTTCAGTGTAAAAAAATGCATTAGGAACTATATCCAATTTCTACAATTTCCAATTTTTACAGTAGATCGAGAAATCTTGTTTATAAACAAATAATATTTAGAACATATTTCCTCACAGGAAATATTATTGCCATGAAAACTACATGAATCCTAATTAAACAATAATTAGGCATTTTGGAAAATACCTCATTACCCTAATATACTGTCATTTAAATACACCTACAATTACTTAAAAAAAAAAACTGTTTTAGCATCTCTTGGGAAGGGCATAAATGTATCCATTATATGCAACTCAATCATATTCCACCAGCTTAGGGTTGTAAGAGATTTTGCAAACTATTAGTACAACTAAACTGCCACTGCTTTTTGACACCATACTCCTGGACTGCTTTGCAGCCAAGAACTCCTTAGCATTTTAATTACCTCTATTTAATTAAGTTGCCAGACTTGGACTAGTAATGGTTTTACACTGAGAAAATTTGATTCCATAAAATTTGCTTCATTTGTGTTTTCCTCGTTCAGACCTATTATTTATTGTGAACATACTGTTAGTCCCATCTGTAACACTGCCAAGCAATCCATCATGTCAGGCTAATCTGAATGTTTAAAATGGTGAAATACCACAATCACAAAGCTAATTAATTTTAATGAAAATAATTTCCCTGTGTAACGTTAGAGCTGAATGAAATTTCCAGTTGATATGGGAAGCGAGTGGTTTGGGGCATTGGGAGTATGTGAGAGTTCATGATTGTCATTAGAAAGTAGTATCTAAAATGTCCAGGGATCAATATAATAACAGTCTGCATCAATTTAAACAGTTTTATGTTACAAGATTATTTCCTTGGATTGAGCTCACTACTACATTATGTTTATGGTACAATATTAGTAGGAAGCTGGGTGAAGCTTTGTGAAACCTTACTTTACCATATACATATAGTATGACTTTTTCATTTTATAGAAGTTAAAAAATGCAAGTTAAATGCATTCAATATGCAGATAAAATAAGCTGTGTTTGTAATTACAATATGAGGACTGAAAAGACTAATATTTGATGTTCATAGTTTATTAGGAAAAACAGTTTGGGGTCTTGTTCACTCCTGTACACTTGCCTGAAGAATGTATACACTATAAAGTGCATGCCATATGGGGAACATTAATGGGCCTTATGATTGTACTTAGTATCTCTAGATACATGAAAATGGTTCTATTTTCTACTCTCAATTTTTTAAAAATAGATTTTATCTACATATCTTAGTTCTTTAAAATGGATGTAAAGGCACAAGGTTTTTCACCTTCATGCATTCTATGCATGATCGTAAAAAACCTATGTGCAGCAGCCCCCCTAATACTTACCTGAGCCCCTTCTTTATCCAGTGATGTCCAAGAGAGCCTTGCCTCTCCGGATTGGCTCCCGCTGCTATCAACCAAAGCCAGTGAGCCAATCAGGAGATGGAGGGGGCAGGGCCAAGCCATGGCTCAATGTGTGAATGGACACACAGTGCCGCAGCTCAGGAGTGCACCTGCTTGGGTGCCCCCAGAGCAAGCTTCTATGCAGGAAGGTAAAAAACCTGTGTGTAGCAGCCCCTCTAATACTTACCTGAGCCCCTTCTTTATCCAGTGATGTCCAAGAGAGCCTTGCCTCTCCGGACTGGCTCCCGCTGCTGTCAACCAAAGCCAGTGAGCCAATCAGGAGACGGAGGGGGCAGGGCCAAGCTGTGGCTCAATGTGTGAATGGGCACACAGTGCCGCATCTCAGGAGTGCACCTGCTTGGGTGCCCCCAGAGCAAGCTACTTGCTCTGGGGGCACTCAGCAGCAGGGAGGGCCAGGAGCGCAAGCGTAGGACCCATGAAGAAGAGGATCCGGGCTGTTCTGTTCAAAACCACTGCACTGAGCAGGTAAGTATAACATGTTTGTTATTTAAAAAAATAAAAATAATGTCTCCATACAGCTAGTGGTGAAGATGCCAGATTTGTCAGCTCTACCCCCTCCTCCTCCGGCTCCATGCCCTCCTCTGCTGAATTATCTTATGTACCACAAGTACCCCCTAAGTGCTCATTGGGCTATTCAATGAGTCAGGCTAAAAGGTGCTATGCAGTGCTTCAACTGGTGTGTCTAGGGGACAGGAACCACACCAAAGCCGAGATTCTTGCAGCTCTGCAGGGACAGGTCCAGAGGTGGTTCACCACGCCAGCTGGAACCAGGAATAGTGGTGTGTGATAATAGCACAAACCTCCTGTTCACCCTTAAACAGGGAAAGTTGACACATGTGCCATGCCTGGCACATATCCTCAATTTGGTGGTGCAGTGTTTCCTAAATAGGTAACCAGGGTTGGAAGATCTACTAAAGCAGGCCAGATGAGTCTGTGGCCATTTCAGGTGGTCATACACAGCCAGTGTTTGGTTGGCTGAAATTCAGTGGGAAGTCCACCTGCCCATAAACCACTTGCTTTGTGACATGCCCACCAGTTGGAACTTGACTTTGGTAATGCTGCAGCGGCTGCACATGCAGCAGAGGGCCGTCAAAGAGTACCTGCGTGAATATGGCACAACGACAGGCTCAGGCCGGCCCTTTTTTTTCCCACGCCGATGGCTGCTCATAAAGGATGCATGTACTGTCACCATTTGAGGAGGCCACAAGGATGGTGAGCTGTGACAATGCATGCATCAGTGATACAATCCCTAATGTGTTCCTGCTGGAGCAGACTCTGCGTGGCATTATGGACAGGGCACTTGAGATTGAGCAGTGGGAGGAAGAGGACTTCCTGTGTTGGTTTTCCATCCGCAGAACCTTTGGGAGTAGTATGTGGCTGGGAGGAGGCAGTTCTGGATACTATAATCCTCACTGACCCAGAAGAGTCTGCTTTTAATGCCTCTACAAATTTGCATCGCATGGGCTCCCTTGTGCATCAAAGCCTGCGAAAGGACCCAAGAATACGTGCCGTAAAGGAGAAAGATCACTATTGGTTTGCAATCCTCCTTGACCACCGTTACAAGGGGAAAGTCTCAGAATTCATCATGTAGTTTTGAGGCTTCTGCTGGTCAAGAGAGGAGCTGTGGAGAAGGTAGTCACCTATGTGATGCATTTCACAATTTTTTTAGTCCTCGACGCCCAGGGCTGTCAGCTTCCACATCCCATTGGCAGCATCTGCATCACACGGTGGATGATGGAGGTTTTGTTACTAATAATAGAATGCGTCTGTCCACAGACTCCATGGACCGTCTGACATTTATCAAAATTAATCAGTCCTGGATTACCAGCAGCTATGAAGCCCCTGATGCTGATGTCGCTGATTAAGTGTTTTTGGGATGTGAAATCTCTGCTAGGCTGGGTGTTGATTTGGCACAATTAACACCCAAAGAAAGACCAATTTTTCCACACCTGTTTTACAAGTGCATATCATTGCAATTTTTGACAGCAAGGCCAATTCTTGCTTTCATCAATAGCACCTCTATAGGGTTATGGTGTGAAGGTGCCAATGACACCCAAAGACCAATTTTTCCACACCTGTTTGACAGGTGCATATCATTTTAATTTTGGACAGCAAGGCCAATTCTTGCTTTCATCAAGAGTACCTCTATAGGGTTATGGTGTGAAGGTATCAACGACACCCAAATACCAATGTTTTCACATCTGTTTGACAAGTGCATATCATTGCAATATTTGACAGCAAGGCCAATTCTTGCTTTCATCAAGGGTACCTCCATAGGATTATGGTGTGAAGGCACCAACGACACCCGAAGACCAATTTTTCCACACCTGTTTGACAGGTGCATATCATTGCAATTTTTAACAGCAAGGTCAATTCTTGCTTTCATCAAAAATACCCCAATATTCTTACAGTGTGCAGGTGCCACTGACACGCAAAGACCAATTTTTACACACCTGTTTGACAATTGCATATAATTGCAATTTTTACAGCAAGGCCAATTCTTTCTTTCATCAAGAGTACCTCTATAAGGTTACGGTGTGAAGGCACCACCGACACCCAAAGACCAATTTTTCTGTACCTGTTACTTCTATCCAAAGTCTGTGGAAGAGACACCAGAATTTATCCTAAAAATCTCAAATCTTGTGCATTACATTGTAGCTCTGCAAGCCGTTGCTTACAAAATAAACAAAAGCTTGCAGAAAAAAAGGAATTTTTTTGGCTTTATAAATGCAATTATTTCTGCAGCAGCTTCTATACACAGTACAGGTGTGCCACTTTACAGGTAGACTAAGGGGACCCCCCAGGCACTATATTGAAAGGAATTTTTAATTGTATGCTTTCACTTTAAGCATCAATAAATCACTGCTCATTTAAAAATTGAGTTTTTTTTACAAACCATTGTATGCCCAATTACTTGCATATAAGCCTTCAAAATTGGCACTTTTGATTTTTCTCGTGCGGGTCCCATAGACTTCAGTGGGGATTGTTATTTGGTTCCGAACTTTTGCGATGTGCGAAAGTTCTGGTGCGAACCGAACTGGGGTCATTTGGCCCATCCCTAATTAAGATAAAAAACCTTCTGTGTGTAGAAGCCCCACTCAGCCCCCCTAATACTTACCTGAGCTCCATCTCTGTTTAGCGATGTGCACCAGTGCCTCAGCTTTCCGGGACTCTCCCTCCTGATAGGCTGAGACACAGCAGCGGTACCATTGGCTCCTGCTGCTGTCAATCAAAGTCAGTCAGCCAATCTGAAGCATGAAGCTGAAGCTGCTTGCTGTAGGGGCCACTGGACAGGAGGGAGGGACCAGGAGCACCAAAGAGGGACCCGAGAAGAGTAGCATCTAGGGTGCTCTGTGCAAAGCCATTTTACAGGGCAGGTAAGTATCACATGTTTGTTGTTTTTAAAGAAAAAAAAACAAGACTTTAGTATCACTTTAAGGCCTATTTTTTTTATATTTAGATTAATACTATGAATGTGAACTCCTTCTTTTTGATAAAAACCCTTATTTAATATCAGTTAGATATGCATTTTTGAATATAGTATTCTTTCTAAAATGCACATATTCAAGAAAATGCATAGTTCAAGGTCAGTTATTATGAGCACAAGGTAAAATGTTACCTTTGCATTAAATCATTCAAATTTCATTTTGGGGAAGATAAAGTTCAGTAATTCTATTTTATGCAGCTCTTTAGTTCATGACATTTGATAAGGGTGTTGAAAGATAATGGCATACTTGGACACAGTGTGAAGAGGGAATATTTATTTACTTTGTAAGGTTATTTGGTAAGTGTCAGAGCTTATTTTACATATCCTGAACATGTTTTCATATTTTATTGTTCTCTGTTTTGATGCTGCAATAGAAACAGTACATAGTATTTTTAATTATTATAATTTTTATCTAGGACTAAACATGTCTATACTGTTTAGAATATACCAGATAGCCCCTGAAGTATTGCAGAAAGTAATACAATTGTGGAAAAATATATCTGCTTTTGAAAAAGGACCTCATAATGACAAATGTCTTAACCACTTCTGGACCAAGTCTATTTTTGACAGTTGCTGTTTACAAGTTAAAATCATATGTTTTTGCTATAAAATTACTTAGAACCCCCAAACATTATATATATTTATATAACATCCTAGAGAATAAATCGGAGATCGTTGCAATACTTTATGTCACACCGTATTTGTGCAGCGGTCCTACAAACGCAATATTTTTGGAAAAAAAATACACTTTTTTGAATTAAGAATAAGAAAACAGTAAAGTTAGCCTAATTTTTTTCTATATTGTGAAAGACAATGTTCCAGCGAGTTAACTGATACCCAACATGTCATGTTTTAAAATAGCGCCCGCTCGTGGAATGACCACATACTTTGGCATTTAAAAATCTCCAAATGTGACGTTTTAAAATATCTACTGTTTACCAGTTTAGAGTTACAGAGGATGTTTCCTAAAAAGATTTTTTTTGGATCACTTTTATTCCTATTGCAAGGAATCTAAACATCCCTTGTAATAGAAATAAGCAGGACAGGTCCTTCTTTAATGAGAGATTTTGGGTCAAAAAGACCTCAAATCTCACATCTACACTTAAAAGCAATTTAAAAAAAAGTCTTTTTTTTTTTACTCAAAAAAAAAGTGGGCCATTTAAGGCCGGAGGGCGGAAGTGACGTTTAACGTCGCTCTGGTCCTCCAAGGGCATATGCCCTGTACACACGGTCGGACATTGATCGGACATTCCGACAACAAAATCCATGGATCAGATCATTCTAAACGTGATGACGTAAAACACGTACGTCGGGACTATAAACGGGGCAGTAGCCAATAGCTTTCATCTCTTAATTTTTTTCTGAGCATGCGTGGCACTTTGTGCGTCGGATTTGTGTACACACGATCGTAATTACCGACATCGGATTTTGTTGTCGGAAAATTTTATAGCAAGCTCTCAAACTTTGTGTGTCGGAAATTACGATGGAAAATGTGTGATGGAGCCCACACACGGTCGGAATTTCCGACAACAAGGTCCTATCACACATTTTCCATCGGAAAATCCGACCGTGTGTATGGGGCATTAGAGTTGAGTGGGGGCCATCTTGCCCTCACTCAATTTCCTGCCCATCCATCACAAAGATCAGATAGTGTCTGTCACTATCGCGGACATGACCAGGAGGCAGCAGGGAAGGGGGGCACCTTGCGGCGAATCCGCCACTGAAACCACTTGTATGTGTTTAAAAAGATACTGGGGTTATGGCAACTATCTGCTGCCATAACAACGGTATTTACCGTCAAAGTAATGACGTATATATACAGTGGGCTCACTGGAACTCAACATGCTTCAGTGTGAGAATGGGATGAGAAAAGCCTTTGGGGAGCTGTTTTTTTTTTCATGTCAATTACTCTTGATTTAGGAAGCATGCATCATGTTTTCAGCATTTTGAAGAGGCCACTATAATGGTGAACCATGATGAGGCATAGCAGAGATCTCAGATCCTTTCACAACTGACTTCATTCCTGTGAGGTAGTAGCAGACAGAGGAGCAGTATAAGGAGAAGGAGGACCAATTGAATTTCAGCAAGGACCACCTAAATTTTGATCCATGCATTGGCAGGGAGATTGTGTAGAAGTCAGTCCACTGTACAACCGCCATGTAATTGTTTTCCTACTCATTCAGTGCTGTGGGCACCTGCAGCACTGTTTATTGTATTTTGATGGTGGGGAGTTTCCCTATTATCAGAATACAGTAGAATACACCCTTATCAATTGGGTGGATGGGGGAATAGAGCCAGATTGTTTCCCTTCAACCTGCAGGTTAAACAAAAAAACAGACTAATCTATGTGCTGCCTTAGGGACCTAGGATTAGGAAAAAGTTAATGCCATCTTTACAGTTAACATTGATTCATTTGTAGATAGCAATCATGTCTCCTCTAAGGCACTTCCTGTATAAGATAAATACATGCAATTTACTTAATCTTTCCTCATAGTTAAGGTCCTCCAGACCCCTTATTATTTAGTTTCTTTTCTGTAGAGTAATTTTAGCTCTAGGACATCCTTTTTGGTGATTGATGACAAAAAAAATTAAACACATACTTATGATGAAACCATCAGTGCTTTATAAAGAGGTATAGATCTATCTTTCAAGTAAATACTCATTTCAAAGTATGAAACGGCGTACTTGATTTGCTAGCAGCTGCCTGACATTTTTTGCTATTACTAATTTTTTAGTCCACTAGGACCCAAAATCTTTTTTCCATTACTGATTCTCCCAGTGTAACTCCTCCAAATGAGTGTCATGCCTGAACATTTTTAACACACAATGCATAATTTAGCATTTTTAAACATCGAATCTCATCTGTTAGGTCTAAGCTCATCTTCCTATTGTGTCCAGATCTTCCTATAGTGTTATATCCTGTTATTATTATTATTATTATTTGCATAATTTTGTTCCTTCTGAAAATACAGACTTTGAGGCTTTATTTCCAACCTCAATTTTGTTTACAAATAAACTAAACAGCATTGGCTTCAATAACCCTGGGACGCACCACTCACACCTCTAGCCCATTCAAGGGCCTGAATTACTTAATATTATTCTCCGTACCATGTCATGAAGTCATCCCTCTATCCGTGCACATACCATTTCCTACACTTCAATAGACCATTTTAAATGAGCATTTGTGGGGTACAGTGTCAAATATTTTTGCAAAATTTTGATAAATTCTGTCTAGAGTACTTCCTTTATCTTAACTATTTCCTACGTCCTTGTAGAATATTAACAGGTTGGTCTGACAAGAGCAATCCATATTGACTGTTACTCATAATACCATTTCCCATAACATAACAAATTCTTCAGTGGGATTCCTTAGCATTCCCCCAAACTATTGATGTTAGGCTAGGATTTTTTGGAATACTGGAACCACATCTGTGCAACACAAGTCAGTAGGTAGCATTTGTGTAATTAAAGAGTTTTTAAAAATCAGAAAAAACTGTCTGGTTATCACCATGCTAAGCTCCATAAGAAAATGGGAGTTTAAGCTGTCTATCTGTGGTGATTTATTTATACTTAACTTTTCAAGTTTGATATAGACTTTGTTTTCTGACAATCACATAAGCACTTCCCTTACATTGGTGCTAGCATTACTATTCTTTCTAATAAATGCTTTTTTCTGTGTAGCCTAATCCAGGATTGGATTTTGACAAATTGTTTGACACACATTTCTAGAGACTTGAAAAATTCAGTTTCTAAATGGATATAAAACTGACTAAAGACTGTATTCAGAGAGTAGTGATTAATGATTCATACTCTGAATGGTCTAATATTTTTAGTGGTGCACCCCCAGGTTCAGTGTTGGGACCCTTACTTTCTAGCATATTTATAAATGATATGAGGTCTGTCATTAAAGGTACAATTTTAGTGTTTGCAGATGACACCAAGCTGTAAAGTGGAATTACATCCTTCAAGAAGTACATCTTCATCTTACAGGTTTACCTCAAGGCACTATTTAATTGGGCAACTATATGGCAAAGGAGGATTGATAATGATAGTTATGCACTTGGGGGTCAAAAACATGCATGCGTTATACATTCTAGGAAGAAAACAACTAGGAGAGTCAATAGTGGAGAAGGATCTGGGTGTTCTGATAGATCAGTGTTTCTCAACTCCAGTCCTCAAGGCGCCCCAACAGGTCATGTTTTCAGGATTTCCCTCAGGTGAAACGGCTGTGGTAATTACTAAGGCAGAGAAACTGATCAAATCACCTCTGCAAGACAATGGTAAGCCTGAAAACATGACCTGTTGGGGTGCCTTGAGGACTAGAGTTTAGAAACACTGTGATAGATCATAGACTTAAAATATCATTCAATCCCCAACTGCAGTTTATAAAGCTTGCAAAATACTTCCTTGTATTAAAAGAGGTATAGACTCCAGAGAGAGAGAGAGAGAGAGAGAGAGAGAGAGAGAGAGAGAGAGAGAATTTTGCCCCTGTACAAATCATTAGTAGGACCTCATCTGGAATATGCAGTTCACAAAAAGGATATTGGAGATCTAGAGAAGGTTCAGAGAAGGGTAACCAAACCAATAAGAAGGCATGGAGGAGCTCACCTATGAGGAAAGATTGGGATATGATCAACATGTATAAATACATAAGTGGTCCATATAGTGAGCTTGATGTAGAATTATTCACTTTCAGGTCATTACATGGAACAAGGTTGCACTTTTTACAGCTGCAAGAAAAGAGACTTAACTTTCACATACAGAAAGGCTTGTTCACAGTAAGGGCTGTGAAAATGTGGAATAGACTCCCTAAGGAACTATTTCTGGCTAGCTCAGTAGATTGTTTTTAAAAAAAGCTGGTATGCATTCCTAAATACACAAAATATTACCGGATACAAATTTTTAGAGGTAATAACTCCTGGGATAGTTGATAGTCAGGATATCCAATTGCGTCCTGGGGATCCGGAAAGGAATTATTTTTCCCCCCATTGGAGCAAATTGGCTCATGCTTTATTGAGGTTTTTTGTTGCCTTCCTCTGGATCAACTGTGGTTATAGTGTGTATAGTGTACAGTGCCTTGAAAAAGTATTCAAACCCCTTGAAATGTTCCACATTTTGTCACATTATTTATTGGGATTTTATGTGATAGACCAACACAAAGTGGCACATAATTGTGAAGTGGAAGGAAATGATAAATGGTTTTCAAATTGTTTTACAAATAAATATATTTATTTGTAAAACAATATATTTATTTGTCAAATATATATATTTATTTGTAACCCCCCCCTCTCAAAGTCAAAACTTTGTAGAATGACCTTTACCTGCAATTATAGCTGCAAGACTTTTTGGGGATGTCTCCACCAGCTTTGCACAACTAGACAGTGACATTTTTACCCATTCTTCTTTGCAACTAGCTCAAGCTCTGTCAGATTGGATGGAGATCATCTGTGAACAGCAATTTTCAGGTCTTGCCACAAATCATGAATTGGATCTAGGTCTGGACTTTGGCTGGTCCATTCTAACACATGAATATGCTTTCACCTAAACCACTACATTGTACAGTGCCTTGCAAAAGTATTCACCCCCTTGGCTTTTTACCTATTTTGTTACATTACAGCCTTTAGTTCAATGTTTTTTTTTTAAATCTGAATTATATGTGATGAATCAGAACACAATAGTCTAAGTTGGTGAAGTAAAGTTAGAAAAATATATGCATAAAACTATTTTTCAGAAAAAAAAACTGATAATTGGCATGTGCGTATGTATTCCCCCCCCCCCCCTTTGTTATGAAGCCCATAAAAAGCTCTGGTGCAACCAATTACCTTAAGAAGTCACATAATTGGTGAAATGATGCCCACCTGTGTGCAATCTAAGTGTCACATGGTCTCTCATTACATATACACACCTTTTTGAAAGGCCCCAAAGGCTGCATTACCTAAGCAAGAGGTACCACTAACCAAACACTGCCATGAAGACCAAGGAACTCTCCAAACAAGTAAGGGACAATGTTGTTGAGAAGTACAAGTCAGGGTTAGGTTATAAAAAAATATCCAAATCTTTGATGATTCCTAGGAGCACCATCAAATCTATCATAACCAAATGGAAAGAATATGGCACAACAGCAAACCTGCCAAGAGACGGCCGCACACCAAAACTCACAGAGTGGGCAAGGAGGGCATTAATCAGAGAGGCAGCACAGAGACCTAAGGTAACCCTGGAGGAGCTGCAGAGTTCCACAGCAGAGACTGGAGTATCTGTACATAGGACAACAATAAGCCGTATGCTCCATAGAGTTGGGCTTTATGGCTAAGTGGCCAAAAGAAAGCCATTACTTTCAGCAAAAAACAAAATGGCACATTTTGAGTTTGCGAAAAGGCATGTGGGAGACTCCCAAAATGTATGGAGGAAGGTGCTCTGGTCTGATGAGACTAAAATTAAACTTTTTGGCCAGCAAAGAAAACTCTATGTCTGGTCCAAACCCAACACATCACATCACCCAAAGAACACCATCCCCACAGTGAAACATGGTGGTGACAGCATCATGCTGTGGGGATGTTTTTCAGCAGTCGGGACTGGGAAACTGGTCAGGGTTGAGGGAAAGATGGATGGTGCTAAATACAGTAATATTCTTAAGCAAAACCTGTACCACTCTGTGTGTGATTTAAGGCTAGGTCGGACACCTTCCAACAAGATAATGACCCCAAACACACTGCTAAAGCAACACTTGAGTGGTTTAAGGGGAAACATGTAAATGTGTTGGGATGGGCTAGTAAAAGCCCAGACCTCAATCCAATAGAAAATCTGTGGTCAGACTTAAAGATTGCTGTTCACAAGCGCAAACCATCCAACTTGAAGGAGCTGGAGCTGTTTTGCAAGGAGGAATGGGCAACAATCCCAGTGGTAAGATGAGACAAGCTCATAGAGACTTATCCCAAGTGACTTGGATCTGTGATAGCCGCAAAAGGTAGCTCTACAAAGTATTGACTTTAGGGGGGTGAATAGTTACTGTATGCACATTGGCATTTTCTGTTTTTCTGTCCTATTTGTTGTTTGCTTCACAATAAAAAAAAATCTTTAAAGTTGTGGGCATGTTCTGTAAATTAAATGATGCAAATCCTCAAACAATCCATGTTAATTCCAGGTTTTGAGGTAACAAAAAACCGAAAACTGCCAAGGGGGATGAATACTTTTGCAAGGCACTGTAGCTCTGGTTGTATGTTTAGGGTTGTTGTCCTGCTGGAAGGTGAAGCTCTGCCCTAGTCTCAAGTCTTTTTCAGACTCTAACAGGTTTATTTCTATGATTGCGCTGTATTTGGCTCCATCTGACCAGAGCACCTTCCTCCACATGTTCCTCCACATGGCTTCTCGCAAACTGCAAATTGGAATTTTTTCAACAATGGCTTTCTACATGCCACTTTTCCATGAAGGCCAGATTTTTTAAGTGCACGACTAATAGTTTTCCTGTGGACAGATTCTCCCCCTGAGCTTTGGATCTCTGCAGCTCCTTCAGAGTTACCATGAGCCTCTTGGCTGCTTCTCTGATTAATGCTCTCCTTGCCCGGCCTGTCAGTTTAGGTGGATGGTGAATGTATTGGTAGGTTTGCAGTTGTGCAATACTCTTTCCATTTTTGGATGATGAATTGAACAGTGCTCCAAGAGATGTTCACAGCTTGGGATTTTTTTTATAACCTAACCTTGCTTTAAACTTCTCCACAAGTTTATCCCTGTTCCTTGGCCTTCATGATGCTGTTTGTTCAATAAGGTTCTCTAAAAAACCTCTGAGGGCTTCACAGAAGAGCTGTATCTATACTGAAATGAAATTACACACAGGTGGACTCTATTTACTAATTGGGTAACTCTGAAGGCAATTGGTTCCATTACGTTTTATAATTGTAACATGACAAAATGTTGAACATTTCAAAGTCTATGAATACTTTTTCAAGGCACTGTATATGGAGGTTTTCTATTTACCGTATGTGTGTGTGTTTTTTTTTTTTGTTTATTGGTTTAACAAAATGGACTAGTGTCCATTCAACCTGACTAGCTATGTAACTATGTAACTCTGTAACTATAACATTTGTGATCAAAGTTTCTGATTCATTCTTCACAGGACCTACTTGTTCTGTCCTTACAGTTTCACTGTTGATATGTTTATAGAACATTTTGGGTTTTTTCTTGCTTTCCGTACCAATGCATTTCTCACAATCTTATTTTAACTGCTCTGATTAAACTCTGATTTCACAAATTTCCTCTGTGTTTTTGTTAAGAACATTTGGTCCTAATTAGTATCACATAACAAGGAGACCAAATTGTTAAAGTTGGCTTTTTAAAAATGTAGGGTTCTAGTGATATCCTCATGTCTCTTTCCTGTATACTTGAAAAAATCACCGCTCAACACATCCTGTAACTATTTTCCCCAACATCTGAAATGAGCTTTGAATTATCAGAAATCATAAGATCTAGCAGTGCATTTTTTTTATAGCTGAGAGTTTTACCATTTTACTCATAAAATTATTCCACAGAGTGCTCAGGAACTGACAAGCCCTAGTTGAGCATGCAGTAACATTTGTCCAGTCAATGTCTGGATAATTGAAGACCCCCAGAAAATTTTTATCCTGTTCCAGCCTCTTTAAAAGGAGATTCCCCTTTTCCTCCTCATTAATTTTAGGTAGCCTGTAACAAACATTCGTAATTAGTATTTGAGGCACTCATGTGCACCTCTACCACTTCTATCAGCCCATCATCCTAAAGTAAGTGTATCTTTGGAAATTTGTAGCCAAGTTCTGTGAGGAGTCCTTCTAAGTTTCTGATATTCCCACAAGTCAAAATCCTTCTTGAGTAGCAAACATTCTAGCTCAGCCATTTTATTTGCCAAGCATATAGCATTTTTTAGGCACCAGCTCTCTTATATCACAAAAAGTTACCCCAGTTCTCCATTAACCCAAACCACACCTTTATGGACCAGTTTCCCAGTCACTCAATTCAGCTTCTACTGCCTCTCCATTGTGGCTGCTTACACAGGCAACATTTCACAAAATACCTGGAGGTCCTCTTTTTAGGTTTGGTACTTTATTCTTTGAAGTTATCTTTAGGATGCTCCATCTTCCTCCAATTATGTAATTTTTTCTCATATGTACCATAACATTGGGATCCTCTCTCCCATGACTGCTCACACACTGCAGCCCTTTCTGTTGGCTCTGTTGTCCTTAGTGACACTGAGGACTTGGGGTTCTCTGCTGCAGGCCATTCATGCTGAAGTGCCTGCACAAGAACCCCAGGTTACGCCATATAGGACAGAAACCATTACGATTGGCCACCCTTTAGATCCTTGCTACAAGGGAAAATGGCAGATGTCATGCTGCAAATAATGAATCAAGGAAAGAAGTGCTGTGGAATACCATTTATGGCTAATGTGTTTTTGATCCTTAGGTCAGTAAAAGGAGAAGCAGCCATGGCAGGGCCTGCCTCAGCAATGCTTTAAAGTAATTTTTTTTAGAACATATCAACCAGGCTTGGCTGCTGACAGTAAGCACAAACAGTGGCTAAACCATATGATCTCAGATAACATGAGAAACTGTCTGCTGTGTGTCATTTTTAAAATGCAGCCTACTCCAACTGCTGCAAAGCTGCCTATGGAGTCTGTAAACTAGTTTTAGCTTTTTTTTATTAACAATGAAGCAAACTGCCATTGTTTTGTTTTGAGCAGGGTTCAGCAAACTTAAAATAACTTCAAATTTCAAACCTGAACCCCATTCTAACCAAATAGAGCCAAATGAGTCAAATCAAAAATGCCAATTTTCTGTTCTATAAGGCAAGGGGTCTCAAAAAATAGCATGAGTTGTGAACACTGTCCTAAGGAACATGTGACAATGCAAAGCATTAATAAATAAGTACAAATAAATACATAATTCCATTCAAACAAGAACAGTTATTCTTAAATGCTAAACGTGGAACTTTAAAAATGCCCAATTCCTTTAACCTGTCTGGGGGTGCCATCATACTATCAATGCTACAGTAAAAAAGAATTAAAAAATATTGAGTCTCTACCCCCCAGAATACATATCAGACCCTTTCTGTGTGATATGGTTTTTAACCACTTGCCGACCATGTCACGCATATATACTGCAGCATAATGGCTCTCCTGGGCGAAATCCGATACGGGTACGTCCTACTTTTATTCGGCCACCAGAGGGCGCACGAGCGCCCACTGCACGGCACAGGACTGGTGGGCACGATCGCCGATGGCCACATGCAATCGTGTGCACGAGCGACAGCATGGGGATTTGTGTGTGTAAACACACAAATCCCTGTGCTGTCAGAGGAGAAGAGCCATATTGTTTGTTTCTACTAAGTAGGAAAAATGATATGGCTCCTCTCCTAGTCAATCCTATCCCCATACAGTTAGAACACAGTGAGGGAACACGCAATTAACACCTTGATCGCCCCCTAGTGTTAACCCCTTCCCTGCCAGTGACATTTACACAGTAATCAGTGCATTTTTATAGCACTGATCTCTGTATAAATGCCAATGGTCCCAAAAAAGTGTCAAAAGTCTCCAATCTGTCCATCGCAATGTCACAGTACTGCTAAAAATTACAGATCATTGCCATTACTAGTAAAAAAATAATAAATAAAAAGGCCATAAAAATGCCATAAATATTTCCCAAAGTTTGCAGACACTATAACTTTTGTGCAAATCAATCAATATATGCTTATTGAAATTTTTTTTACCAAAAATATGTAGAAGACTATATATTGGCCTAAACTGATGAGGAAATTTGTTTTTTAAAAAAAATTAAGGGGATATTTATTATAGCAAAAAATAAAAAATATAGTTCTTTTTTCAAAATTGTCGCTATTTTTTTGTTTATAGCGCAAAAAATAAAAACTGCTGAGGTGATCAAATGCCACCAAAAGAAAGCTCTATTTGTGGGAAAAAAAAGGATGCAAAATTTGTTTGGGTACAGCATCAATGGACCGCACAATTGTCAGTTAAAGCGATGCAGTGCCTAATTGTAAAAAATGCTCTGGTCAGGAAGGGGGTAAAATCTAAAGCTGTTAAGGGTGCACCCAATGCAAACGATAAAAATGCAGGAGGTCCTCCAGGAAATCCATAACAGACCCTTCAAATCTGATATGGGTTTTAAGGGAGACCTTACACACAAAAAAACACAAGAAATGCATGGTGCTCCCACTAAAAATCTATAACAGACCTTTAATGCAGTCTGGCTGGCCAGGAAAGGGGGAGACAAGCATACGCCTGCCTTCTGAACTATATCAGGCAACTTGCCTTAAATATTGGAGGTACCGTGCCAGGGGGGACCCCCTGTAAAAGCACCTTGTTCCCATGTTGATAAGGACAAGGACCTCTTCCTAGTATGGTGGCCCACCCAGATACTGCCCCATGTCACCTTCCCACCATGGCACAGTGACATCATTACCCATACATAGTCATGTCCATATATGGTCAAAGACTGCACCTTGGAGACTTATGTATAACATCTTTCATCCATTTATTAAATAAAGGACTTGTCAAATGTTTAAGTATGTTTATTTCTAGATTACAACTTTTTTGTGAATGAGTGAGAGTACTATGTACCCAATACTCATTCACATGAGAGAGTGGTATCTGCTTGCCCCTTTTTGTTAATGGGTGCTTCCAGATTCCTATAAGCCCCCACCCACAGACCACAGGGTGAGGGTTATGGGGAAGAGGTACTTGCCCTCATCAAAATCTTGGATTAAAGGTTTGATATGGAAAAAAAAACATTATAGTCTCAGTATGAGAGCAGTTTATAGTCTATTTTCACTGACCATGTCAATCAGCATGATTTAATATTTTAAACGATATATTATTGCTTAACATTCTAATTATGTTATTTTTCAGAATGTTACAAACCTAAAAACATCACAAATATTAAAGATTGTTTTCTTTGTAATGTTTATAACTCTGGGATATTTTGAATTCTCTTTCAAGAGCTGGTAGATAGAACAGATTAGTATAATAAATTTGTTTGATATAGAAAAACTGACTTTCCTAGGTTTTTTTGCAATTTTTGTTTTAATCCATGCTATTCATCGCCTTGACAGATGTTCCCTGTAGGTTACAATTACCTTCTTTCTTAAGCTAAGTGTTGCCCAAAATCTTGGCAGCTTACTCACTTGTCATTTTTCTATCCTATTAATCTTTCATACTCTTTAAAGGTCTTGATCTAGTATGTCTATAATATGGCTTAGCCCTGGGAACATGTTGAAGGCTATGTTTACAGTAGTGGTACCATGATGAATACTATTTGTGTAACATCCCTTTTACAATTTACCTAAATGTCATTTGCTGGGTGAAATGCAGCTATAAAAATTACGAGGTACATAATATATAAACATGAAGATACCTATTCATAAAGAAATAAAAACATTTTTTTTTTTTTACTGCTCTGTAAAATAATCCCTGCTTGTTCTTTTTATTATTTCATTTATTAACATCCTCTGTGACTAATTAAATGTCAAAATGAAGTGTAAAGTACAGTAAAAGGTATATGTGTTAAAAACAAAAGGCAAAAACTTGATGTACATTTAAAAGATGCCACCTTGAAAGAAGTTTCTTCTTCATCTTTCCTGTATTCCTGCATTCAAATTAACATGTTATAGAAGCTTTAGGAAGGCATAAAATATCTGCAACATGTCTAGACAAAAAGACAGAAAGTTAGATAGTAAATGAATAGACATACCTGTTGAAAATTGACGCTTGTCATGCTTTCTGTTAATGCAGAAATTTTGAACAGCGGCTCATTTATTCCTGCTATAATGATTAAAAAAAAGGTTTTAAAAAAACTAAACAAAAAGCAATCAGCACAGTCAGTAAACTCCCCAAAGTGAGTAGCAAGCATATATTAATCAACACCCTTGTACAATATCAAATCCTAAAATAGTGCAGTGCTATCATATATATGAATTTACATCTAATGTGACACTGAATATTAACCTGTGAGATAATGCATGAATCAGTATGGACCCCACAAATTATAGGGAAACACCTAAGTGTCCTCAAACACCATGCAATAACCAAACGTAAATGACAAATATGTCCAAAACAAAAAATATGTCCAAAACAAAAAATATTCTGTAGTTATGGTTTAAGATATTTTGACCTCTTAGGAAGCTTTGAGGTTCAATACAGAGGTGAGTGGACCCACATACCACTGGGTGAATTGTATTTTATTAATTACAAAGGAGGGTCATCACCTATATTATCACATAAGATTCTGGCACATTAAACTACAGAAGATTTTTTTTGTTTTGGACTTATTTTTTTGTTTGGGACTTATTGATCATTCACTTTTGGTTATTGCATGGTGGGTGAGGACACAGGTGATTCCGCTATAATTTGTGGGAGTCCATACTGATTTATGCATTTTTTATGCATGTTTTATTTTATTACATGTAAATGTTCAGTGTTGAATAGGATGTAAATTCACATATATGATATATCCTGGGTAGCTCTGCACTATTTTATGTTTTGATATAATTCAAGTTATATACAGGTGTTCTACAGTGCTTTAAAATAAATAAAGCTATCTTCAATAAAAACCTAGCTGTGCCTCTTACTAAACCATACTTGCCAACAATCCTGGATTTGCTGGGGTAGACCAGTTTTTTCAGCTTCAGCTTTTCAGCCTAGCACATTGGTGTGCTGGGGGACATTGGTGGGCTGAGGGAGGTGGGGGCATTGGAGGCAGTAGTGTGCTGGGGTATTTGAGACATTGGTGTGCTTGGGAGAGGCATTAGAGGCAGTGGTGTGCTTGGGGGTAATTAGAGGAATTGCTCTGCTGAGGGTGAACTTGGTGTGCTGAGGAGGATATTAAAGGTATTAGTGTTCTGGGGGCCATTGCAGGCATCAGTGTGCTGAAGGGGGGTATTGAAGGAAGAGGTGTGTTTTGAGGGGACATAGGAGGCAGAGGTGTGCTGGGGGGCATTGATTAAAGTCAGAGGTGAGCCAGGGAGACATTGGATGAGGTGCTGTCCTGGAGGCTTTGGACACAAAAGAAAGCCAAAATGAGCATTAAAGGTGGAAGTGTGCTGGGGGTCATTGGTGGCAGAGGAGTGCTGGCGTGTGCAACAGTCTACTGGGAGGATTTGGTGTCAGAGATGAGCTGGGGGGTATAGAGGCATTGGGAGCAAAGGTGTGCTGGAGTTGCATTGGATGTACTGGACTGATAGGGTATACACAGGTGTGCTGGGGGTCATTGGTGGCAGAGGAGTGCTGGCGTGTGCAACAGTCTACTGGGAGGATTTGGTGTCAGAGATGAGCTGGGGGGTATAGAGGCATTGGGAGCAAAGGTGTGCTGGGGTTGCATTGGATGTACTGGACTGAGGGTGTATACACAGGTGTGCTGGGGGGCATTGGAGGCATTAGTGTGCTGAGGGGGGGACATTGAGGCATTGGTGTGCTGAGTGGGGCATTGGAGGTAGTGATGTGCTGTGGGGGCATTAGAGGCATTGGTGTGCTAAGGGAGGCATTGGAAGTAATGGTGTGCTACGGGAGCATTGGCATGCTGGGAGGGGGCATTGGTGTGCTAAGATGGGGCTTGATTTGAACAGGCTACCTGCAAGCGTCTGCATGGAACACCAGTGCATCCCAACTTCAGTTTTGTTTAAAGCGGTGTTCCGCCCCAAAAAAAGAAAATTAAAAGCCAGCAGCTACGCATACTGCAGCTGCTGGCTTTTAACAATAGGACACTTAACTGTCCTGGAGTCCAGCGATGTCGGCACCGCAGCTGATGTTTCCATCAGCTGTCAGGTGCTGCTGTCGCCATTGCGGGTAAGGGTACCCGGCAGTGTAGCCTTACGGCTTCACGCCGGGAACCCTACTGTGCATGCTCGAGGCTCCTCTCTTCTACTGGCCCAGCGACGGGGAGAGGAGGAGGGAGGAGGAGGGAGCCCTGCGGGGATGTAACGGGCCACAGCCCGGACTCCTGGAAGTGGGAACAGGATACCTATCAAAGACAAGTATCCTGTCCCCCCTCCTTCACTGAAAGGTGCCAATTGTGGCACCGGAGGGGGTGAGGAGACAAATGAGCGGAAGTTCCACTTTTGGGTGGAACTCCGCTTTAACTGAGGTTTTAATTTTTGAGAATGGTACACAGAAGTATACAGATGCATCATGCATATGAATTGCTTCTGCATCACAGGTAACATATTTCATCATAAATAGGATATGCTGGGCAGATTTGGGAAATGAAGCCACAAGGTCCATGGCAATTTTCTCAAAGAGCACTTCAATAATTGGCAAGGGAGCTAACAACTGGATTTGAAATCATTTTAAATTTCTTTTTGTATTACAAGCAACCCTTTTAGCACAGAAGTTAGCAGAGGCAATTAGCATTAGCCAGAGTCACTGGACTCCCAGAGTCCAGTTAAGCAGTGATATGCTTGTCATTTTCACTCATTAAACACAAATGTTTTTCCATCACTGCAACTTAAGTGCATGAAACAGTGTCAAATAAGGATTGCTGTCTATTTTTGAAAGAAAAGACATACTTCATAAGGTCATCAGTCAATGGATGATTTGCTGCCCTAATTCCTGACAATGGAAACATTTACCATTTCCCAAATTATATCTGCTGACAGGCATTATCTTCCCTGGTTTGGGGTTCCAATCTCTGGGCCTGAATCAGATACCAAAAATTCTCCCCGTCTCCTTGCCATACTTAACACCAGGGGCAGATTGACAACACTCAGGGCCCCCAGACCAAATAAAGCAAGGGCCCCCTGTCAGGCCCTGCCCCTGGGCCCAGCCCCTACACTTTGCACAAATGAGTCTCTGTTAGAGAGAGACCCCCCTCCAGGTCCTATTAGAGACTACAACAGTCTAATGGGACCTGGAGGGGGGTCTATCTCTAACAGTGTCCATTAGAGAGTCTCTGTTAGAGAGAGACCCCCCTCCAGGACCCATTAGAGACTACAAAGGAGTCTAATGGGACCTAGAGGGGGTCTCTCTCTAACAGAAGTGCCCCTTACAGAGTTAGAGAGTCTCTGTTAGAAAGAGCCCCCTCCAGGCTCCATGAGATACTATAAAGGAGTCTAATAGGACCTAGAGGGGGCCTCTTTCTAACAGAGTGTACATTGAACACCTTCATTCACGTCGGTCCTCATGGGACCCCCTTCTTGGGCCATGACTCTCACCTCTACCCCTACCCCAACCTCTCACAAAGTAGAAATAAAATTGGCACTGTGTAGTGCTCCTCTTACCTTAACAATGGGTACTGAAGCTGTTGCTGGCTCCTGCGTCCTCTGTGGCTGGCTGGCACCCTGGCCCTGCTGTAGATGGGTCACTGTGGGTGGCTGGCTCCTGTGGGTGGCTGGCTGGCTGACACCCTGCTTTGGGTGGCTGACTCCCTGCTGTGGATGGGTCATGGTGGGTGGCTGGCTGGCACCCTGGCCCTGCTGTAGATGGGTCACTGTGGGTGGCTGGCTCCTGTGGGTGGCTGGCTGGCTGACACCCTGCTTTGGGTGGCTGACTCCCTGCTGTGGATGGGTCATGGTGGGTGGCTGGCTGGCACCCTGGCCCTGTTGTGGGTCATGGATGGGTGGCTGGCTGACACCCTGGCCCCGCTGTGGGTCACAAGTGGGTCGCTGTGGGTGGCTGTCTGCCAGCCTGGCCCTGCTGTGGGTCACCATGGGTGGCTGGTTGGCACCCTGTCCCTACGTGGGTCACCATGGGTGGCTGTCTGGTACCCTGGCCCTGCTGTGGGTCACTGTGGGTGTCTGGCTGGCACCCTGGCCCTGCTGTGGGTAGCTGGCTGGCACCAGGTCCCTGGCCCTGCTGTGGGTCACTGTGGGTAGCTGTCTGGCACCCTGGCCCTGCTTTGGGTAGCTGTCTGGCACCTTGTCCCTGGCCCTGCTGTGGTTCACTGTGGGTGGCTGGGCTGACCCCCTCCCCTGGCCCTGCTGTGGGTAGCTGGCTGGCACCTGGTCCCTGGTCCTGCTGTGGGTCACTGTGGGTGGCTGGCACCCTGGCCCTGCTGTGGGTAGCTGGCTGGCACCTGGTCCCTGGCCCTGCTGTGGGTCACTGTGGGTGGCTGGGCTAGCACCCTGCAATGACCCTGCTGTGGGTAGCTGGCTGGCACCAGGTTCCTGGCCCTGCTGTGGATGGCTGGGCTGGCACCTGGTTCCTGGCTCTGCTGTGGTGGCTGGGCTGGAACCTGACCCTGCTCTGGGTCACTGATGGTGGCTGGGCAGGCACCTGGTCCTGCAGTGGCTGGCTGGGCTGGCACCTGGTCCCTGCTATGGTGGCTGGGCTGGCATCTGGTCCTTGCAGTGTGTGACTTGACTGCCACCTGCTGTGTGTGGCTGGGCTGTTACTTGGTCCCTGCTGTGGGTGACTGGGCTAGTGCCTGCTCCCTGCAGTGTGTGGCTTGGCTGCCACCTGCTGTGTGTGGCTGGGCTGGCACCTGGTCCCTGCTGTGAGTGTCTGGGCTAGCACCTGGTCCCTACAGTGTGTGGCTTGGCTGCCACCTGCTGTGTGTGGCTGGGCTGGCACCTGGTCCCTGCTGTGGGTGGCTTGAATGGCACCTGGTCCTGTTGTGGCTTGCTGATGTGTCCTCTGACTCCTCTCCTCTTCTCTTCTGCCCTTCCAGGTGGGTACTGTTTGCCGAGGCAAGGGACGGGAAGGGACTCGGAGGAAGGCGGTGGTCTATCCAAGTACACTATTGGGTTTGCAGCAGCAGGTGAGCAGGCTCAGTGTGCGGAGCAACACGCAATGATGTTGTGTGGGTGGGCCACGTGCCTCTGCGCACTGGGCCTGCTCACCTGCTTCAAAACTTCCTGGGCTGGCTTCTTCTACCCGGGCTGGGCCCCCTTCCCTTGCTAAATGATCATTAAAAAAGATGGTCACTGCCACCGCGGGCAAGTCAGAGAGAGTGAGCAGCCAGTGCCTGGACTGGCCCAGACCCCAGTGAGTTCCAGCAGGCAGGGCCAGTGGGCCCCCTTCTGCGGCCAGGCCCTTGGACCATGGCGATAATGCCCGACTGGTCAGTCTGCCCCTGCTTACCACCCATTTCCCCTGAAACAGTCCTTTCAGTTGCCAGGGGGACCAAGCTTCAGGTGGAAATTTTGTGGTATTGCAGGGGAAATTACCAAGTTCTGGCGAGAGTCTGATGAATAAAAAGATTGTTTCCCTATTTACAAGTTGTGGTACATGCAGCATAGTTAATCTACAGGTTTTCTCAATGGAGACAGTGGCTTCGCTAGGGGGTGTGATCTGCACCCGGGTGACACCGTTAGAGGGGTGATACCACCCCGACTCTCCCGAGGGTGACCAAAGCCCTGGCAGGTCTTTTTTTCAGCTGTGCCGGCCGGGAACATCTTCAGCACCGCAGCCGTGCTGTGTCCTTCTTCCTCCTCCTACTTCTCTGCTGCTGAGCCTGTCACATGTGTGTTACTATCTCCACCCGGGTGGCACGGCTGCACACTGTTCTCTCCTCCCCAGCTGCCACCTGGGACGGGGTGTACTATTATTATTACTATTATACACAATTCATATAGTGTCAACAGTTTACGCAGCACTTTACAATGTGGAAGGGGCAGCACAATTACAGTACAGTTCAATACAGAAGAGTCCTGCTGGTAGAGCCCGCCCTGCCTGGCCCTGAGCTGGTGCTGTAACGGGCGTTGAGGGGCTGACCGCCGTCGGCCCGAGCCCAAGGTGAGGTGAGAGGGAGAGGGTTGCCTTGGTGTCATATGCATGGTATTGTCATAAAAAGTGTTTGGGGACCTGGGTCCTGCCCCAGGGGACAAGGATCAATGCAAAAAAAAGTTTTAAAAATGGCAGTTTTTTCGGGAGCAGTGATTTTAATAATGCTTAGGGGGCGGGGTTACGTAACAGGTGACCCCGCCCCCTCCACCATCACGGGGAATGCCACAGGGAAGTCTCCGTCAAGTCCTTGTGCGTCAGAGGGGGGCGGGGTCACCAAGTGGCCCCCCCCGTTATTTAAGAACCGTAGGAAGAGGAGAAGCGTCACACAGCGGGAGCCTCCCTCCATGCCATCATGAATGCGGAGCAGCCCGAGGAGAAGAAGAAAAGAAGACGCCACGGAGGAAGATGCCGGGCGAGAACACCGGAGGAAGAACCAGAAGAAGAAGATGGAGGAAGAAACTGAAGGAAGATAGAAGATAGACGAAAGAAGATAGAAGAAAGAAGAAGCATTTAAATAAAGGAATTGTCAAAAACTGTCTCTTGTCATTTTTAACATTTTTGACAGTTTTTTGTGAAATGGTAGGGGTACTTTTGTACCCCCTTACCATTTCTCACAGAGGGAGGGCTGGAATCTGGGGGTCCCCTTGTTAAAGGGGGCTTCCAGATTCCGATAAGCCCCCCGCCCGCAGACTCCAACCACCGGGCAAGGGTTGTGGGGATGAGGCCCCTGTCCCCATCAACATGGGGACAAGGTGTTTTGGGGGGCTATCCCAAAGCACCCTCCCAATGTTGAGGGCATGTGGACTGGTACAGTTCAGGAGGGGGGTGCTCTCTCATCCCCCCTCTTTTCCTGCGGCCTGCCAGGTTGCGTGCTCGGATAAGGGTCTGGTATGGATTTTTGGGGGACCCCAGGCCATTTTTTTAAAAATTTTGGTGCGGGGTTCCCCTTAAAATCCATACCAGACCTGAAGGGTCTGGTATGGCTTTTGAGGGGGACCACACGCCATTTTTTTTTTATTTTGGCTGGGGTTTCCCTTAATATCCATACCAGACCTGAAGGGCCTGGTATGGAATTTAGGGGGACCCCCACGTCATTTTTAAAAAAAATTTTGGTTTGGGGTCCCCCTGTGGGGAATTCCCATGCCGTTTTTAACAATGAACTTTTATGTGTATTGTCGGACCAGCAATTCATTAATAGCCGCGAGTAGTTTTAAAAGACTTTTTCCTTTGAAATGTCATTTTGCTGTCAGACTGTTCTAAACACGGGAAACATGCGCCCCTTTACAGGCATACTATAGACACCCCCCAGGTACGAAATTTAAAGGGATATTACACTTTTATTGTTTCACTTTAAGCATTAATAGAATCACTGCTCCTGAAAAAACGACAGTTTTTAAAACTTTTTTTGCATTGATCCATGTCCCCTGGGGCAGGACCCAGGTCCCCAAACACTTTTTATGACAATAACTTGCATATAAGTCTTTAAAATTAGCACTTTTGATTATTCATGTTCGTGTCCCATAGACTTTAACGGTGTTCGCGTGTTAGAACAAATTTTTTGCCTGTTCGCAAGTTCTGGTGCGAACCGAACAGGGGGGTGTTCGGCTCATCCCTATTCATAAGTGCGTTTCCACTTTGATACAATTTTGCAATCAGCACAACTGATAATTTTTACTGGAATTGCAATTTGTTTTTAAAGTGGAAACTCCCACTTATGATCATTGAGCTGCTTAGTTGAAATGTAGTTGATTCTATGTAAAGGGCATGTCTTTATCTTATGTATTTGTTTATCAAAAGTATGGACTGCCTGGGTAGTGTTTGAGCTTGTGTACATGCCCTCAAAGATTTGTACATGAGCGGTAGAATGCCATTTCATCAATTGTTCACTGATGCTTTTTTTAAAAATTTGTTTTTTTACAGGTTCCATTAATAATAATTATGTGGGATTTTATTCTTTCATAGTAAACATGCTAACAGTGATTATATACTAGACTAAAACCCATCAGAAAAAGGTAATTTTAAGTATGCCACAGTTTAGGTGATGCATGCACAAGGTTAATCACTGTCACCCTAGGTTGCAGGCTCCTGATTTGGACTACAGAACACTTACCCCTCCCAATATCTCTATAACTTAAGAAGGAGGTGTCCTGTAGTCCATAGAGGGGAACTGGACATGGCTAATAACTTGAAATTTCTGTTCAGCAGAGGCAGAGTACACAGGAATTTACAAGCTATATGTCTCACATGATCAGCAAGTGTTTTGTTGCTCAGTATGAACAGATATTATAAATACTTTCATTGGCATACAGTCTCCAGATCTCATTCAAATTAAATAATCTCACTGCTGAGTAAATCAACAGAGATTAATTTATGTACTTAGAATGAGGGTTTCTGGGTGATTCCAATTCACATACTTCAGTCTTAAAGCACAGGTCTGATCGTTTTTAAACCTTGCTTTCAAAAAAAAAGTGTGGGACTCACACTTGTGCCTTCCTGCAATAAGAATGACAGAGTAGAGAGGGGAGTGATACTAGATTCAGACTTATTCTCACAAGATTTGCTTCAGATATGTGTAAATTGGTGTTGCCATTATCATTGTTCAGCATTTTCAAAAGAATAAAACTGGTTGTTCTGCATTTGGGTGAGGCAATATGTATACATGGTTTGAAAATGAAAGAATTACAGAATTCTGTTTTTTTACGACTATATTCTAGCTGGTACTCTTATGGCCTGCTACACTCAGCTGCAGTGTCACTTTAGATCTACTTAATTTTAACTGGATTATCCAGTTAGAGACGTTTTTTATGGTACATCGACTAAAAAGCTTTTCTTACCAAATAAAGAACAAAAAGACCAATTATACCTGACACATATTATAGCATCAGTTGTCATAAAAGATGAAAGACACAACTATAGAATATATATGAGAACAAACCCCATGACTTATTTACATCTGTGGACAAAAATTCTGACGAATGTCAGGTGTTTCTTTCCGTATAACAATAACGTCTTATTTTGACAGTGAGTCTCAGCTATGGACTATTCCATTTATCCCACGTGTGTCACTAACTATTTTTTTTCCTTTTGTTTATTTAACAGGGGCAATTTTTGATGATGCTGCCAGAAGAGATTATGAAGTATTCCGAATGGCAGTCGATGACCTCAATCTAAATGAAGATATCTTGCAAACTGAAAAAATTACATTTACAGAGAAATTTGTGGATGGTAGCAATCCTTTTGTGGCTGTCCAGGAAGGTAGGAAATCAAAAATAATTTGTTATGCATGTTGATGTAGTAGATTTTTTTTCAAAATAAATTTATGATAGGTAATGACTGGGATTATAAACATTTTAGGTTGGAAGTCAAGTCCAAAATGTTTGCCTTTTTTGTTTATTTTTATTTTTTGTCAACATTAATGCTTCTGTGCATATACATACATTTGAAAATAGTAATATATAATTTGAGATTAACTAAATTTCATTGTTGGTTATTTGAATGTGCAAAGTAAGAGAATATTGTTTTAGGTCCATTTCAATATGGTCATTTTTCTATTTATTTGTTTGAGAAATGCAACTGTAATTTTTAGGTACACAGTGCAGAGACTATATACTCTTTTTTTTCCTTATATATTTGTTGTCTTAGGTATTTATGTGTAATCTACATAAAAAAATCCAGCTAGTAATTATTGGGATGCATTTACTAAAGGAATAGGAAGCTTTTACTTTGCAAAATGATTTTTCATCTAGCTTAGTGAAAAGGTGAAGATGTGTTCTCATCACTCATTTAAGAGGAAGCAAATAAGCTATCCATGATGACATGATTGTGTATTTAAAGTAAACACAACTTTACCAAGGTAAACATTATTTTTGATAAGTAAATAATATCTGTTCCTTTAGTAAATCAACCCCAATGTCTTAGAAAGACTAAAACATTTGGTTGAAAAAGATTTTTTAAGAGAACACTGATGAGCAAATCTTTGGGTTTAGATATTGTATATACGGTAGTTAGTTATTTGAATAGTACTATAGTGGCTTTGATGTCCACCTGTTTATTTATTTTTTACTGTACATATCAGAATTAATGGACCTAATTTACTAGGTTTAATTAAACCCGGCTGTTTCAGGTTGACCATGGTTGGTTTTGTTCAGTGGTCAATTTTTGGGATGCCGTTTTTAAAGGGTATTGAAAGTGTATGTCCATCCAGAACCTTTTTTATTTTGGAAAGAGTATTGCCCCGTACACACGGTCGGATTTTCCGACGGAAAATGTGTGATAGGACCTTATTGTCGGAAATTCCAACCGTGTGTAGGCTCCATCACACATTTTCCATCGGATTTTCCGACACACAAAGTTTGAGAGCAGGCTATAAAATTTTCCGACAACAAAATCCGTTGTCGGAAATTCCGATCGTGTGTACACAAATCCGACGGACAAAGTGCCACGCATGCTCAGAATAAATAAAGAGATGAAAGCTATTGGCCACTGCCCCGTTTATAGTCCCAACATACGTGTTTTACGTCACCGCGTTTAGAGCGATCGAATTTTCCGACAACTTTGTGTGACTGTGTGTATGCAAGACAAGTTTGAGCCAACATCCGTCGGAAAAAATCCTAGGATTTTGTTGTCGGAATGTGTGTACGGGGCATAAGAGAGGACTAAAACCTATGACCATGGTGTTACTGCTCTCCTGGGCTTTGTTAGAGAGATTTCCCCTTATATACCATCATGCTAACGACAGTTTTATCAGAAAGAATATGACAGAATATCTGCAACATTGAGACATACAGCAATAAAAAGCTGCCAGGGTTATTATTATTATTATTACTATAGATTCTATTGATTTTTCGAGAATATCCCTCCCTTTTTTCTGGTGAAACCATTTTCACTGGAATGGTAAGTGAGGGGATTAGGTACGAACTGGACACACGTAGGTTTGTGGAGGTTCTACCAAACATACCAAAAGTTTCCAAACTCTATTGAAGTCAATGGAAGCTGAATCTGGCAAATTGATTGTCTAAATTATTAAGACTGCTAGCCAAGGGATTGGCAAAAAAAGTGCATGAGGTGCTGGGCAGTGCCCCAGGGGACATACAGTCATGGCCAAAATTGTTGGCACCCCAGAAATTTTTCCAGAAAATCAAGAATTTCTCACAGAAAAGTATTGCAGTAACACATGTTTTGCTATACACATGTTTATTCCCTTTGTGTGTATTGGAACAAAACAAAAAAGGGAGGAAAAAAGCAAATTGGACATAATGTCACACAAAATTCCAAAAATGGGCAGGTCAAAATTCTTGGCACCCTTAACTTAATAATTGGTTGCACACCCTTTGGAAAAAATAACTGAAATCAGTCACTTCCTATAACCATCTGCTTCAGGCCTCTCTTATTGGAAGGGCGCCTTTTCCCAACAGCAATTTTAAGATCTCTCCACAGGTGTTCAATGGGATTTAGATCTGGACTCATTGCTGGCCACTTTAGAACTCTCCAGCGCTTTGTTGCCATCCATTTCTGGGTGCTTTTTGATGGCTGGCAATGACAAAGTTGGTTATCCAAGCAAGTGTCTGATCAGGCAGAAATTAGGTAGGGATGGGAGGAATAGACAGTGTCATGCCACTGCCTAGCAATAAAGAAGCCACAATCCTCACGGCTAAATCGGGCTGAGTGAGAGAAATACTCAGTGCCAAGCTGCTACCTAGCAAGGATGATGCTACCTGTCTCTGAAAGTTGAGAGGATATTGCTGACAGAGAGAGGCTGAGTGGCGAGCTGCATAAGGTGTATTGACGCACCTATAGCCAGGATATTGATTTTCAGCTTATTGAAATGAAATATTTCAATGTCACAGAAATGTACTATGTACTAGAATTAAATCAACATATTGTAAAATATTTTTTTAGTTTTTGCTCCAAAGAGAAAAGGAGACAAACCCATGGTAACATTTTTCCACTCATTGGGATTTTAGTCTAAATTAACAGCATTTTAGTATACATGGCCCAGACCTAGGGACCAGGCTATCAACTATAGTCTCTAAGACACTATAAGTGAAAACTGGCTATGGCTTCCTTGACCATTATCAACATTTTTGCATTTTTTTTATCTATCTAGGACAATTTTCTTTCAAGAGAAATACATAGGAATTAGCATAAGACTGACTATACAAGATTAGATCACACAAAGGCAATAATGAGAGTTGACAAGTTTCCCTGAAGTTTGTTCAACCACTAAACTACTTTTGTCCACCCCATCCCAATCAGTCAGTGTCTGTATGCACAGTAGAATGAATGTCTTGCTGCTCCTTACCAGTTTAGAATGTTGCAGTCTGTATGAAATACACATGTTGTGAATATTGATCATTCACTTCTGAAATGGTTATAATTGCCACAGCTACGTAATAGATGATCTATATAAAATATTTGATTTTCAGCCACAGATAATATGTGCCATTTTTTTTAAGATCAAGCTTTTCCTTAAACAAGTTAAGTAAGAGCAATAACAATTTCAGTTTTGCTGATAGCATTTCAAAAATGTGTTCACTCATTTTGGCCCATGCCTGGAAAATCAGCACAGGAAGCTGTGGTTTGGATGTGAGGGAAAAAGGAAAGTACAGTTTATATACATGTGATCAGAATAAGAGTGCTACCTTGTGCTATACTAATAAATCATTAACATAAAAAACATAATACAATATAACCATAATCAATATACATTAATAGTAGTGATAATAAAGTCCATAAGATCATCTGTGCAATCCATGCTCCCCTCTGTGTGCCCTCTCACTCACCAGAAATTCTGAACTCCCATGACAGAAGTCATAAACGCTTGAGAGGGTGGCTGGGCGTTGTAGTCCCACATGCTATGTTTCCAACTGCAGCGTGAGTTGCTTTCAATAAGCCATCAGAGATCTGAGATTCCCATAGGAAAGCACACAAGCATTCATAGGACAGCTGGGCTCTGTAGTCCCACGCGCTGTTTCTCCAATTACAGCATACGTTGTCCTCAGCAAACCATCAGGGATTAACTTAGGTTGCCTGAAAAATGTAATTTGGGCTCAAACAGCAAGAAATCCCAAATGGATAGATGAGCCAGACCAAGCATTTCCTTCCTAGAGTACATTACTAATCCTCCAAAACCTGTGTAATGGAGGTGAAGAGAGGAATACATGTTTGAAGCCCAACCTGGGTGATTACCATAGCTTCCTTCATAGATACAGTCAAGTGAGTGAACAGAGCCTACAGAAGGGTAAGAAGTGTGTTATTTGCAGGATTACTATTAAAATAAAGGAATAAATAACCTGAAAAATAGAAAACAAATGCAGGCGCCCTCATCTAAAGTCTGGTAAGGTGCATTTTTTTAGAATATGCTTCAAGACCAAGCAGGAGAATGAACTTATTAATGTGTATTTAATTTTCTTTAGTGATCCTGTGCCCATATTAGAAACTTTTTACCTGCCATATATTATGTAGAAATCTGGTGATTGGGCATTAGAAATATTTGGGCATTAGAAATATTTGCATTCTAGTGGGAAGCCTAATGACTATTATATTATATACTGTATGTACCTGTATGCTGAGGGTTACTTTTATCCTTTGGGGTTGGGGAGGCCCTTATCCATCAACATAGCAATGAACCCTCTTCATGTGGTTTGTTTAAGGTTCAGGAGGGGGGCACATGTTTTTATTTTTTGCATGGGGTTTCCCTCTTAAAATGGAATGGAATTTGGGGGGACCCCATGCCATTTTGTTTGGGGTCCACCTTAATATTCATACTATACCAAAAGTGCCTAGTAGGAATAAGAGGGAAGCCCCATGCCTTTTTTTTGTGTGTCCCTCAATAACATCTATATCACCCCCTTGTCTAGAATAACATCTGGGATAAATGGACGGAATGTTTTTGTTTACAAAAGAATGAAGCAGCCAGGAGCTGTAGTTTTGCAATGTAAACACACTTTTTTCTTTGTAAATATCAGTTTTGCTGCATTAGATTGTATACATCACACAGATGAACCACTTCCTATGCAAGGTCAGAGCATCCCCCAGGGATGTTATTTGTTGGAGTTTTGCATTTGTATTTTTTCACATTAAGCATTGCTAAAAGCGCTGTTCACTGCAAAATGGGATGCTTTAAAAATTGTTTTGCTTTGGTTCATACTCCCCAGGGCAGTGCTCAGCCTCCATGCCATTTATTTGACAATCACTTGCTTATTAGCCTATAAAATATCCATTACTGTTTTTTAACATTCGGCTCCTATTGACTTCAATGGCGTTTGGATTCAGCACCCGAACTTTAGCAATGTTGCCTCGAACTAGGACCCAGGGCTCTTCACTTACCACTATAAGTTGGTTACAAATTCACCTTACATGCAAATCAATTTTCTCATCCCTATTTACTATCCTGTAGTTAAGTGAAAAGGTTTACACAATGAACATAGCAATCAACTAAAATTTTGCATTTATCTTTTTAGAGTTTTGCATGTCTGTGAAGTTTTCCATTTATCCAGGACTTGGTATAGCTAGCAGTAGTTAGTTACAATGAATTGAACATGTTTTGCAATTTTAAATCTGTTTCACCATTAATACCCGTGACTTCCTTGGTTCTAATGAGTGTCGGGAGAAAACCCTAGCATTTATAGCCACATGGGTATAATTATATATAATTAGTCCACTCACCATGGCTGTATGAAACATGCCATTTTTTCATGAATGTTAATATCAGGAGTGATTTCTGTTGCTTGTTTAGTGCAACTTGTACTTCAACATGTTGGTATATTATCCAAAATATTGCACTGCCTCCTAATTTATATCTTCCTGTGATATTTACAGAAACATTCAGTAAAATAGTGTGAATGATAATGTGTAATGAGCTGTAACCCATGGCAACCAACCTCCACTGACCTCACTGCATTTACTGGAAATAGTTCCGCAGGATCACTGTACCTTACACATTACCAAATGCTCATTGGATTACTTTACCCTCAGTTCATTCTTCCAACATGATTTTTCAGTTTTCTGTTCATCAATAACACATATATGTTTAATGTAATGGAATAATGAATTGATCTGCCTATTTTTAAAACATCTATTGTACATTAGATATTTATTTTTCAATTTTTGCCTGACATCAATCTTTACTGAATAATTTTATATTGATGTCTTTTTATAGATTAGTAAATTGGACTGCACATTCATAACCATTGGATTTTACACAACAAGCCTAATGAGCCGATTAGTTTAGTAAAACATATTTTACATCTCTCCTGCTCTTTTAGAGCTGCTTTTCACAGCCTACATTCAAGTAACTATGATACATATTTTAATTACAGTTACAACAATCTATCAGAAACTCTTATTTACCAAAAATAGATTGAACTACCCAAGCTGTAGAAAACTGTTGTTAATCATAAAAATAGTTTTAGACACAGAGACAGCAGCACAGCCTAATTGAAAAGGAAATAAATTAGGCAAGAAATACGTATAAATAAATAAAATCTTGAAGTATATTTCATTGTTTAGGCTTATAAAGCTTGATGTGAGTTTATTATGTGGCTATTTCCCTATCTCTGGGCCCTCCACTGCTAAAAAAAAAAAAAAAAAAAAACCTAGTATAAGCTGATTTAGGCTCTTTAAGGCTGCATTTGATATAATTGCACAAGTTAAAGGGCACAAAGACAAGCCTCATAATGTATGAATTGGTATCATTTTCCCCATTTGTTCCCTCTTCTTTCTGTTTTTAAAAAAATGTGCGGCTAAATTTAGCAACAGAACTGTACAGTAAGGGAGTGAGAGTATATTGAGAGAAGTCAGAAGGATCATTATACACTGAGCAAAATTATAAACGCAACACTTTTGTGTTTGCCCCTATTTATTATGAGCTGAACTCAAAGATCTACAACTTTTTCTATGTACACAAAAGGCCTAGTTCTCTCAAATATTGTTCACAAATCTTAATCTGTGTTAGTGAGCACTTCTCCTTTGTCAAGATAATCCATGCACCTCACAGATGTGGCATATCAAGATGCTGATTAGACAGCATGATTATTGCATAGAGGAAAAACAAGGAAAAGGGGCGCCTCTGAGTATGTATCATGAAAATATTTTATTGAAAAGCAATATCCACTCACATGTAAATAAGTAGAGTTGAATTCATGCACGTCTCTGGGCTGAAGAGGTGGGACTGCAGGTCACAGGAAGTCCTTTTGTTGCTTGCTCCACATCAGATCCACTGAGGGTAGGCTGGGATGACTGAATGCAGCAATTCCTCCTTCAGCTGTCCATAAGTTACACATCAAGGCCGGATGGGCTCAGAGTAGGGACCACCAAACAGGATGTGGGTTCCGGGAGCGTTGTTGGGGGAAGTCTGACATCAAAAAGCCTGTGTCTAGCTGCGCTGTAGGTCCCCAAAAGCTTTCCAGCGTCTGCGATGTAGTGAAGACACGGCCATGTAGTTGCGGCCAGAACGAGGCTTGGGAAGCAAACACGGCGTGGCGCCAGGCTGTGACATCACTGCTGTGCGACACATTTCCAAGCCTGCGTGCTATTGGTGTAAGAATAGACGCGCTCCTTTCTCAAGCATGTATGTCAACGATGTGGATCGAGTGGCCCATGGTGGCGGTGGGGTTATGATATGGGCAGGCATATGCTATGGACAACAAACACATGTGCGATTTATTGGTGGCATTTTAAATGCACAGAGATACAGTGACAAGATCCTGAGGCCCATTGTTGTGCCATTCATCCATGACCCTTCCCTCATGTTGCAGCATGATAGTGCTCTGCACCATGTTGCAAGGATCTGTACACAATTCCTGGAAGCTGAAAACACCCCAGTTCTTGCATGGCCAGTATACTCACCGGACATGTCACCCATTGAGCATGTTTGGGATGCTCTGGATCAGCGTATACAACAGTGTGTTCCAATTCCTAGCCAATATCCAGCAACTTCGCACAGCCATTGAAGAGGAATGGACCAAAATTCCACAGGTTACAATCAACAACCCGATCATCTCTATGCGAAGGAGATGTGCTGCACTGCGTGAGGTGGTATCCCTATCTGGTGGTCACACCAGATAAAGACTGGTTTTCGGACCCCCCCAACCCCTCTCAATACAGTAAAACTGCACATTTTAGTGTGGCCTTTTATTGTGGCCATGAAAGAGAAGCAAAGTAGATGTTGCGCTGTTCTATTGTGCACCTATCCTTAATAACCCAAAGAACTACTGATGTATACAAAATAAATTCAATTAAATAAATAAAATTGTGAATGTGCACTAATACATGAATGTGTATAAAGGTGCATTAACATATTTACTACATGTCTTCAAATATGTGCTGATAAGCAAAGAAAAAAGGATTAAATTCCAAAACAAAAACAAAAAACCAGGTGAGTATATAATATTCGTGCAAAATATACACTCCCAAATAATAAACAGATAATGGGACTAAATTAGTGCCCAAACTTCCATTGAATTACATGCAAATATATATATATACCAAGAAAGTGCTTTGGTGAAAACCTTATTTAAATATATGCATTTGAAAATTAAATAAATAAATAAATAATCACAACAATAAAGTGCTTCTGTGGTGGTGAAACCAATTTTTAATAATTTCCACTTTTTAAAGGTGATCATAGCATGCGTGTCTTATCCGTGCTCTTAGTGTGGCCGCAAGCACCGGAATTTACCCCCCTCCTGGGGTGTGGAGCATTCACAGTATCTGCCACTGTGTAGCACTTTGGAGGCTAGATGTTTCCCGATGTAATAGCAGTTTCCACTCTTATCCCATGTATCCTTTGGTACCTTCTGGCTCACTGCATAAAGTTTAGTAGAATGAAATCCTTTTCAGGTTGCAGGTTGATTATTAAGTCAAGGCAAGGCCCACAGTCTTCAGTATCTTCTCAAATCCAGATGAATACAGATTTGGCTTTGGAGCATACAATTTGAAGGTCGGGAACAGGTAGACCCAAAGTGAAGGCATTGACAACACCTACATCAATAGGTGAGGTTTGAACCATGCAGCAGTAGAGCAGAACAAACAATACAGCGGAAAGAGACAGATAAACATTATGTTGCAAAAACTGCCATAGATGTGGTCTTACTGGAAAATCCCATAGCAATGGAGATTGGAGAGATAACCTGGAGGTAGATTGCTACAAGGTGAGTGCGGCCACAATAAGAGCATGGATAAGACACGCATGCTATGATCACCTTTAAAAAGTGGAAATTATTAAAACATTTTTTTGTTTGGTGGTCTGTACAGTTGTGATGTAGCTCCATATATGAAGTAGAGAGCATACCCCCAATTACGCATTCTAGCAGTACATTTTTTAAAATGATTGCATAAAACAAGGTGGAGGAGCTTTACAAAAGGTCATAATTATTTAAATGTGCCTTGGATTGCATTACATCTAAGGTTCTGTGTCTACAGGCTTTAGGCTTGTGTTGATGTGCAAATGCAGGTTTTGACATCAGTTTGAGTTCTTTCAGAAATCATTAACAGATGCATTTGTTTCACATACAGAAATAGCGGAGATACGATATTGGGTGGCAGGGACTTCTTTAGGCAGCATAAATCAAATAGTGCATAACAAATTTTAACAAAGCTTTATTATTCCAAAGTTACAAACAATACCTCTGCATTGGCCATATATTATTGCACCTCACATTATATGTGCAAACAGTGTCACATATCCATACATAATGCACAGAGTATCATATTACTCTCAATCATTACATGCTCCTTGAGGAAATACTGTATATCATGCCCACATGCCCGACATATTTCCTAATGGACAAATTGTGTAGCAGATGAATACTGTAGTACAAAGGATATATGAAAAAACAACCTGCCATAAATTAAAAACATCTGACTCCATGCAAACCCAACCCAGGATTTTCCGAGGAGAGAAGAGGGAGGTCATCAAGCATTGCAGAGATCCCAGAGGCGCTTAACAAGACATGACAGGGAAAACATCCAGCAGCATAGCTGACTACTGCCCACCACGTAGCGGAGTCAGTAATAAATAACATGTGCATTTGACCTGCAGCTGACTTCCATTTGACCTGCATTTGTCATCCTTCAGGCTGTTTTTAAGTTTCCATAGATTCTTATAGAGACAGAAGCAGTTCTGACATGAACAAAGGTCAATTGGCACTAGACATGTGCATTCGTTTTCGTCCGAATGCATTTTGGTCTGAATGTCAGGTATTTTCGTTATTGTTTTAACAAACGATAACGAAAGTGCAGAATCCGAAAAATGAAAGATCCGACATAAACAAATGCTTTATTTTCATTTTCGTTGCTAAAACAGTTCGATATAGATAGGAGATTCGACATGATGCTGACAATAGCAATCTGTGTCCATCGAACCTGTGGTCGAATCTGCCTAACTTAGCTCTATTAGTCCAAGATTATTCTACATAGAGAGAAAAGATTTGACATAGAGAGAAAAGATTTGACGTAGGAGAGAAAAGATTCGATGTAGGGGAGAAAAGATTTGACGTAGGGGAGAAAAGATAAATATAAATAATGATGATGATGAATGCTATTGGCTGATTGTAACCGAAGAGGAGGAGCAGTAAAATAGCTATAACTAAGTACACACGTACTTTGGCTTATGATGTCTGTTGAAAGTTCTAAGAAGATTCGACGGAGCAGGTAAACTATACGGCGTACAGTTTAGCTGCTCCGTCGAATCTTCTTTGAACATTCGACAGACACCATAAACCTTCAATGACAGATTCAACCGTAATTTGGATTATCGGACGAATGCTATTTTTAACGAAAAACGAAATAAATAAAAACGAATTTCGGGAGTAACAAAATAAATTTATTTTTCAGACGAAAACGAAATTCCGAAACTAAATATTTCAGTGTGCACATGTCTAATTGGCACAGGCTCTAAATACAGCCCAGCTCAGTGCAATTCCCTCTTCTTTTTCTCATTGAAAGAATCAGAGATTGTCAATAGACTTTTATTGGCCTGTCAATTATTACAGGTAGAGAGAACTAGAAAGATCTGAACAAATTCAACCCGGAGGGCATCTTCTTTTCTATGCAAAGTTGGGTATGTACAGATCACTACTCTTCACCTGCTGTTTGTATGATGTAAAAATTCCTTTCCTGACAGACTCCATGGCAGCCTACGTGTGGGTTAACCCCGCCTCCTCTCCAATGCTATAGGACCCCATTCCCATAAATGAGTACTCACCACTAGCTACTGCGTTCCTTTTTTGTCCTCCTCCAATGGACCTACTCAAGATGTTCACGTCTGGTCGGACGGATCCAGGATTATGGCATACCTCTTGCGGTGCAGCTGAGGGCCCAGCCATGGGTGGGCGAGTAGCGTCTGAGGCTGAAGGTTTTCCCCTTGTGGTGGAGGGATGGTTGCCTCTGTATGCCGAAAGATTCTGGGCGCATCAACGTAGCCTCCTCGAGCCCGAGGATTGGCTCGCGCATGCGTAGTACGGCGTAATGCTCTGGAACCGCGCATGCGCGGTACGATCGTCAACCTACGGCGCAGGCGCATCTTGGGCGGTGACATCATGGGCGGGGAGCTTCAAATTCCACTCTGAGACTCCCTCACAGTGGGATTTCCCTCACAGTGAACGGGAGTGGAGCGGTCTTCCCCATGCCCAGCTCTGGTCAACGCTAGGTGAGTGTTTGCAGTACATAGGTATACACTTTGTATGCTGAAAACTTAAAAAAATATTTAAAAAAAAAAAAAAAAGGAGAAGAATAATATAATAAATTATTTAATTCGATTCATGCTGAAAAAAAAAAAAAGAAAATTTTTTTTTATATATATATTTTACTAAGTGTAATTCATGTTTAAAAAAAAAAAAAAAAAGAAGGGGGAAAATTTTTCTCCTTTTTATGATGATATGTTGTATTCGCTTTAGGGCAAAGGACTCCTCCTTACTGGTTTATTGGCCCATTCAGGCCATTTTTTTTCTTTCTGCAGACCAGCCACATTGTGTCGCAGTTCTTCTGCAAAATCATGGATAATTCACCGCCTTTAAGTGGCCAGCCCTCTCGCACAAGGTATGTGCTTAAGAGGGGAGGGGTGGAAAGTCAGCCGCATGGTACATGCGTTATCTGATGTTGGTCCCATTATTTCCCCTTCCCTACTGTGTTTTTTCTCCCAGCCCTTCTAGATCAGACCCTCAGATTTCGGTCCAGAATGATAAAGACCTTGCCAGGCCACAACGCCAGTCTCCTTCAAGATCCAGACGAGACTCTGCATCTGGAGACCACCACCAGGGGAGACGATCTCATTCCTCCTCCAGACACCGCTCCCACCGCCATGACAGCCGCTCTGATCGAAGGGCCTGCTGGGGATGTGGAACAAGAGTTCCGGAGGGCAAATCACTATGTGATCGGTGCTATGCCCGGGCGGTCAGGGAAAAGGAAACAGAGAACCAACACTTGGAATCTCTAGTTAAACGTGTGGTACAGCAATCCCTGAAAGAGCTGGATTCTCCCCACACGCTGAGCCAGTCTACTTCACTGTCTGGCCCTCCGGCTGATGAGACCCGTGATGACCCGGGCACTTCTCAACCTTATGCGGCTCTTGATTGATATCTCTTGATTCCTCAGATGACGATCCTCAGGAAGAAGAGGAAATCGGAGGCTTCGATTTTAACATGGTGTCACCTTTAATTAAAGCAATCAAGGAGGCTCTTAAATGGGAGGATCCCGCTACTTCTCCAGCTAAACAGAAGAAATTCTTCAAACACCTTGGAAAAGAGCGTTCAAGTTTCCCGCTCCTTTCAGAGCTGAAAGAGATTATAGATGAGGAATGGAGTAAGACGGACAGGAAGTCCTCTATGGTCAATAAAGCCTCCAGATTGTACCCCTTCAAGTCGGAAGAGGTGAAGTACCTAGAGAATGCTCCCCTTGTAGACGCTGCCCTAATGCGGCTGGCTAAACATGTCACACTTCCCCTAGAGGATACGGTATCCTTCAAGGATGGTCTCGAGAGAAGGATTGACCAGGATCTGAAGAGGTTCTATGGGCTGGCCGGCACGGCCTGTAAACCAGCTTTGGCCCTGGCAGCCATGTCAAAAGCCATGGAGGCTTGGACGGAAAATGTGGATTCCTTCCTTAAGGGAATTTCGGAGGAGCTAGCAGGAAGTTCAGCAGCTGCAGAATTAAAGCTAGCAGCAGTCTTCTTGGGGAAGGCATCCATTGATTTGATACACCTTTTGGCGCGAATTATGTTGTCGTCAGTCACGGCTAAGCGGGCCTTACGGTTATGTCCTTGGCTTGCTGACCCTATTTCCAAACAGGCTTGGTGTAAGATTCCCTTCGAGGGGTCCTCACTGTTTGGCAACAAACTCGACGATGCCATATCGCGTGCCATGGGTGGCAAGTCGGGCTTCCTTCCCCAGGATAGACGCCTTCTTGGTCGGAAGAAACCTCAGTTTAGAAGACGTTCTCCAGAGCGATCCAGGGAAGCTCGCTCTTACAAGCCCGGTAGGGACTTTAGGAAGAGCTGGAACAGAGGTCAAGCTTCCTTTCGTAAGTCCACTAAAGGCCAGACATCCAGTGGTCATGAGCAGGCAAAGTCCTTTTGAGATTGCGCCCGCCCAGGCGGGTCGGGTAGGGGCACGGCTGAGCCTCTTCCGGCACGTCTGGGTGGCCTCGATCTCGGATTTTTGGGTAATAAGAACAGTCTCGACAGGTCACAGATGGACCTTCTCCAATGTTCCTCCTCCCAGATTTTCTACCCCGGTCAGAAGAACAAAGACAGGCCCTACTGTCCTATGTGGACCTTCTGAAGTCTCAAGGAGCAGTTGTACACGTCCCCAGGGATGAATGGTTTCAGGGGGTATACTCCCCTCTTTTCTTAGTTCAAAAAAAGAGTGGCTCTTGGCGCCCGGTCATAGACCTGACCTACCTGAACAAGTTTATAGTGCAAGGGAAGTTCAAGATGGAAACTCTGGCGACCATTCAGCAAGCTATTCAGCCAGGCGATTGGATGATTTCCATCGATTTGAAGGACGCTTACTTCCACGTCCCTGTAGAAGAGGGGCTTCACAAGTACCTACGTTTCCAAGTAGGACAGGGTCATCTTCAGTTTATTTGCCTCCCCTTCGGGTTGACAACTTCCCCTCGGGTCTTTTCAAAAATCCTCTTAGCCACAGTAGCTCTCATAAGGTTAAATGGGGTGCGGCTCTACCACTACCTCGACGACCTCCTGGTTCTGTCTCAAAGCAGGGACCAGCTGCTGGCCCACCGGGAACAGGTGATCTCCGCCCTATCCAGCTTCGGGTGGCTCCTGAATCTAGCAAAAAGCCACCTAATTCCGGCTCAACGCCTAATATATCTGGGAGCACAGTTCGACACCATAAGAAGCACTATTTCCCTTCCACTACAGAAAATTCCGGTGGTCCGGGACAGAATTTCTCGGGCTTTACATACCACACACCCGAAAGCCTCTCAGTGTCTAGAAATCATTGGTACGATGGTCTCCACGACTCCCATGGTCAAGTGGGCCTTGTGGAGATTACGTCCCTTCCAGTCAGGGTTCCTGCAGCAGTGGAGAACAGGGGACAAGAGTCAAGTCATCCGGGTGACATCATCAATGAGGAACAGCCTCTTCTGGTGGCTTCAATGCAAGAACCTCCTGACATGTCACTCCATTGCCCCCATCTCCTGGATCACGGTCACGACCGATGCCAGTGGGACGGGTTGGGGAGCCCTCTGCGGTTCGAACCTTGCCCAGGGCAAATGGGATCCATGCCTCCCAGTCCCGGGTTCAAACGTCCTGGAACTCAGAGCGGCCTGGTGTGCACTGCAATCCTTCTCTCACCTATTGAAAGGGAACTCAGTGGTGTTAAGAATGGACAACACAACGGCAGTCGCCTACGTGAAGAGGCAAGGGGGTACCCGGAGTCCCAATCTCCTTCGGGAAGTCGAGCCCATCCTTTCTTGGGCACAGAAGAACCTGTGCAATATCTCGGCGGTGTTTGTCCCAGGAGTCCAGAATACCCAAGCAGACTTCCTCTCACGCACCGAGCTGGACAACAACGAGTGGTCCCTGCATATGGAGACATTCAGGTGGGTCTCATCACTAGGGATCAATCCCGAGGTGGATCTATTCGCCTCCCGCCACAACTACAAGTTGGAAAGTATTATGCCAGAGGTCATTGCAGCCAGGCTCTCGGGTCGGACGCACTGACGGATCTTTGGAGATTCAACAAGGCTTATGCCTTGCCGCCACTTCCGGTCATCCTGAGATTCCTGAAGAGGCTCCGTTCGGAAACAGCCGAAGTGTTGATGATAGCTCCATACTGGCCGAACAGGCCGTGGTTCCCTCTCCTTGTCCAACTCAGCTTCAGGGACCCGGTGCCTTTCCCTCTCAGGCCGGACCTTCTTTCTCAGGGGTCAGTTCTGCACCCATGCCCGGCAGTACTGAGGCTGATGGTCTGGTTCTTGAGAGAAAGAGGCTAACCTCGCTTGGTTGCGCTCCCACAGTGATCTCAACTCTCATGAGCTCAAGAAGACCTAGCATGAATAGAGTCTACAGTAGGATCTGGTCCAAGTTTGTGGATTTTTGCTCTTCTAACGGCAGGTCTTTTAGACACCCGGAGGTGCAAGACGTTCTCAGCTTCCTTCAAACAGGTTTAGATCTACCATTATCCATCAGCTCACTTAGAGTTCAGGTTTCTGCACTGTCTGCCTTCTCTGGGTCCTCTTGGGCAACGAATCCGTTAATCCGGCAATTCTTTCGCGGTGCTTCAAGGCTCAAGCCCCAAAGGAAATCCAGGTTCCCCAAATGGGACCTGCCACTTGTTCTAGATTCAATCTGGGGACTCAGTACTACCGGGCCTTCCCCGCTCTCTATTAAGGACTTCTCAGCAAAAGTGGTCTTTTAAGTAGCCGTCACATCGGCGAAAAGAGTCTCTGAGATTGGCTCTCTGGGTTGTGAAGAACCCTTCCTGACGTTCTTCCCGGACCGGGTAGTTCTCATCCCTATGCTGGGTTCGAACCCAAAAGTGTCCTCGGTGTTCCATGATAATCAGGAGATAGTCCTTCCCACGTTTAGGTCGCCAGGGTCCTCCGAAATTCATCCTCTGGATGTAGGGGAAGCAATCAAAGAATACTTGAGAGTAACTTCTCCCTTCAGACGTTCTGACCATTTATTTATTTTACACGCAGGAAGCAATAAAGGGAAAAAAGCTTTGATTAGGACACTCGCTACTTGGATTGTACAGACTATTCAACAAGCGTACAGGGCGAAGGGCTTGGCTCCTCCACAGGCGGTGACAGCTCACTCCACCAGGGGAATGGCGGCTTCATGGGCGGCAGCTCGGCACGTGGCCCCGGACACCATATGCAAAGCGGCCTCATGGGCCTCTATCAATACTTTCATGTCTCACTACTGTATTGAGCCTGCTTCATTGTCCTCTGTAAACTTTGCTTTGAGAATCCTATCGGTTGATAGGACAAATTAAAATTTGGTTTGATTTAACATACCCACCCGTGTGGTCGGCTAGTTATTTCCCACACGTAGGCTGCCATGGAGTATGTCAGGAAAAAGGAAAATTTATTATTAAATACTTACCGTAATTTTCCTTTCCTGATGGACTCCATGGCAGATGGAGTTCCCACCCATTGGTCATAGAGTAGGCTAGTTACGGAACGCAGTAGCTAGTGGTGAGTACTCATTTATGGGAATGGGGTCCTATAGCATTGGAGAGGAGGCGGGGTTAACCCACACGTAGGCTGCCATGGAGTCCATCAGGAAAAGAAATTACGGTAAGTATTTGATAATAAATTTTCCTTTTTCTTTGCTTGGTTACAATATGTATGCTGATTTACTAAAGGAGTTTAGAATCCTGACTCACTAAAGTGTGTAAATGTTTAAACTAATTGTCCAGTCATGTAAAAAGCAAATTCTTTTCCACTTTGAATACACACTAATGTTCAGATGAAATAAGTGAACAGTATTTTGCTTTTCACATGATTGTAAATTGAAGTGAATATTCACACAGTTTTTTATATGAAGAGTCCCAACACTTTTAGTAAATCGCTCAATATGTATGAGTAGATTAAATTATGTGGTTTTCTTATATTTGCATTCTTCATTAAAGAAAGTTGTACAAAAAAAAAATTGAGATGGCTTTACCTACCTCTAATAACTGCTGTTGAATGGAACGTTTATTTTCAGCTACTATTTTTTTCTCTTAGTTTTGTATAGCCTTGGGAGGGGTTAGAACTCCTCTTGGGACTAAGAGCACTTACCCTCCCAGTGAAATGGTTTTACCAGTTAGAAAGTGAGGGAGAATATCTAATAGCCATGCAGACAAAAAACCTGCCAGAATTATATTCCTTCCCCACTTTTTCCAAAACAAATAAAACATTTTAGCTGGTTATACACGTATTTCTTTCTCTTATTTATACCATAATTTTAGAAATATACAGTATTTATTATTTTCTTTAAAGCTGACATTGAATCTGCTTATTTTGTGTTTTCTTTGCCCCACCCCAACATGCTAATCCAGCTGGGTAAGGAACAGTAAGGCAGATCAGGCAAAAAAAGGCAGGCAGTGGGATAGTCGGGTCACAAGCCAGTATCAGCAATGGTAAAGGAGATCAGGCAAGAACAGGAGGCAGAAGCAAAATCCAGGGACAAGCCGAGGTCAGGGAAGGTAGCAGACTAATGTGGTTGGGAGCAAGCCAGGTCAAGATCAGAGGTCAAACACAGGTATCAAGAACAAAGCACACAGAAGCTGTAAGACCAAACAGCAATGCGCCAATGCTGCAATGCTGCAAAAAACAAAAGATGCTGCAATGCTGTTTGACACCAGTATTGGTGACAGGGGCGTGTCTGGTTGAGCGCAAGCACATGTGCTCATGCCCACATATGTGCACATCTATTTAACCCATTCCTGGTCTGATCATATACATCTTAATGCACCTGAAAACTTACGTTGTGCTATGGGCAAGCCTTTCCCTGACAGGAAATGTTTGGGCTAGAGTAGGAAATAGAACACCTATCAGATTTTATTGGTATCTGTATCCCCTTTAAGGAGTCTTACCTTCTCAATTTGTCCAGATTACCTTTATCATTGAGAGTGAAAGCGGAAGAAAATCCAGAATATTGGGTTGTCATCAAAAAGGAAAAGAGGGGAAATCCATTCCATTCAGAGACACTAGCCTTGGTAACCCTGGTGACAACAAAGAATTTCATCACTTTGGAGGGGTTTTCTCTCCCTTCCTGGAACAGGAAGTGAAAGGAAATCTCCACAATGTGATACAGATGGCAAGAAAAAACTGACAAGGGTTATAGCCACCCAAAATATGTCAAATATGAGGATTTTTTTTGCCTTTAGTTCTACTTTAAATAAAATAGGAAAAAAATCAAATTAAAGCAATTAAGCTATAACATATTAATCTTTTGTTTTTTGGGTTTATATACACTTTAACGTAAGATGTATTTTTCATGACTTTCCCTACATTTGAAAGATGCATAAAGGAAGTGGTCCATCACATTGCGCTGTGCTATTCCCACCTATGTTGTAGTCCAGTAGTAAAATGACAAATTAATAATGCAGAAGGTTTGAGGTTTTTTTAAAACATGTTGTTCAAACAGTAGAGATGTTAAATGCTATATAATCAAATGTATTGGTTACATACAAGTCTGACTATGCAAACAGCAGCCCATACCTACTTTCTATCTGTACATATATTGAGTACTGCCAACTGGGAAAGTATTACTTGGCTTTCTACATGGCTACCAAGGGAAAAAGGAACATAAAGTTGAGTCACTTCCTTGAAGGTCAATGTAAGGAGTCTGGCACGCAGTATCTCTCTGAATTTCTTTTTTGTGTGCACTTCATTTACCCATTTCACTTCAATGCACTCTCATGGAAATGGTGTGAAGTGATAACATGATAAGCTGTCATTTCACATATCCATTAATGGTTCAACATACAGTTTAAAGGCACAATATTTAGCACATTATCACTTTCAACTAGTAGTTTACTGTTTTGAGTTCAATTTTCTTAGCTGTTAGATAACAAGACATGTATAGCGTTTTTTAGAAAAGCTTATTTTAAAATGCTTACTAATGACAAGAAATTAATAAATGATTTTCAATTATGGGCATGCATATGAATTCTGAAATATTAGTAAATATTCGTAAACTATTTTAAGTTTTTTTCATGATCAAAGTTTCTTCTACAATGTTTTCCCTGCAAAATCTGACTTTTTCCAAGCTGTGATTAGACACATATCTGAGGATTTACAAACTCAATTTACACAATTTCTCTGGGGTTGCAATGACACATACATTTATCATAGCACATAGGTTCAGAACTACTGGGGTAAGGTGATTTCTCCTTTGAGCTAAATTATCTGAATTACTGAGAGTTTTTAAACATGTATTTCACTAATGTTTTCTCATTATGGCCATTCACAATGAGTTTACATAATGCAGTATCTATCTATCTATCTATCTATCTATCTATCTATCTATCTATCTATCTATCTATCTATCTATCTATCTATCTATCTATCTATCTATCTATCTATCTATCTATGATATATGGATACCCCCACCAGCAGTTACCACAGGGCAAAAGTAAGGATTGTGCCTTTTATTGCTTTACCTGGAAAACACTTTATATACAATACATGCATTAAAAAGCACATAGAAAACAGACAGAAAATGTATCAACATGGGGATACACACTTAAGTCGACTTTTCAACAGTGCCAAATTCTATTTACTTACCCAACCTTGGTGCCTTGGTTTTCCCAAGGGTCACAGACTGTACCCATGAGAAATCTAAAATGAGCTGTGTTAGGTCAGTTTAATGTAAGACTAATGCCCCGTACACACGGTCGGACTTTGTTCGGACATTCCGACAACAAAATCCTAGGATTTTTTCCGACGGATGTTGGCTCAAACTTGTCTTGCATACACACGGTCACACAAAGTTGTCGGAAAATCCAATCGTTCTGAACGCGGTGACGTAAAACACGTACGTCAGGACTATAAACGGGGCAGTGGCCAATAGCTTTCATCTCTTTATTTATTCTGAGCATGCGTGGCACTTTGTCCATCGGATTTGTGTACACACGATCGGAATTTCTGACAACGGATTTTGTTTTTGGAAAATTTTATATCCTGCTCTCAAACTTTGTGTGTCAGAAAATCCGATGGAAAATGTGTGATGGAGCCTACACACGGTCGGAATTTCCGACAACAAGGTCCTATCACACATTTTCCGTCGGAAAATCCGACCGTGTGTACGGGGCATAACAGTTCTACCATGTAAGGATCTACAGATAAATGCCAGAATAGCAAACATATGCAGTGGCTTGAACATAGGGTAACTAGTTAAGGTTAAAGACCCTGAATGAGGCAATCTGAAATATGATAATTTTGGGTGACTGTTCAGAAAGGCCCCTATACTTCATCATTGATTTGACAGCTAAAAGCTAAAACAGAATCTGTTTGTGCAGCTTAAAATACAGCAAAGTTGTATCTTTACATTAAATTTATCATTTTGCCTATTTGGATTTGAGTAGATATCAAATTTACCATTATAGTATGAAATTCTTCAACCTCAATCTTAATATAAAATCCTCAAGTCACATATGACATAATTTCCCTTGATCACGGGATCCTTACCAGCTAAATAAAAAAGATACCCAGCAATATTTGCAGTACATTAATATACACTCATCGGCCACTTTATTAGGTACACCTTGCTAATATTGGATTGGACCCCCTTTTGCCTTCAGAACTGCCTTAATTCTTTGTGGCATAGATTAAACAAGGTGTTGGAAACATTCCTTAGAGATTGGGTCACATTGACATGATAGCATTACGCAGTTGCTGCATATTTGGCAGCTGCACAAAGGTGCTCTACTGGATTGAGATCTGGTGACTGTGGAGGCCATTAGAGTACAGTGAACTCATTGACATGTTCAAAAAACTAGTTTGAGATGAGTTGAGCTTTGTGACATGGAGCATTATTCTGCTGGAAGTAGCCAGAAGAAGATGGGTACACTGTAGTCATAAAGAGATGGACAGGGTCAGCAACAATACTCAGGTAGGCTGTGGCATGTAGCCTCCCTGGCAGTATGATTATATCAGATGTTTGAATGTCAAAGCGGTACATTGTTTTGCATAGAAATTTGGTGTTTTATATTGTAGGCCTATAATTCTTAGTAATGCCACACTTAAATCTGTCCAAACAAGAGTCTAGTAGAGTAGACATCCCGGGTATGATAAAGTTTGAAACAAGAAATCATAAATTATAATATAATAAATAACTATAAATAATTATAAAACATAATAATAATAATAATAAAATGAATTTCACCATGATTCACTATCGCTCAGTTCTGCAAGTGTTCCAATTCACTATTGCTGTTTTCTAGCTGGTTTAAACCTCTTTTGACGTAAAGGGACACTTTTTGATTGCCATGGACAATCTCAAGTTTCCAGACAGAAAGAACAGTATATATAATATAAAACTGCATGCAGGGCACTAGACAAAGCATTATGGACAAGAGGGATGTGAAATGATTTGATACAGTAATGTAATCTGTAAGATTACAGTGTACTGTATGTGTTATGTTTTTTGTACTTTTTGTATTTTCCGCCGGGCTCCGCCCCCATGCGTTGCAATGCTCGCAGGGAATGGAGCCTGGAACACAGGACATTGGGTAGATTATCTGGTGGAGGACACGACAGGGGGACATTGCAGGATCCTGGTGACAAGGTAAGTACGCTGTACCAGGATTCTCCTATGCAAGTGTGTGGCTCGGGGTTACCGCTAATGGTACTGAAATTTAACCCCGAGCCACACTCAGGATTACCGCTAGGAGGATTAAACAATGCTCATTTGGTACTAAGGGGCCCAAAGTTAGCCAGGAAAATATTACCCACACCATTACACCACCAGCCTGAGCCGTTGAGACGGGTGGATCCATGCTTTCATGTTGTTTATGCCAAATTCTGAGCCTACCATCTGAATATTGCATATGAAATCGAGAGTCATCAGACCAGGCAACATTTTTGCAATCTTTTATTGTCCAATTTTGGTGAGCCTGTGCAAATTGTATCCTCGGTTTCCTGTTCTTAGCTGACAGGAGTGGCATCCGGTGTGTTGTGCATTCAGAGATGGTTTTCGGCATACCTTGGTTGTAACAAGTGGTTATTTGAGTTACTGTTGCCTTTCTATCATCTCAAACCAGTCTGCCCATTCTCCTCTTGCCTTTGACATCAACAAGGAATTTTCCTCCACACAACTGCTGCTCACTGGATATTTCCTCTTTTTCCGACCATTCTCTGTAAATTCTAGAGATGGTTGTGCATGAAAATTCTAGTAGATCAGCAGTTTTTTAAAAACTCAGACCAGCCCATCTGGCACCAACAACCATGCAATGTTTAAAGCCACTTAAATCCTTTTTTTCCCCATTCTGATGCTTGGTTTGAACTTCAGCAACTCAAATTCACCACGTCTAGATGCCTAAATGCATTGAGGTTCTGCCATGTGATTGGCTGATTAGCAATTTGTGTTGCCAAACAAATGAACAGATGTACCTAATAAAGAGGCTGGTGAGTGTAAATACCAAACAGCAATAATCCTACCTGAAAAATAGTAATATTTATGTCCCCCCAGGCCAGCAAATTGATAACCCTCTCATTTATTAATAAATGATTAAATTCCTCCCAGCAATATATTTGAATCCCCAATCCTACAAATCTCTACTTCTTTAATTATATTTTCACCCAAAGTTTGTGTATCAATGTGTCCTTTACCATAATTTACCATAATTGGTATAACACATACCAAGGAACTTAATTGGTGACTTTTCTGATGTACCAGCACAAAACAATAACAAGAATGTATACAGGTGTTTAAGTTTGAGGTCTGTGACCTGGGACATCTAGAAGGAAACACAGTGTATATGGCTCTGTGCCAAGACCTAGTGAAGCTACTTGGGAAGTTACCATTAGTCTTGGGCGCAGCTTTAGTGTCCTTTCATAAAGAAAACATGCACCTCATTCAATGAATGACAGACATCTGTGGGGAGTTTACATTTTACATAACTTATTCTTTAGAAAATCAACTTAAAACTGTAATTTTTTTCTTTTAGGGAACAGTGATTTTGAAAAAAATAGCACTAATCAATTTGCTTTTCACTGAATATCACACCTAATTAGAATGTTTTAGCTAACATCAACAAGCATTTTTTTTCTTATCTTAAATGACTTGCTAATGATTAAATAATGATCAGTTACCTTATTTTTTTTTTCTTTTAATACTACAAACAATGTTATGCTAATTTATCTATTGAATTTGTCTTTACTGGTCATCAGTAATTACATTCTTGGAAATGTTTGGTTCAATTAAATTGCAATTGTTTTTAAAAAAATGCATGAACCCTTTAAATAAAAAAATACATGTATTTTTTTCAATTAGTTTATTTTATGATCGTAAAGCATATCTACAAGATCATTAGCAAGAAGATTAATTAATTGTGGCTTGTTGAATTACTAAATCATTTGTTCATAGAAACAAGATATGTATGTTGACTAGAATGTTAATTATTTAGTGTATTTCTGGTCTTACTATATTATATGGCATTGGGGGTTATTTACTAAAGGAAAATCCACTTTGCACTGCAAGTGGAAGTGCAGTCGCTCTAAATCTAAGAGGTAGATCTGAAATGAGTGGAAGCTCTACTGATTTTATCATCCAATCATGTGCATGCTAAAATGCTGTTTTTTATTTTCCTTGCATGTCCCCCTCGGATCTACGGCGACTTTACTTCCAAGTGCACTTGCAGTGCAAAGTGGATTTTCCTTTAGTAAATAACCCCCATTGCATTGCCACAGAAAGGATGTAAAAAGCTGTTTTTAAGGAAACCTTTCTCGAGAGAAACAACGATGCTGCCATTGTTCAATTTTCATCCTCTAAATGCCAGCTGCTTGACTGTCATGTCACAGAATCCAAACATCAATTCCTGTGCACTTTCTAAAAGTTTCAGAAAGCTCCTCTCCACCTTCATGTGGCAAGATTCAGGCCTGGTGATTGGCCTCCCAGACACTGCATGTCACAATATAGGAAGTTATGGGAAGAGTTAAATGTTCCACAGTGCCTGGATATACTTTTTTCAGAGCATGGCCAGTGGATTGGTATGTAAGAGAGTTTAAAAAAAGTTGGTTTAGTGACCTTATAGTTCAGAAAACTTCTTACGTCTAATAGAGAAAAAGTACAGGTTTGCTTTAATTTACTTATTTATTATTGCATAAACAGATCAGGGGTCATCAAAAATGATTGCTCAGAAAGTAGTTTTTATTACCTTTAATAGCCTTTCATATTATTACAGAAAACTAGGAGTTAAGTGTTTACCAGTTTAAATCAAACATATTGAAACCTACATTTTCTAACCTGTGGGAGAAAAAAAAAGTCTGGATTGGTTTACGAGGAAATGTCTATATGTTTTATTTACTCAAGGTTTTCACCCCTAAAACTCAAAAATCAAGTACAAATAGAAATAAGTTACATCCCTTGATGCTTCCTTTTTTTTCTGAGGAATTTTATAAAACAGGTCTCATCTTTTTTTCCCTTTGACAAGCTAGGGATTTCTCAGTACAACATATTACCTAGTCATGTTATTTATTAACTTAACAATAAACTCACTATTTGAGGAGCTGTACTTAACTTAGGCACTCAAAAAAGCACCTCATGGGTGCAATAAATTAAACTAGAATATTGCCAGCAAATTGGAAAATTTTACCATAAGCATATTCAAAAAGTGCTACCACAAATTTTCATGCATTTTTTATATGTGTGTTAAACTTCTTATCATTCAAATGCCAGCAAATTATAAACAAAAGTATTTTGGTTGAGTTACTAAGGTGGTAGAGAAAAAAAATGTTTAAAGGGAAGTTAATTGGGTATTCTTCAAATACCAATCGCAGAAAGTATTTAAAGAAAAAAATAATTTTGACACATCATTCACATGATTGGATAATAGAACTGAGCACAGCTTCAATTTATTTTTGTGAGGTTAATGAATCTTCTTCAACCCTTTAGTTTCCCTTCCACTGTGCATTAGTGCCATAATGATTCTGTTTACGACAATAATTCATTTTGCCTTCATTTTGGACTTTAGCATCTTACTTCTTTGTCTCCTATGTATGTCCTTATTTTTGAGTTCAGGCAAACATATTTGATTAGCCAATTTAAAATACCACAGTAAGACATTCACTACTTGAGGTAATAAATCAAATTATGCAGGCAGGTAATGATTATTAAAAAGTTTGCATTCTGGAACTACATTGGGAAAATATACCTACTGAGAATTTATTGAGATTGTGCTGTTCAGTGAGGCTTTGTACAATACATTTTTCCAAGGTGCTTAGGTTTAATTTCTACAAATTCCCAAAATGAGAAACTACCAACACCTCCTGCATAATGAATCAGCTGAATGCTTAATTCATAAAAACTGAGTAATTTTGTATATTTAGGTGACTTTCTAGAAAAATAAATATATAAAAATCTCTTGCAGAATGTAAGAAGACTTTCCTACATTTTGGGTATGCAAAAGCTTACGAAATACTGTCTGAAAAATCTCAAAAGAGTCTAAAGTTTTTTTCTGAACCATTACTGCTTCCTGGTCTACACTATAAGAAAAGCAAGCGTGACTCATGCTTAATTCATTGGTATAATGAATCAGTAATTTGCATTTTAAATGATTTTCAACCTGAGGGATGACAGAAGAGTTGCATAGTCGAACACTGAAACTGGATTATTCCCCAGACAGTATTAGAATGCCCAGTGTCAAAGAGAGATGTCCCAGATTACTACACAGATCAACTGCTATCTGGGTAGGCTCGGCATTTATCTTAACCTGTCACACACAGAGAAAGTATTAGAAATTGTGCTGTCAACCAAATGCATTGTTTTGCATGGAAGAGGATAAAAATATCTCCAGGTTTCCAGCAAAAAGGTTCACGATGACCAATAATTCACTAGATAGCTGCTGATAATAAGTAGCTAAGCTCTGTAAATATGTGATTTCTACATGTACAGACACTTGAAAAAAAAAAAAAAAAGAATTTTTAAATGTCCATTCTCTGGTACCACACCCCATCCACTGCTGATAAGTCTCAAAAAAGTCCTGTGTAAAGCTGGCCATATATATATACTGTATTTAAATGAACCCAATGAAAGTCACCAATCTTTATCTCCATGTAACTGTATTTGTTACACATGTGTGTTTTTATCTACTGCGCATACATTGCAAGTTCATTTTTTACTTCCTTCTACTTTTCTCAATCTGTTTCTAATGTGTTATGATATTTTTGAAAAACCTTTATAGCTTTTATACAAAGCTGCTGAAATGTCAGTTGAAGCTAACTGACACCAGACAACACGATTTATGAGATATACTCATTACACTTTCCACATGAAAAGCATTGGGACCATCTACACGTTCCTGTAGGATAACATCATGGAGGAAGTGAAAAGAAATAATTTCCTGAAAATAGATATTAGGTAGAGATAGTGACATTGCTGAGAATGCAGAAAGCAGAAGGCTAGATTCCTAGAAGCCATAGGGACCAAAAGGGAAAATGTACTTAAAACTATGAGCATGAACATTCATGCTCTGTATAACAGTAGAAAAGCCAGCAGTTTAAAGTAAAGCTGGCCATAGATGGATTGAATCTCAGCCTGTTCAGCAGGGACTGGTCAAGATTCATAAAGGAAAGAGAAAGGCACCTCTAAGTGCAGTGGTTAAAAGATTTATTACAGGCACAATAGGATTAAAAACACTTACAAGATAGTAAGAGGTTATAGGCATATAATGATTTGTCCTCATGCGGATCGCTGTAATCCTCGTCTGTCTGGGAGAGAGAGAGTTGTCCTGCAGCAGGTAGGTCTGACAAAGGAGCTGTGCATGCTCCGAAACGCATTACCGCCCACCACCTTCACCTGATGTCACATCAGCCACATGCTTTCCAGCTTGGTTCCAGGACCCGGGCCGCCTCATCGCATCTTCATCTTCTCGCCAATCCATGTCCATGGAGGAATCTAGCAATTTTGTTTTCTTCCACCTGTGGTGAAAGGAAAGAAAATTGCATAAGTTATGGGCTGTGTGATGGACCCCCGTACTCAAGATGAGTCTGTCCGCCGTAAATGCTTCCTCTGTCCGGTACCACACAATCCAAGACTCCTTAGCTTTCCCATTCACTAGTCATAGCTCAGTGTAGGGTAAAATAACAGACAGTTTATTAGAACCAGAATACATTCTTATATGCAGTTAAAGAGGAGGTTCCCCCCTCCTGCTCATATTACTCTAACAATACACCTGTAACCAGAAACCTAACATTAGCTAGTTTACTAAATCATTTACCCAGACTAGGTGACTCAGAGATGTGACCTTTTAGGGTAGACTTCACGTCTCCTAGCTCACCGACTATACAATACACATTATCATAAATATCAACACAGAACTCCTACATACAATAGCAAGGTTAATTAGCACAAACAGAAGCCACAATAGTAGTCAACAAGAGACCCAGGGCTTTCCAGATCTCATGAATCAGCATTCCTTTCACATACATCTGCTATATGAGTCCCAAGCATGCAGATACCATCATGGCCTCCTTAATAATGTCCTTTTGCATTACATAACAGAATATCTTCCTTAATGCTTGTAGCTCCCTCAAATGCCAGGGCCCATAGTGGGTAGGCAAGAGGCTAGCATTCAGTCCCCTCCAAAAGCCTCTGTCCCGGGTGAGTCTGTCACAGGCTGCTTAAGTCATTTTTTAAATCTAACTTTTTTTTCACATTAGCCCAAGAACTTGCATACATGAACTGTCAAATTGTATATTACACCAATTGGGTTTTTTGTGTTTTTTTTTCTTTTTTGTGAAAGGATTAGACCCTTTGCTGGGTTTTTACTGCTATAATTCATCATGCTGTGGATCTGCATCGCTAGACAATGTGATTCATGAATAGGACATTTATTTATTTATTAATTTTTTGCTTTGTTTTTTTTAATAGAGCTTGTTAAAGTGTATGTGCAACATACAATTTAAGTCATCTAAAAGCAATGCAATGCAATACTACACAAAACCATGATCAGACTTTACCACACATTTTTTTAACTGTTTTAGTTGACTAATTTATTTAAAAGCTAGAGAAAATTCATGCTTTTATGCTATACCACATTACATCATGGATGTTCAGTCTTTGGTTTGAGCCAATTTAACCTTTTTTTCTAAATTCCAGCTTCCCTATGAACCAATATACCATCAATTGTTGCAGATAAGAAAAAGCTTTCATTATATTCTAGGGCTTTACCTCAGCCCCCATTTTCTCCTATACAAAACTCCTCCATGACTTCCTGGCATCAGTTCTTTGGCACATGAAAACCATTAGAAGGAATTACTTCAGCAGCTGGCCTCATTAACACACATTTTGCACCTGCCCTCCCCCTCCAGGAGATTGCTCCTGCCCACCTCTGTACTTAAATGCTTTTCCAATGCAGTCATTATCAGTTAGCACCATTATCACTGAATACACAGCCAGTGTTTTCCTTTGCTGATTGATTGTTTTGTACCTTACCTTCTTCTTGCATAGATTGTTCATTTTGCAGAGTGTGCAGGAGCTGAGTGATTACATTCAGTCTATGTGGAGCAGAGCTGTAGTACTGAAAACAGAAAGAGAAACATGTTTCTGGATGTCTGTAAAGCTAACCATATACTATACAATTGGTTATACAATCTCCTTTATATTTGCCATCAACTATGTATTGTAAGGACCTGCCTATTTGGATACAGACTGATTGCATATACAGGTGTATCTTCCTGTTATATAGTTTTGGTAAATCTAAAGGAGATTGTACAGAAATTGTAATTGAAATTTAAATTGTTGAGTGTATGGCCTCCTTTATACACCTACAGTCAAGTTGGATAAAGTGAGGCTTGTTAAACCATGTAATGAGTGTCTAGTGTGTACCCTATATCTATGATTGCCCTACAGCCCCTGAACATATGCAAATAAACAATTGTCCCCATCAGAGGGGGGACCAAAAAAAGGTAGGGCTCCAAAGAAAGGCAATCTGATAAATTTAAATAATTAAACAAGTGTTTATTGTGGTACACAAATAGATACATGTAGACATAAGAACATGAACCGATAATTACATTGTCCTGATAAAAATGATCGGTAACTAAAAACCTGATCAAAAAGATGACACAGACAGGGGGGACAAAAAACATATAATCAAAACTGACTAACAAACAAACAAAGCGTCCGGACGTCTAGGCAATTGATGTCTGCGTAACCAAACAATAAAAAGTGTTCAGCATGTGCTGAGTAGGGTTACAAGCCAGACATCAATCCCACGGAGGTGGCTCAAAACTGAATGGACAAGGAGAAAGGGGGGGGGGGAAGGAAAAGGAGGGGAGGGAGTGGGGTGATAAAAAGGGGGGAAGGGAGAGGTGGGGGTACTTGAAGAGGGAGCAGACGGCCGTGGAGTGGGGCACTGGTGTAGGTCCTGTGATCAGGTACCAATCAACCTGTAGATGGAGAAGATGTGGCCGTTGTTGTGCTAGGATGGAGCTGGAGTTGCCGCAGGTCCAGAGATGTAAGTGGCAGATTGCTGCAATACATGCAGTGGTGTTAAGAGTCTGACCAGGTGAGCACTGGTACGGTGAATGAAACCATGGCTGTCAAATAATATGCTAGGCAGAGATATGCAAAAAAGATGGTTAAGTACATTACCACTTCCGGGTCCTGTCTAGAAGTCCACAGATACTGCCATAGTGTATATCATCTATGCTGTACTCTGCTTGGTTGGATACTGCACATAGTATCAGGTGCTTCCTACGAGGTCTCCGTGCTCCTAAGAAATACTGCTGAGCACTGCTAAGGTGCATTGATGGCCGGCCATCTAGGTGTGCCTGTTCCCTCCTGCACGGCTGTTCCATATGGCCGATCGGAACCCTCCCTCGGTGTGCGAGCCGGCTAGCCCCAACGGGGGATGACAGCGGGCGTGACGTCCGGACATGATGACGTCAACGCGTTTCACAAAACTAGCATGTGTAGCTTCATCTGGACATGATGAAGCTACACACCCTAGTTTTGTGAAACACATTGACGTCATCAAGTCCGGACGTCACGCTCGCTGTCATCCCCCGTTGGGGCTAGCCGGCTCGCACACCGAGGGAGGGTTCCGATCGGCCATACGGAACAGCCGTGCAGGAGGGAACAGGCACACCTAGATGGCCAGCCATCAATGCACCTTAGCAGTGCTCAGCAGTATTTCTTAGGAGCACAGAGACCTCGTAGGAAGCACCTGTTACTATGTGCAGTATCCATCCAAGCAGAGTACAGCATAGATGATATACACTACGGCAGTATCTGTGGATTTCTAGACAGGACCCGGAAGTGGTAATGTACTTAACCATCTTTTTTGCATATCTCTGCCTAGCATATTATATGACAGCCATGGTTTCATTCACTGTACCAGTGCTCACCTGGTCAGACTCTTAACACCACTGCATGTATTGCAGCAATCTGCCACTTACATCTCTGGACCTGCGGCAACTCCAGCTCCATCCTAGCACAACAACGGCCACATCTCCATCTACAGGTTGATTGGTACTTGATCACAGGACCTATACCAGTGCCCCACTCCACGGCCGTCTGCTCCCTCTTCCAGTACCCCCACCTCTCCCTTCCCCCCTTTTCATCACCCCACTCCCTCCCTTCCTTTTCCTTTCCCCCCTTTTTCTCCTTGTCCATTCAGTTTTGAGCCACCCCCCGGGGGGATTGATGTCTGGCTTGTAACCCTACTCAGCACATGCTGAACACTTTTTATTGTTTGGTTACGCAGACATCAATTGCCTAGATGTCCGGACGCTTTGTTTGTTTGTTAGTCAGTTTTGATCATATGTTTTTTGCCCCCTCTGTCTGTGTCATCTTTTTGATCGGGTTTTTAGTTACCGATCATTTTTATCAGGGCAATGTAATTATCGGTTCATGCTCTTATGTCTACATGTATCTATTTGTGTACCACAATAAACACTTGTTTAATTATTTAAATTTATCAGATTGCCTTTCTTTGGAGCCCTACCTTTTCTTGGTCCCCCCTCTGCTGGGGACAATTGTTTATTTCCTTTATACACCTACAATGAACCAGTCACACTTTCAGTATAATACATATTAATGGTGCACTTAACGCAGAAACAAACACGCATTTCGCCCCATGAAAACACACATCAAACACAGCAGTAAAAACATGAAAACCACAATATGTCCCATGCTACTTTGCAGCATGTAGGGCAGCCCATTGATTTCAGTGTGATATAGGAACAACATGCCAAAAAACGTGTGCTCCCACTACGCTAGGAACAAGGCCTGAAAGTGAAATTGGTGTATTAACAGGAGAACAATGATAGCTGAGTGTCTCCATTCACTCTCTCATGTACTTGTAAAAAGCTGGCCATACACTATGCAATCTGATTGTACAATCTCTGTACCATTTTCTTTTAGATTTACCAAAACTGTGTAATAGGAGTTCCCACCTGAAAATCTATTTAATTTGTATCAAATCTGGCAAGATCTTGCACTACATAGCTGATGCTAGATCTAAAGTAGATTGTACAATCAAATTGTACAATGCATGGACGTAGAAGTGATATATTAATGAGAGAGGTTTGGACATTTCCTGGATAGTCACATGATGCTACAGGTAGTCAGGACTCAGAATGCTTTTTTTAATATTTTGAACCCAGAGGTGCAGATTTAAAGCTGCCATGGGCTAGGTAAGTGAAAGATAAGCATATTGGGGTGGCTGGGGCAGAAAAGACATTAGAAAAGGCTTCTACTTATTATGAAAAGTGGCATTCTGCCTGAAAAGGTGAACTTAGCCTTTAATTCAGTAAACACAAGTTCAAAGTCTGTTTATTTAAATATATTAGACAAAGAGATATTGACCCTCCAAAAAAAAACAAATTTGGTTGAATGTACATGCTAAGACAGTGTTTCTCAAACTTTTTTCAGTCAAGGCACCCTTTAAAATTGCACACAATCTCAAGACACTCCATTCTAAAATAAAAAAAAATAAGCTTATAATTTTGCATAATGTAGCAACATCCACATGTATAGGACACCAAACATTAGAGATAATTCATTCTTTCAAAGCAAATACACCTTTGCACACAGGTACTGATTAGAAATCCAATGTTTAGTGTTTCTCTTCTCCCTCGGTTTTTCTCCCTCACTCAGCTAATGTGACCTTGGCACTGAAGGAGAGGGGCATGGGAGGGGCAGGTGCCCTACGTCCTCCTTATTAACCGATGTTATCATTGGCTGTTAGAACATTGGCTGCTAGAAGGTTGTAATGGTGCACAATGAAAACCTGTGGCTTTGTGTAACTAATAGGCAAGTTTGATCCACCCGCTGGCTTCTATACAGGTTTTGAGCAGTTTTAGATATTTTGCCAAGGCACCCCTGAAAACACATGAAGGCACCCCAGGGTGCTTGGGCACCCTAGTTAAAAAAGGCTGCACTAAGACATTGCAGTAATGTCCATGGTTCCTGTCCCAGAGAAATTTGGGTATACATTCGAGGTGACCCTTCTGTATTAAATATAGAGAGGTATCAGACAAGAAATACCTCTTAATTATTTTGTAGATTGTGCATATACATAAGTCATCATGGATGCTTAGTGTCTGTTTGAAAAAAGTTTTATTCTAATTAAGGAATCTTTCCTGTGATCCAACTAGGTATACGTAAAGCATAGCCCTAGTGATGTCACCACAAGGGAATGTGCCGTATAGCAAGCATAGTTGCAAAATGTTATTGTACATGTATTTGAGAACATAGTACAAATATCACTATAGCTTAGTTAGTTCATATTACAATTATTGCAATGCTGCTTTACCACCTCTTGAGAATCATAGAGATCCAAATGTAAATTCAGCTCCAGACTGGATTATGCATTGCTAGTTGTAATATAAAAAATGTTTCTTTTTTCAGAACAAGGGCAGGATAACAAAATCAAACAACAGATCATGACAGAACAATACATTTATTCTTATCTCTGCTCACAGATATACTACATAAACAAAAATACCTAAGCTTTTCTGCAATGATTTGTTAGGAAACTGGCTAACATAGCATTTGCTGTAGAACATTCCACACTGCAGCACTGCAGACATGTCTATTTCTTTGCTCCGCAATATCTGTTGATTATGATTGATTGCCAAGCATCAAATCACTTATTGTACAGAGCAAAACAGATTTGCAGAATGATTCTTTTATGCTCTACAAGAACAGGTTCATTCTTTCATGCCCCCAAACCAACCTACATAGTATAGAAACGTTAATGTTCACATTTCTTTTCATGTGTGTTGTTTGATTTTGGTGGATTTGTGAAATATTGTTTCTTCTCTGTACATATACAGGTCAATATAGAAAATGATTCTATTCTTGGTAATGCTTGTGATATTGTGGAGTAATGTTTCCGTAAACGTTTATTGGAAAACCATTATACCGTTTCAAACCCACCTTTTTTAACTTTGAATTGAGTTCATGTCGTAATAATTATATATTAAAAGGTAACTTAAATAAGAAATAATACATTTTTGTTGACTCCTAACTATAAATACATTAACGTTCACTTGTCAATTAAAATGCAGAAAATAGTAAATACTTGACTCTCCTGCCACCTGTGTGGCATTGAACAAAGCCAGCTGCCTGAGACCTTTCAGAAACCAACACTTCTAGTAGTGGCAATTACCTGGCCCTGCATTGTGCTAAGGGGTTTCTTTTGCTGGCCCACAAACAGTGGTGACATAAAGTTCAGCAGATTCTACCACTGAATGCAATGAATGTCCATGGATCTGACACTTCTGGAGGTGATGGTTTGTGAAGAGTCTTCAAGTGTCTGTTTCTTTCGAAGGAGTGCCCAGTGTGTTCATCAGTTTTTACAGATCTGAATGTAGTTTTATTGTTTTCTATGGTCACATGCACACATTGCATAAAGATAGGTAAACTTGCACTACATTCTGTACTGTAAAATCAAAATTGAAATTTTGCACTTATGCATATAAATGCATGTAAGCACATGTCTGTAAATTTCATGGAATGGAGGTAGCACTAGGTAGCACTAGCACTGCGTTATTTTTTGTAGTTTATATTTTATATAGATTTAAATGCAGTTCTATTGTGTTCTATGGACACATGCACACACTGCATAAAGAAAGGTGGTAAATTTTGTTCCATAAAATCAAAATGTAAACTTTGCACATATGCATATAAATGCATGTAAATGTATGTCTGTAAATTTAATGGAAATAGCATTAGGCCTCATGTACACTGCTACTGGTAAAGGGACGTTCAGAGGCAGTTAGCTGCTTTTTTCAGCTGCCCCTGAACTCATCCAATGTTATCTTATCAGTACATGTACACAGGTTCATTTAATGTCATTTTTAGGCAGTTGAGTTTAGAGGCATTTCAAGCGCTAAACGCATCTAAACGCGGCTAAACATGGTAACTCGCATTCAGTCACATTTCGTTTACAGGTGTTTTTCATTTTTGGCTATTTTGAAAAAAAAAATTTTTTCAAACGCTTCAAAATGTAAACGCGGCTAAACGCGGCTAAATGGGGCATGTAAATGTGGCAAATCGGACGTTTTAAATGTGGTTTACTATATGTCATGTTAAATCGTTCAGGAGAGGTTGTAAAAGCATTAGGCCTTAGGGTACTAAATATAATTAAATTACTGATCATCTAGGCAGGATCTTGCTGGCAGAGGCTGGCAAAAAGATCTTCCAAGATCTTCACTGTCAGGACAATAAGGATGTGGAACTCTCTCCCACAATTGGTGGTAGCTGCGGGAAGTATGGATATTTTTAAAAGACTCTTGGATATATATCTTAAAAAACACAACACACAGGGATGTGGGAAATTATTATAGACACTGACACATGTACGCCTACACAGGTTGAACTGGATGCACTATTGTCTTTTTTCAGCCTTAACTACTATGTAACTATGTACTATGTAACAATAAAAATAAGTCCACAAAATGCTTGCATCTATATGTGTATAGATGCATAAACATGTGCAAACAGTCTTTAGACATGTAAAATTCTACTTCCAGCATTATATTTAGTATGTGCACAGATGCGAATACAGGTGTTTATATGCATATAAGTGTAAATTACTGACCTCAGATGGGATCTGAACGCAGAACAATTTTACTGATCTTTAGACGTTGCTTTCATGAGCCCATAAAAAACAATAGAACTATGATCTGTAAAAACAACAAGACGCAACTGCACTGATAAAAATTTTAGTGGTCATGTGCATGAACCCTTCATCCGTAAACATTAGCAATGAACTTATTTGCTCTCTTTTGATCTAATACATACAGTATACCATTAAAAGCATTGATAAGTGCAAAAAATATCTGTTGATCCTGCCAGAGATCTTGTAAGCTGATATATTTTCTTGTTCAAAGTATTTATTAAGAAACAAAAAAGAGAACCGAACACTCCAGAGTAGAAATATAACATGCATGACATGAGTCTACACCAGGAAATGTGCAAGGTTGTGAGCGCAAATCGTATACAGAGTAAATTGACAAATAACAACCATAGCAACAGTTACAAAATATAAATGTACCTTCAGAGTCAGAATAATCGAATATAACCAATATAGATCAGGAACTAAACAAATACCCAGGACATCAAATATCTATATAGAGTATGTGTGGTGAACATAGATCTGGGATTCAGATAGGTCAAACAGTAAACATATTAAGGTTGTGAACGAGCATAAGAAGTAACATAGACTCCCTGTGGTGTCATGTCATTTAGTAACCATACTAAAATTTTAGGAGTGTATAAAGCGGAGAGGTGAAGACTAGAAAATAGATGGAGGTTAACGAGAGAGGGAAAGCATAGTAAGGGGGAGGGGGTAACACAGAGTCCCGACCAGCATCCGGCTCCGTGGACAAGATGATATCTTTTTCTGACTAAGCTGCATTTTTATCAGGTACATTGTTCCCAGGTATCTCTGCTGACTAAAAAACACTTTTCCCCATGTTTTGGAGAAGAGATGAGGGGGATGTGTTCAATAGTCCCACCCTAGGGTCACAATAATCCACAATAAAAGAATAAAAAAACAGTTTTCACATTTAAGGCTGCAACATATTAGATTTTTTCTGTGCTTGGGTTCAAATACACTATTTACTATATTCTTCACAGGGATATATTATTTTGGAGCTTTCATTTACAGTCACTTTAATATGCCAGCCTGCTCTCATTTGTGTCCTCTCTGGAAAAGATAGATTAAGAAAAGTATTATGTTAAAGGATTAATTGTGTTGTAATTTAGTGCACTTTTTAATGTACAGTTTGTATGTTTTTTTTTATCTACATGAAATGATGTCTAAATAAATATGTTTAATTCAAGATAAATATCATAATGGAGCTGGCTTACTAAAGGAGTAGATTCCTTTAACTTAGAAAAATAAATGTTAGTGAATAAAGTGAAGCTGTGTTCACTCTGAATATCCAAGCATGTGGCAAAAGAAAAAAAAAACAACCTTTTTTTTTTTTTTTTTTTTTTACACATGATTAGGTATTCAAAGTGAACATTTACAATAAAGCCTTTACTCCATTTATTAAACCAATCCCATAGGCACTAATGTTGTCATTTTGACCCATACTATTGGTGCTCTAGTTCTGTTCATTATAACATGAGTTATTTCACAAGCTTTTCTTTTCATTTTCTATCAAAACATATCTCTCCGTCTGACTTGGGTAATTATCTCAGCTTAAATTCAGCAAGTGCTGTCAGCTCTTGGCAAATATCACAACAGCGCATAAACAAATGCCATGTCCCTGTGATGTTAACATTATATATTGCTAGTATTTGTGAACACATTTACCAAGGATTTATCCTATGAGCAGCTTAAACATGCAGCTTTATTTCCTCTCTAAACAGCATCATTTTAAAAAGTAGTGTTTATAATCGTTCCTGTCTAAACTAAATATAAAGTTTATTACTGCTGTTGTGACTTGTGTTTTGTTTATTGCTACAATTAGTTTTGACTACCTTATTTTTTTTTTTACATGTTTCCCATCTTGAACAAAAGTGAAATATAATAATGTACAAAAAGCAAAAGATGCTATCATCAGTTTTTTTTTTTTTTTTTTACTTAACCACTTGACCTCCGGAAGGTTTACCCCCTTCATGACCAGGCAATTTTTTGGAATACGGCACTGCCTTATTTTAACTGGCAATTGCAGGGTTGTGCGACATTGTTACCAAATAAAAATGTTATCCTTTTTTTTTCCAAATAGAGCTTTTTTTTGGTAGTATTTAATCACCGCTGCAGTTTGGTTTTTTTTTGCGCTATAAACAAAAAAAGACGGACAGTTTTGAAAGAAAAACAATATTTTTTACTTTCTGCTATAACACATACTGAATAAAACACAAAACAAAAATCAAATGTTTTCATCAATTTAGGCCAATATGTATTCTGCTACATATTTTTGGTCAAAAAAATCCCTATAAGCATATATTGATTGGTTTGCGCAAAAGTTATGGCGTCTTCAAACTAGGGGATATTTTTATGGAATTTTTATTTATTTATTTTTTTTACTAGTAATGGCAGCAATCAGCGATTTATAGTGGGACAAACTAAAGCATCTACAAACTATGGGATATTTTTTTTTTACTGGCCACAAATTTTATTTGGCCACAATTTGGGTCTAGAGGGTGCAATGAAAATTGTTGTAGGTGTACATAGGCAGCTCTAAGATTATGATTACGCTTGCAGTTGGTGGGCAACAAAACATGTGGTTGAGCCATGTTTTAACCCCCCTGGCGGTATTCCCGAGTCTGGCTCGGGGTGGATTTTCAATACCAAAAGCGGTATCCCCAAGCCATTGCATCGCAGGATGCTTGTAGAGTTTACTTACCTTGTCCCCTGGATCCTGCGATATCTCCCCGCTGTTATTAGTGAGCCGCCGTGTCTCGCCTCGATTCACAGTGCTAAGCTCCATTCCCTGCGAGCGTTGCGACGCACGGGGACGGAGTTCTGCACCAAATTCAAAAAGTAAAACACACAGTACAGATACAGTACTGTATCAAATAATTACAAATCCCCTTTGTCCCTAGTGGTCTGTCCAGTGTCCTGCATGCAGTTTTATATTATAAAAACTGTTCTTTCTGCCTGGAAACTGGAGATTGTCCATTGCAACCAAAACTGTCCCTTTACATCAAAAGTGGCTTTAGACCAACTAGAAAACAGTGATAATAAATTAGAATCACTTGCAGAATTGAGTGATAGTGATTTGTGGGGAAATCCGTCACCAAACACTAAAAGTAACGAAAGCGACAATTCTGCAACTGAGCAAATTTCAGTGTTTTTGATTTGATTACATTATTGAATAATTTTTATTATTATTATATTATTATTTGTTATAATTATTTATAGTTATTTATTATATTATAATTTTTTATTTCATTTTTCAAACTTTATCATACCCGGGATGTCTACTAGACTCTTGTTTGGACAGATTTAAGTGAATTATTCCTAAGAATTACAGGCCTATAATATAAAACGCCAAATTTCTGTGCAAAATAATTGTACTGCTTTCAGCACCTAAAATCTGAAATAGTTATACCGCCAGGGAGGTTAACTGATCCCCAACTGCTCCCCCTTAAGCTGCTAAAGCAGCATATGGGGGTGTGAACATGTCTCAGGCACAATGCTTTACATTGCAGTGTTCCAAAAATGATCCCTCTGTAGACAAACATTAAAAAGTACTGTTATGCTCCTATCGCTGATATCAGCCAATGTGACATGTAATGAACTAAAGCAGATTGTATAAAGCAGCTTGTCAAGCTACAATGTGCTACAGAAAAATGGCAACTGATCACACTCAGGACATGGCTTCAGTTCAGCTCTCCGCCTACAGAAGAGGTCTCCCAGATGTGTTTCGCCTCCTAGTGGGCTAAATTATCAAAGTCTCAATGATTTAGTCCCCTAGAGGGCAAAAAAAATCTGAAGGACCTCCCCTGTGGGTGGTGAGAAGAGCTGAAGCCATCTTACATCTTACTCTGGTTCAGTTTTGGTCATAGTGAGCTGGCATCCTGAGCTGGCATCCTGAGTGTAGTTTGTTGTTCTTTTTCTGTAGAAAAAATAACCCCTATCACATTCAGTGGCAGGATCACCCACTGAATGCAATCCATTCAGCTAAATAAGGTGCCGTTTCGCAACTGCCCCGAACTCTGTGCAATGTTTACAATTGCCGCACAATGATGCAGCTATTGGGGAGTGCATTGAACACAAACAACAAATTGGCAGCAAGTACAGTAAGTTTGAGCTTTGCCTCTCTGATTTCTCCACAGTTTTGCCTTACTTAAAATGTGTTTGACTCTTTGCCTTACCACATTCCCAAAGTCTTAGAGGAACGTTTTATTCCCCAAAGAAGAACATTTGACTGATCATTTTTTTCTCAAAACTCTGATGTTATTTTGAGTTCAGCAATACGTAGGGATGGTGTCCCATGGTGGATGAAATAAAATGACTACCCATAAATCAACCTTATTCTTTTCATGTTCTATAATACTATACAGTCACTAGGGTAATTTTAACAAACTAGCTTAAACCGAATGCATTTTTAAATGTTACAATAGCTACAGCTTACCTAAACTCTGTGTGGCACTCTGTGATGTGGTATTATGCATTTGTGCATCATTATTTATTAATTGCTTCAGCCCCAGAAGATTTTACCCCCTTCCTGACCAGAGCACTTTTTACGATTCGGCACTGCGTCACTTTAACTGATGATTGCGCAGTCATGCGACGTTGCACCAAACAAAATTTACATCCTTTTTTTCCCACAAATAGAGATTTCTTTTGGTGGTATTTGATAACCTCTGTGGTTTTTATTTTTTGTGCTATAAATCAAAAAGAGCGACAATTTTGAAAAAAATGCAATATTTTTTACTTTTTGCTATAATAAATATCCCCCCAAAATATATATAAAAAAAATATTTTTTCCTCAGTTTAGGCTGATATCTATTCTTCTACATATTATTGGTAAAAAAATCACAATAAGCGTATATTGATTTGTTTGCACAAAAGTTATAGCGTCTACAAAATAGGGGATAGTTTTATGGCATTTTTATTATTATTATTTTTTTTACTAGTAATGGCGGCGATCTGCGATTTTTATCGGGACTGCAACATTATGGCAGACACGTCGGAAAATGTTGACACATTTTTGGTACCTTTGGCATTAATACAGCGATCAGTGCTATGAAAATGCATTGATTACTGTAAAAATGCCACTGGCAGTGAAGGGGTTAACCACTAGGGGGCAGTGAAGGGGTTAAGTGTGTCCTAGTGTGTGTTCTAACTGAAGGGGGGAGTGGACTGTGCAGGGGAGATGACAGATTGCTGTTCATACTCTGTAGTGTTCTCCCCTCAGAGACCTGTTCTCGGTGTGCCCCCAGCGATCACGGGAGCCCGGAGGTGATTACAACCACCAGGCACTCGCATTGGCTCCGTGGGCGAGCAGGGGGCGTGCGTGCACACCTCCGGCGCTGTGCGTGCTCCCCCATGTTACCGACGTAACATGACGACCAAGCCATGTTGCCGCAGTACAACTGCCGCAGCTGGTCAGCAAGCGGTTAAATCAATATTACTAATCGCATTAATTTGCAAAGCATTGACTTACTTGTACAAAAGCGTAGGTGTGCAATCACAATCTCTTGTACAGTTAAACCTACTGACACCCTAAAGCACTACAATGGAATGTTTACTCACTGAGTTCTCAAACTCAAGTAATGAAACAGGGACATCTTACCCTGGTTTATCAGAATTTAAAGGATGCACACTTGCATGTATGACAAAACTATGTCCCCCCCCCCCCCCACAATGCACAGTGGCTTCAGGTGAGTTTTACTGAAGGTTTTCCTCCTCCTTTAACCTGCACTTTTTTTATTTGGATAACCGTTGGTGCACACAAATAAAGGGGTTGACTTATGAAAGTCAATTATGCTGTTCTCTTTGCAAAGGAAAGCTGTATTCTGCAAGGGAATTTCCCACAGATCTTAGTGAATGAGGTGACGCTTTGCTGACTTCCATCATCTAATCATATGCAAGCAAAAATGTTGTTGTTTTTTAATCTTCCTTGCACATGATTGGGTATTCTTTACAAAGTGAAACTTCTCTTTCATAAAGCTCTGGGGAAAGTTGCCTTGCAATGTGCAACTTCCTTTGAAAAATGAACAACCTATTTATCTTTAGTAAATCAACCCAAGAATCTATATGGCTCTTGAACACCTACTGTCCCTAATGAGGAAAGGCATGCAGGCTTGTATAAGAATAACATTTATGAACCTGTTGGATTTTTTAATGGAAAATCAGGCAGTGGATTACAAAACAGATCATCATGCGAGTAGACTTGGTAAATCTCAAAGAGAGTGAAATTTTAAGAGGGGCAAAATATTGTGCCTGTGCATAGCTTGGTGGATGTACAGTATACACATAGCAATAAATGAGGTTATACTCATTTACCACCACAAAACAAGCTTACTGCATTACAGTATAATCATCGTTAACATGTTTTTGTCTTTTAACAAAGACAGATTGTTAGCATATTAGTTTCTATTTGATACATTTTACTATCTTATATGTAAACATTTTAACATTGTTCTTTTGTAATATTTTTGCAAAGAACAGTTTATTGCTCTATTCATCATCACAAGTAGCTATTTTTATTTAATGTTGGCATTTTCTGAATGTACTGTTTAGTAATATATAAATTCATGCTAGAAAAATATATATATGAACTGTCTTTTTGTGATCCAGGGTCCTTTCTAGCCATTGAATGGACAGTGAAGATGTAGCAGCACACTGATGAAGTCATCACATTTAGGCATATTCACAAGTTTAGAATGACAGGACAATGCAAAGTAATAGAGCCCTCCTTTCCCCCAGCCATATAATTCAGGAGGCAACTATAAAGATAGGCTAGAGAACGTTCACTAATATATATGAAATTAGCTCTTAGGTAGGTGTAGACTCTAACTAAATGGCTTTAATTTTGGTAAAACAATGTGTAGCATTAAAAAAAACTAATTAACAAAAAAAAATGATTGTTTTCCCATTCCACTGGTTGCATAGTATTTCTCAGGATGGGTTTGCTGATGGTTACAACCATGGACCATGTCTAAATAATTTTGTTTGAAAAGGGCCACTTGTAGTCTCTATTAGAAACTTGTGTAACAGGTTGACAATACAGGAGCACAACTTGAATACAGGGAAGGGAAGTGTCTGAACAAGGACTTTTATGGCATAATAACTGGGCATTATTTTTAATGTTTTTATTTTTAACCTTTAAATATAAATATATTGATGATTACTTTTGAAATTACATTGACATGTTAAACGTTATGTGAGGCTATAACAATCGGGTTTACATATAGTATACATCAGATTATGTGAAAAACCGCTACACTGTTAGCAATTTATATTATTTATGTCATGGTCTCTGAAACACTATTTACTCAAATTAGTGACCGTGGAGTAAAAGGAAAGGTGCCCATAGTCATCACATGATGTTTGCAAACTGCAGAGACTTTAACAGTGGCCAATGAGCGGTCTCTGTCTTAGAAAATGTACAAGTACCCAGAACACCAAGCTGGAAAAGAGTATCAACTAGATTAAAATATTTTATCTAAAGTGGAACTAAAGGCCCTTTTTAAAATTTTGAATAGATTAGGGGTGAGTTATAATCCCTGTCATCTGTGTTCCATTGGGGAAATTTCTCTTCACTTCCTGTCCCATAGCTAAAAAAGGAAATAACAGGGAATCCCTCCAAAGTATGGGCATTTCTGGTTTCCACCAGGGGCACCAGAACTAGTGTCTCTATTTGAAAAGTTCCCATCTATTCCCACCTGTTATGGTGACAACCCAAAATTTGTGATTTTCCTTTACTTTCACCCTTGGTAATAATGGTAACGATACAAATAGAAACGGTGAATCTGCCTAATTGGGGCACAGACAGCAATAAAAACCTGAAAGATGTTCTAATCCTTTTCCACTTTAGTCCTCAGTCCACCTGATATAAGACCAATGCCGGGATCTGAGCAACTCACATTACTAAATTAACTCAGATGTCAAAGTGGAACTTAACTGTATCTAAGCACCACAAAGGGAAATTGCTATTTAATTTATTTTTGTTTAAAAGAAAACTCATTCATCCATCCATGTTTCCGTGCTTTACTTTGCGCATTTGCAGCCACAGCCATCTTGAGTAAGGGCAGATGATTAATGTAGCATTTACTTCCTGAAATTCATCTGCCCTTAGTTCAGGCACACTAGCAGGATGGTATGCTTACCTAAGAAAGCCTTTCCTCCCCTCCTCTGGATGAAAGCAAAAAAATGCCCATGAAGACTCCTGGAGTGTATGACATCGGTTTGGCTTAGGCCAGAAACCAAAAACCAACCAAAGAAATGTAACAAAAAAGTTTAAAATGAAAAGTAAAAATAATTTTCTTTCCTATCTATTTACTAAGCTAACAGCATAAGGATTAAAAATAATTGTTAATTGAGAGAGTTTAGTTCCACTTTAAGATGTTAGCGTGCATATTTATCACAAGTGGGAAAGGCAGTGACTGGATCATTTATGTTGTTCACTTTCCATCTAAAATTGGTGGCTATCTAAAGACTGCAAGTATAGGGTATTACATGCGGTGATTTCGGTATTTTTGGGTAAAAGAGATCAAGTTTTCTCCTAGAGGATGTCTTTGCAGAAATTCAGCTATGTGCTCAAAAGTGTTTCAAAATAACCTTATCTTGTTTTCATTCCGCTTGGTAGCAAAAATATGTAAGAGGGTGACAACGAGACACATCTGACCATTTTTATAGTGATTGCTGAGCTTCTCATACCACTATGACATCACTCAGCTAATTTGTCATGGAATAGAGAACAATTATGGTCTGATAGCAAGCAAAGTTCCTGCTGCTGGAGAATCATTTTAACTGATTTCAAGATTGTTAATTTAATAAAGAATAAAATGCAGCTGTGTTCACTTCAACCACCCATTTACTGTATGTAAAAGATAACATCTAATTTTCTTGAGTATGACTGGATATTTAAAGTGAGTACAACATGTTTTCACTGAGCAAAGTATACATTGATTTGGTTAATTTAGTATTCTGTAATGCTTTACTAAATCAATCCGTTTGCATGTTACAATAATAAATTAGTGTTCTTGGTTGTTAAAATTAGTATACAACCGGCTTATAAAACAATTTTAAACAGTTTGTATAGGGAATTTTGAGTACTGGACATTTGAATTATGTTCATGACCCCCTATTTTGTATCATTGTACCATAGAGAGATTTTTCTTCTAGTGCTTTTGAAGTTTTACAGGAAACAAAAAGCTACAGTTTCAAGTGTTACAGATACCAACACAACTGGTGAAATCCAGTATTGCAAGAAGGCTATAAAATACAATGTTGTCTATGGCAAGCACTGTATTCATCTGGTCAGTGTTCTGTCTACCAAGTTATGCCCTGTACACACGATCGGACATTGATCGGACATTCCGACAACAAAATCCATGGATTTTTTCCTACGGATGTTGGCTCAAACTTGTTTTGCATACACACGGTCGCACAAAGTTGTTGGAAAATCCGATAAGTCTGAAAGCGGTGATGTAAAACACGTACGTCGGGACTATAATTGGGGCAGTAGCCAATAGCTTTCGTCTTTTCATTTATTCTGAGCATGCGTGGCACCACACACGGTCGGCATTTACGCAAACTGATTTTGTTGTCGGAAAATTTTATAGCCTGCTCTCAAACTTTGTGTGTCAGAAATTCAGATGAAAAAAGTCAGATGGAACCCACACACGGTCGACACCAAGCTCCGATCGCACATATTCCATCGAAAAGTCCGACCGTGTGTACAGGGCATAATGCAAACAGTGGTATGACAAGCAGCTATTATTCACAATAGAGGTGTAGAAGGTAAGCACCTCTTTATTAGTACACAGAAGGATCTTAGATAGGCCTATTTGCTTATATATCCTTTTTAACTGCTTTTTTTTATATAGGCAGAATATATAGAAATGTGTAATTTAATTTTATATCCTCATTGATGTAGTGCTATATATTCTTGCGTATATGATTTTATGTCCTCCACATGCTGCATTCCATTATCATTTCTTGAGTAGAATAAATTAGGGAAAGTTACTGACTCTTATGTCTTTGAGTTTCACAGTTTAAGTAGTTAACATTCTGTCTGAATCTTTATACTCATGCACAAAATTATTGGGCTTGGCAAGCCTCGCATTATTCTTCTTCTTGTAAATTTTATGTCATGCATTCTGTTTGTTTTTATATATTACAAATATACATAATGGTTTCTGGGATATTGAAAACAATAATAAAATCCTCTTAACAGGCTTCTCTGAACACTTTTTAAAACATATTTGGGATAAGAAAAAACTTGGCAGCAAATCAAAAGTTTTCTTTTTGCACTAATGGGCAATCGTTTGTAGTGTTCCTGTACAGTAATGAGATACAAAGTCATAAATATTTTTCCTCCATTATTTAGGAAAAATGAGCCATTCTACCAGACAATGATAGGGATTTTGCTGCTTTTGGAATTTTGAATACCTGAAGATTTCATTTGCATGCCAGTCTTTTTTGCCTAGCAGCTTTAGGTTTTATGCATATTAACTTTTATAGATGTCATACATTTTTATGTTAATAGTCCAGCTATGGGGGGAAAGGTATGATTCTATTATTCATTCTTCTGTAGCAACTAAATGACATAATGGTGCATAAAAATACACAATTTAAAGCAGGAAAATGTTGTTTATGTAAATAGAATTACTACATGGTGCTCTTCCTTAGATTCTTTTTTTCCAGCTTCTCAGCCTTGCAGAGTACCTCATAAGTACTATAAATACATTTTTAAATAACCCTGTTCTCTTAAAATATACAGCAAATTGTGGATACTGATCTTTTCCATCTTTCTGAATAATCCTAACATGCTTTTTCTTTTGTCTCTTAAACTCTAAGGCTCCATGTATACCTTTGACCTACAGGAATTTGCATGTCACCACAATGTGCAAAATTGCATATATACACAGCCATTAATATCTAAACCTATGGCAACAAAAGTGAGTACACCACTAAGTAAAAATGTCCAAATTGGGCCTAAAGTGTGGCCGCCATTGTTTTCCAGCACTGCCTTAACCCTCTTGGGCATGGAGTTCACCAGAGCTTAACAGGTTGTCACTGGAATCCTCTTCCACTCCTTCATGATGACATCACGAAGCTGGTGTATGCTAGAGACCTTGTTCTCCTCCACCTTCCATTTGAGGATGCCCCACAGATGCTCAATAGGGTTTAGGTCTGGAGAAATGCTTAGCCAGTCCATCACCTTTACCCCTCAGCTTCTTTAGCAAAGCAGTGGTCATCTCGGAGGTGTGTTTGGGGTCGTTATAATGTTGGAATACTGCCCTGTGGCCCAGTCTCTAAAGGGAGGGGATCATGCTCTGCTTCAGTATGTCACAGTACATGTTGGCATTCATGGTTCCCTCAATGAACTGTAGCTCCCTAGTGCCGGCAGCACTCAGACCATGACACTCCCACCAGCATGCTTGACTGGAGGCAAGACACACTTGTCTTTGTACTTCTCACCTGGTTGCAGCCATACACGCTTGACGCTATCTGAACCAAATAAGTTTATTTTGGTCTCATCAGACCACAGGACATGGTTCCAGTAATCCATGTCCTTAGTCTGCTTGTCTTCAGCAAACTGTTTGTGGGCTTTCTTGTGCATCATCTTTAGAAGAGGCTTCCTTCTGGGACGACAGTCATGCAGGCCAATTTTCTGCAGAGTGCAGCATATGGTTTAAGCACTGACAAGCTGACCCCCACCCCCTCAACCTCTGCAGCAATGCTGGCAGCACTCATACGTCTATTTCTCAAAGACAACCTCTGGCTATGACACTGAGCATGTGCACTCAAGTTCTTTGGTCGACCATGGTGAGGCCTGTTCTGAGTGGAACCTGGCAAGCTAAACTGCTGTATGGTCTTGGCCACCAACCTGCAGCTCAGTTTCAGGGTCTTGGCAATGTTCTTATAGCCTAGGCCATCTTTATGTAGAGCAACAATTCTTTTTTTCAGATCCTCAGAGAGTTCTTTGCCATGAGGTGCCATGTTGAACTTCCAGTGACCAGTATGAGAGAGCGATAACACCAAATTTAACACACCTGCTTCCCATTCACACCTTGTACACTAACAAGTCACTTGACACCAGGGAGGGAAAATGGCTAATTGGGCCCAATTTGGACATTTTCACTTAGGGGTGTACTCACTTTTGTTGCCAGCGGTTTAGACTTTAATGGCTGTGCGTTGAGTTATTTTAAGGTTGCTTTGTGGTATCATTCTGCAAAGGTGTGAACTTAGCCTAAGATAATATCGTTAGAGATGTATCATACCAAGTCCCCTATTGATGGGTTGGAACCCATGTCAGATTTTTATTGCTGTCATTATTGTGTCCCCAACATGGAGATTTAATCATTCTTTTTTTTCTGCTGACCATTTTCACTGGGACCAACCCAACGGGAAAAATCGAATATTTAAATAGTCACCAGGACAGGAATAAACGGAAACTCTTTCAAGAGAAATGTTGGCCTAGTGACAACTGTCCAAGAGGGTGTTTTCTTTACTTCTTGAAGATTTTCTCACACTGTCTGTGATGTCTATAGGACAGGAAGGCAGGATACTATGGGAAGTAATCACAATGGAATACAGATGGCGAACAAACCTTTAGAACAAACCTGAATGTTTCTCAGTAATGCAATAGTTGTGCAGAGTGTCTAAATACATCTGTGCATTTGAGTAGGCACCAGAGGGCATTTGCTACTCAGCACTCGGGAACAGACTTGGTCAGACACACCCCCTCTATTTCTCTGCAGAAAAAACTGTATGAGAACATATGTGTATGAGCTGGACCAGCAAATAGAACATCAGTGTGATTTCAGGAAACAGAACTTTCATTGAACACAAACGGTAATTTGAAAAGACCTTCTACTCTGAATTGGGCCACCCCTGGCCCACTTATATTCACTTTGGTGTGCTCTATTCTGCCTCTTCATTGCTTTGAAAATACCATAAAATTATGTAGACTTGTAGGTATAGGGCTAATGTGATCTGCTCATATGATGCAGTGTTTGAACCTAAGTGGCCAATCACAAAGCTTGAACACTGTCATTTGTGGGAGGCATGTCATCATCAACCCTGCATAAGCTTCAACTCATTCAACATGGATCTTACAGAGGTTTAAAATTGCAGAGAAACAGAGTGGGCAGGAAAAAGAGAAGGGGAAAAGTGAGTACAAATGAGGTGGGCTTTAAAGAGACGGTCACTCTCTTAGGAGTAAAACCTTTTAGACATTTCCAAATGAAAATTAGTCACAAATCATAACAACAGTGGGTATTGTTCTAAAAAGATATATAAAGGTGTTAGACTTCAACTGGGCATTAGTGAATAAGTAGATACGTGATTACGTGAAGATGTGTTCACTTTGAATACACTCTGATTTGCAGAGACACTTAATAAAACAGGATGGCACATGAATTATTGATTAAAGTGAATGCAGCTTCATTTTATTCAGTATGCTAAGAGAACAGTCACTTTGAAAAGTGAATATTCTCTACTTGTAATTAACCCTTTTGTCTGATGGTCATAACCCCCTCTGCTCTAGCCTTTTCTATGACATTATCAGTAGGGTAAGTGATAATAACCTCTCCATCTTCATTCACATCAGGAAAGACAATGTAGTAATCAAGGAATGTACTACCACAGGCTTTTTTATATAATGAGAATGTTTCATAATATACTGCAACAGGGAGGATGGTGTGGGACCTACAGCCAGCTTCTCAAGAAAGTGAACCTAGTAAGTAAATCTAAGGTTAGCCTTTTCTGCCATGAGATGTATAAATCAATCATGTATATTCATTATGTTCAGTTAGATAGTTCAGTTTGGGAATTCTCAGTTTAATCCACTGTTTAAAACGGAATAATGCATTTTAAAATTCTTACTTAAAGTAGATGTAACGCCTAATAGAATGAGATTTACTATATCAATGACATGCAATTCATTGTGCATTATAAACTGGAACGGAACCAATTTACCCAGAACGTGGCAAACATGGACAGAATTTCAGATGTCCAATGGACACAAAATAAAGATAATGGGGCATTACTATTTGACTAAAGACTACCAACTATATTCAATGACTATGCAATTACTCTAGCAGTTAGCAGTTTGTCATTCACACATTCCTCCCTCCCTGATTTTGATTCTGATATTCTTCTCAACACCTTAAGCTTTTGAACTATTCTCAGATTTGTTTAGTGCTGGTTCACAGTGGTGTGATTTCTGATGTGATTTGAATCGCATGACATGAAAAACCACATTATTTTTTAATCGTGCCTGTTCCCATCAATTTGATTTTGGGAAAGGTTCATGTGCTACTTTGGTGCAATTTCAGTGCAATATGGCTGCATAGAATATGCTAACCGCATCCAAAGTTGCACTACATAATCACACTAAAAATAGCATCTAAATTACATGGCAGTAGTAGCAGTGGTAGTAGTAGTAGTAGTAGTAATATGCCCTAAAGCTGTTCTCTGGTTCCTTTTTCTGTATTTCTTTGTCTTTTTCCATCCCCGCAAATTTTTTTCTATTTGCTTGAGAGACTCTACTCTCCCCTTCTTTTCTCTTTTCTCTCATTAGTTGTTTCCATTACACTCCCTCCTTTTATTACTTTCTTTCTACTTTATAACTGTTTACATATTTTCTATACACAACTACAATTACACTCCCAAGTAGTTTTAAATAAGGACTGCACCGATTAGGGAAACATTTTCTTGGAATATACTTGAGTACATTGAAGCTCTCTTAGATGAGTTGTTATTTCTTTACTGATTGTTTGTTGTTGTATGTAAATTTGTCAAATTCCATGTGCACTTATCTGTTGCTTCCTATTTTTTGACACACATTATAAGGTCTGGAATATATCTTTTTGCTATCACATTCATTGGTGTACATGTGAAATATTGGTTCTTTTTTATTTCTGTAAAGTTCTTTTTTAATTTAAATAAAATAAAATAAAGCATATTTAAACATAAAAAAATCATTTGTAGTCTCTAAGGATAGAGCATTGCCACCCTAAAACAGGAAGCACCTGAACAAATGGAATGATTTTAAAGTGATTGTAAACACTCACCTTGTAAAACAACCCATTCAGTTTAAAATAGATATGAAAGGCAAAACATTTGTGTATGGATACAAAAAAAATGTAAAATACACATAAATGAGCATTTTCCCCCTTTTTTATCCGTGATCATATTCCCTCTGCATAGGAGCTGGGGGAGGAGAAGCAGCAGCCTGCTGATCTTCCCAGTGAAAGGCTGTGCAGGGGATGTTTGTTGTCTGATCATTGGAGGGGAGCAGCCTGAGTTCCCAGCATAGCTAGAGAACTGACCATGGTGTGCTCTCATTCCTAGTGTGGTCAGTTTTAAATAGAAAAGCAGAGGGACTGACAGGGACACCAGGGATTTCACACAAAGGAAGCAATCCAAAGGGAACAGGATACTTATTCATACAAGTACATGGTACAGCAGGCACATATCAGGAATATGAAATGTTGGGTTTACATACTCTTTAATGAAAGATGCAGATTTTAAAATATTAAAAATATTATAAATTAAAAATCTACATTGACATGTTAAAGTTTATATGAGATTTTAGCAAATTAGTTGACGCATACTTTAACCACTTCCCACCCGGCCACTGCACATAAACGGCCGGGTGGGTGCTCTCTCCTTCTGAGTGGACGTTCAGGAACGTCCCTCAGAAGGAGGCGGATCGCACGAGTGCGTTTCCGCGCAGTGGCACGATCCTGATGTGCTTGTGTCACCCGAACACGGTGCATCTCTGATCGGCAGGAGAGCTCTGTGATTGGCCCTCCTGATCACATGACGGCCTTGTCCATTCACGGCCATCATGTGATGTAAACAGAGAGCCGGTTGCTAGGCTCTCCTCTCCTCACACAGAAGTTATCAGTGAGGAGAGGAGAGCGGATCACTGCAGCCGGCTGGTGATCAGTGAGTATGAGCTGTTTTTTACAGCTTTTTACTCACTGATCACCAGTGTAAAACACAAATGTAAAACACACATGTACACAAATGTAAAACACACATGTACACAATGTAAAACACACATGTAAAACATATACACAATGTAAAACATTGTCATTGTCCTCAAAACACATGTCCCCACACACATGCTTCTACATAGTAAAAACACCTGTCCCCCACAGTAAAATCACATGTTACAATGATTATCTGCACACATATGTCCGTGATCACCTGCGCACGTCTGTACATGATCATCTGCGTACATATGTCTGTGATCACACAAACCAATTATTATACACTTTTATTTTTTTTACCAAAGACATGTAGCAGAATACATGTTGGCTTAAATTTATGACAAAATTCGATTTTATTGGAATTCTTTTAAACTAGAAAGAAGAAAATATTGTTTTTTTTTTTCAAATTTCCGCTGTTTTTTGCTTACATTGCAACAAATAAAAAAAATATATACCAACAAATACCACCAAAAGAAATCTCTATTTGTGCAAACAAAATGATAAAAATTTCATTTGGGTACAGCATAACATAACCCGCGCAATTGTCATTGAAAGTGTGACAGCGCTGAAAGCTGAAAATTGGTCTGGGAAGGAAGGGGGTGAAAGTGCCCAGTATTGAGGTGGTTAAACATGATATTTGATGACCGGGATATAATATTAATTATCTATTTACTAGTGAAGGCGTGCAAGTCTACTATGTAAAAACTATCATCCTGATAGCAAGACAAATAAGTAACACAAGTCTTGTCTAATAGGGCAAATAATAATGAAAGCAATATGGAAAGTAAACTGATCCATTACAGCACATGACTGATTGTCCTTCGCTAAAAGGAGAATCCCAAACCCAACAAAGATGAGGTCTGATTCAGAATGGCATATCTGTCCATAAATTTGCCCACTGCACTATTCTGTGGGAGAGAAAATACTATATATTAATTTGGTGAATTTTATTGTAATGAATTATGTATATGTTTGTTTTAAAATGTATGTTTTAATACTGTTTTACTGCTACTTGTGTAAAATCTTGTTCTAAAAATAAAGTTTGAGCACAGGATGCCCCAGAGACACAGAATTTACAGTGCACTATGGTTTTTCTAAAGAGACAGCATAGAAGAAGTTGATCATTGTCAGGCTTCATCCCATCAGTTGAAACTTTGGATAGAGGCATCTGAGAAACCACAGGAAGGAGGGGGGTGGGATGAGTCTCTGTACCTTGGAGTTTGAGCTACAGAATCCTGTAAAAAGGCATTTTTTTTAGCACGACGAATAAGAATAGACTGCAAAACATGCATAAACCTTTGATTACTGGTTGAGACAATAGAAAAATTAGTATTTTATATTTATCATCATAAAATATTTTCTGAGTGAGTTTTTAGTCTTGACCACAAAAAGAAATACATAAAAAACATTATACATTTCCTTCAATAGCTAAGCTACAAACAGATGTAAAAGACACAAACTAATGCAGTTAGGTACCCATTAAAAAGTAATTTCTTATGCACCTTGTGTAATTGTGTATCTACATTTTACATGGTGTAGGTCTCTCCTACAATCCCCTATACAGCTCTGCTCAGGCTAAGTAAAGGAGGGGCTGCAGTGGGAGCCAATTTTGTGTGCTGCATGTAAATGTGCTGACAAGGAACATGATGATAGGAGGAGAGAACAGTGTGACCAGAGCAATGACCTCTCTCGCTGTCCAGTTGTCAAGTTTGGGGTGGACAGAGGACAACACTGTATTTCTTCTACAGTCTATAGCTGTAACAGAAAAAGTGGTGTCATCTGCCTGACTGTGCTGTGTGGCAGGGCTGTGTAAATGTCTGAACTGGATGGACAGAAAAACAAATATTTGACAGATAAAACAACTTCCTTGCATTTCCTGTGCATATGTAGCTAGTTTCCTTACATTCAGCCTAAAGGCAATCATTTTGCTCATTAATTCTGCTAGTACACTGAAGGTCACATTGACATACACTGACTATGCTAGCATACCGTGATGTTCATATCATTCCAAAAAATAAATGCTACAGCATTGGTTGCATATAATGCATTTAAAATCTGTGCATTCAGGGCATAGTATACCCAGCACCCACCACTACAACAAATATGCCTATTTTGGAACACAAACACAGCAGTTCAAGCAATGTAGGCTTATACATTTGCTCTTTTATTTTTACATTCATTTCCTCTCCTTTTCTTTTTAAAAGGAAATATAGAATTGTTCACTGTGGGCTGTATTATAAACCTGAATGGTAGACATCCTATTTAATTCTTCCAGAAGCTGAACAATAGAGGCCGTTAAGTGGAAGCTCTGTTGTTACATTGGCAGAACTTAAAACAGAATTTTATGTTTGATAGTCTCATTTAAATTAGCAATACATATAACAACACTTTCCTAGCATTCAAGTGTTTATTCCACTTTAAAGACTGCTGAAGTTATTAGCGGCATCCCACTCACAGAATTATGTGTGCTGTATACTACCATTTCCTTGGCTCTCAGCAAACGTATTGAACAAAAGGTATGTTTTTTTTTTCTGTCAAAGTTTGACTGCATATTGAATCGTTATTTTTTTCCTGATAAGAGGGATGATGTTATTGCAGTAAATTTATTAATACTTTTACGGGTAAATGTTCTTCTCTTAGGAACCCAAAACAAAAGGTTTCTGTAGTGTGAAGTTTATTATCACAACAATAGTTTTTTTTTTCCATACCCATTACTGTATTCGGTGTTTATAGCATTGCCACTACATAGGAGTGAAAATCACAGGTAGAACAAGCTAGTCGGGGAATAGGATTGATTTACTAAAGGTGCAGAGGCTGTTTCCGTTAGCTGGCCATACATGGCTCAGTTGGGATGAAAAAGAAAAACTGAACTGAATACTCCCTGCTTAATTTTTGTATTCTGACAGTAGGGGGAATTCTCACTGGCTGCAGCCACTGATCAAGTGGCTTTTTTCCAACAGCTTCTTTCAACAGAATTTGATTGATAGATTGACTTCTGTTGAGCGGCAATAGACGCACATGGATTGAAATTCAGTCAGTCCCTGCTGAACCAGACAATTTTTGTTGGACTATTTTTGTTACATCAGGGGTGTTGATGGTGGGGGCATCTTACCAGTTACGGAGTACTAGAGTTCAAGCAGCTAGTAGGATGTGGGAGATAACAGATCTAAATGCATGGAGGAATTTTTCTATTCCTATGTGGATAATTGCTAATGTAGGGTTACGGGGGTTATGATTTCTGTGATTGAAAATATAATTTGGAATACTTGATTCCAGAAGCTGGTTAAACTCGAGCATTCCCAGAATGTTAGTAGGAGGTGGCCAGTATGGCCGCAGTTCCACCAGCATAAGGGCAAAGTGTTTGGGAAACACTTTTGCAAGTCTGTAAGGAGTATATTGCCATCTATTAGTTATCCTGAGCATCATTTCCCAGTGGCCTACACAGTGGGATCGTTTTTAAACTGTTCGGAATGCCGATTGCCATTGGTCATCTGTAAACATGGCACCTAGATCTGATTCCCATTTCTGTAGTACGGCACATTTACTGAATGATCGTTTATCTTGGATAAGGTTATAAAATAATGATATGCTTTTAAGGTTGGGCTTTTGGAATATATAGTATTGCCATGCTTTGGCTGGTACCCCTATTGCTGGGATGGGGTGTAAGCTTAGAAGGTGTGCAATGCAGATGCATGTGAAAAGCATGTGGTTTGGCAAATTGTACTCTTTTAGTAAGCGCTCTGCTGATTTGGGTTTGGTTTTAGTTATTAGGTCTTGTATGGTTTAGATCCCATGAGCTGGGAGCTTTTTTAATGACAGCATTGGTATTTTTGAGTCAAGTGAACTTATAGGGAATTGGTATTCCACTTTGAGACTATCCCTGTGGCATTGATTGAGGAGAAATCGCCATGCTTGTAAGGATGTAAAGGGAGAGCGATCCCGAGTGTCTCAGGGCTTCCAAATGTCGCCCATGAGGAAAGCTATAAGATCAGACATCGAGACTAGGGCTCGCTCAATCTCCTCCCATAGCGGAGTATTATTAACTTTGAACCAATGCTTAAGTTGATCTAGTCTGACTGCTCACATGTAGTCATAGATGTCCACCAATCCAGCCCCTCCTACCTGTTTGTGTGGGATTAGGTTTGTTCGGGAGCATCTTGCTCTTTTGCCTCCCCATATAAATTAACCAGACAATTTTTGATCCATCTATGGCCATCTTCAAAGTTAATGTTTGTTTTGTGAAAGGACTTATAGTGATTAGGGAAAAACAGTAATCCCTTTGAATACCCATTTATGTGCTAGACAAAAATCCTGTTTTTTTCACACGTGACTAAGTATTGACTAAGTAAACACATCTTCACCCTATTCAGTAACAATCTGCTTGGACTGTACCTGGGTGTCCCAGTCTCACACATGGTTTGCTGTTATATATATGGGCAGCACAGCGTCTAAGTGGTTATCACTTCCCCCTGGCAGCCCTAGGATCGTCATTTTGAAACCCAACCATGACACTACCTGTCTGGAGTTTGCATATTCTCAATGTTCCTGCATGGGTTTCCTTCCACACTCCAAATACATGTTGGTAGGTTAATTGGCTCATGTCTAAATTGGCCGTAATATCTATGTATGTGAGTTAGGGACCTTAAATTGTAAGCTCATTGAGGGAATGTATAATATATATTTACAGCATTGTGTAAACTGTTGGCACTATATAAATACCTGTAATACATCTATCTATCTATCTATCTATCTATCTATCTATCTATCTATCTATCTATCTATCTATCTATCTATCTATCTATCTATCTATCTATCTTACATATCCTTTGAAGTTTGTTTTTCAAAATCTTTCTACCAATCTTTTGACATCTATTTATATTTAAGCACATTTAAATTGTAAATGTTTAGCATTTCACTACCGAATCACATATTATTAAACCAGAGACCACATTTTCACATCATTCATGCTTTAAATATAATGAACAGATTTAGCAACAATCCTATGCTTTTTGTTATATTTAGCCATTTCCTGGGTTCTTTCCACAAGTTGTAACCTATGATATGCCATAAACTCTAGGGAGTATAACTAGATACAAGGAAAGTGATTTATAGTAAGTCTATAATTAATGAGATCCTCCAATGGTTCATTTTCATTACGGCTGCCCATGGGGTACAACTTGATTATGCTTTTGGTTATGCCAGAAGTAAAAAGGCCTATTGCATTTCAAACAGTTACAAGATACTATGAAATACAACTAATGTAATTTACAGTGCCCAAGGACATTTTGCTCACAAAAGAACTAAATTGTAGCAGGCAAGCACATTCTTGAAATAGAAATGAGTTATAAAGCTTTCTCAATGTATGCTTTTGTAGCAGTATGTATTGGTGTATGTTGTTGAAACTATATATATATATATATATATATATATATATATATATATATATATATATATATATTCTTTATGCTTTAAAGAATGTGCTTGCATTTTGTATAGTATTGGAATATTGGAGTCGTGTGCACGGTTGCCAATTCTAGAGCAATAAATAGTTTTATGCATAATTACAAAATCAATCATCAAATATGTGGAATATGAGATGTTATCTGTGTAAAAAGAGGGCAATGAGTATGCAGGCCTCATTACTAGGGATGAGCCGAACACCCCTCTGTTCGGTTCACACCAGAACATGCGAACAGGAAAAAAGTTCGCTCGAACACGCGAACACCGTTAAAGTCTATGGGACACGAACATGAATAATCAAAAGTGCTAATTTTAAAGGCTTATATGCAAGTTATTGTCATAAAAAGTGATTGGGGACCCGGGTCCTGCCCCAGGGGACATGGATCAATGCAAAAAAAAGTTTTAAAAATGGCCGTTTTTTCAGGAGCAGTGATTTTAATAATGCTTAAACATTATTAAACAATAAAAGTGTAATATCCCTTTAAATTTCGTAGCTAGGGGGTGTCTATAGTATGCCTGTAAAGGGGCGCATGTTTCCCGTGTTTAGAACAGTCTGACAGCAAAATGACATTTCGAAGGAAAAAACCCATTTAAAACTACCCGCGGCTATTGCATTGCCGACAATACACATAGAAGTTCATTGAAAAAAACGGCATGGGAATTCCCCACAGGGAAACCCCGAATCAAAATTTTAAAAAAATTGACGTGGGAGTCCCCCTAAATTCCATACCAGGCCCTTCAGGTCTGGTATGGATATTAAGGGGAACCCCGGCCAAAATTTAAAAAAAAAATGACGTGGGGTTTCCCCTAAATTCCATACCAGACCCTTCAGGTCTGGTATGGATTTTAAGGGGAACCCCGTGCCAAAAAAAAAAAAAACGGCGTGGGGTCCCCCCAAAGATCCATACCAGACCCTTATCCGAGCACGCAACCTGGCAGGCCACAGGAAAAGAGGGGGGGCGAGAGTGCGGTCCCCCCCTCCTGAACTGTACCAGGCCACATGCCCTCAACATTGGAAGGGTGCTTTGGGGTAGCCCCCCAAAACACCTTGTCCCCATGTTGATGAGTACAAGGGCCTCATCCCCACAACCCTGGCAGGTGGTTGTGGGGGTCTGCGGGCGGGGGGCTTATCGGATTCTGGAAGGCCCCTTTAACAAGGGGGCCCCCAGATCCCGGCCCCCCCCTGTGTGAAATGGTAAGGGGGTACTTACCCCTACCATTTCACTAAAAAACTGTCAAAAATGTTAAAAATGACAAGAGACAGTTTTTGACAATTCCTTTATTTAAATGCTTCTTCTTTCTTCTATCTTCCTTCATCTTCTTCTTCTTCTGGTTCTTCTGGCTCTTCTGGTTCTTCCTCCGGCGTTCTCGTCCAGCATCTCCTCCACGGCGTCTTCTATCTTCTTCTCCTCGGGCCGCACCGCAGCCATGGCATGGGGGAGGCTCCCGCTCCTCTCTTTATCTTCTTCTTCATTCTCTTCTCTTCTTCCTTCTTCTCTTCTTCATTTTCTTCTCCGGGCCGCTCCGCACCCATGCTGGCATGGAGGGAGGCTCCCGCTGTGTGACGGCGTCTCCTCATCTGACGGTTGTTAAATAACTGTGGCCGGGCCACTCGGTGACCCCGCCCCCTCTGACGCACGGTGACTTGACGGGTTTTCCCTGTGACGTCACGGGGAATGCCACAGGGAAGTCCCGTCATGTCCCGTCATATATGCCTCTCATTAACTGTCATATCAGCAAGATACAGGTCCGATGCACAGATCAGAACACAGTCTGTCTGCATCCTGATACATGCATTGGACCTGAATAAATGTGTACTCTAGTATGTGCATGGAGGTTGGAGCAGGTCCATACAGCCAGCTGCCTGTCATTGAATTCATCAGGCTGCCTGCATGCCCCTTACAGGGATCACCTATACACCCTGAGTGGCACGGGTGTACAGACTGGTGTGCCCATGTAATTTAGGCCTAAATGTAAGAAGTCTTCCAGTTTGTGTTCCATCAAAAGGCACTGACCTTATTGACCCTCAAAATGCTACAAATATACTACATGAGTGCAACATCAGGCAGAATGGATAGCATTCCTGTTGCTGTGGAAACCTTGCTAAGTACTCAAGTGCGCCCATTTCTTGCACCCATTGCTGTATAATACTATCCTATGGTGGTTGTAGAGACCTTCAGTCACTCATCTGCTCTCTATGACCTCCATTATATTAATCAAGATCACTTTTACTGAAATTTCTTATGGCGCCCATACAGCCAACTAGTGTAATATACTATATGTATATGCTAATATATTCTAATAGTAAAATAGCTTTAAGACGCAGATTTTCTGTACAGGCTTATGAACTGGTGTACTTATATAGCTCACTTGTTACAGCTTTACACTGCTGTAAACAGGAAAGGTACTATAACAAAAGTGGAAGGAATCTATACCAGTTATAGGAGGAATCAATAACAGCTTAGTTGTTCGATCAAACTGTTAGTTAATTAGCCCGAAATATATTCAAACCAATTAGTTTCAAAACCACTTCTTCTTATATATTGATAAACATTTGAAATACTAGTTTATGGTCAATGTTGCTTCCATTGCACCTGAATGCTCATTTGCATCAGTAAGAAACTGCATTGAACAGGGAAACGCGGTAAAACAACAGTAAAAACAGATGATGAGTTCAAAGGCAATTAAGGTCAAACAATAATGTTAGTTTACAATCTGATTAGATTTTAAGCAGAATTTTAGAGTTACTTTAGTTTGGACTGGATTTCATAGATTGGATGGCCAAATCCAAACTTCAGTGTTAGTTTTAGTGGTTTAGACTTCTAAAAGGTTTTCGGGACTTAAAGTGGTTGTTAACCCATGTAAGTAACTTTATGTCATCCTTTTTTTTAGAGCCTGGCATAGCATACTATGTAAGTTTTCTATAAACTTGTAAATACCTGTTTAGAGCTGTCTTCAGACCAGTCACATGACTCGCGGCCGCTGTACAGCTCTGATGGATGGCCGAGATCTCTCTCTGATGTCCACTGGGGAGGCCACATGGCCGCTCAGCCCCTCCTGCAGTAGCCCTGAAAACTGTCCAAGAGTCATGTGATGGGCCTGAAGATTGCTCTAAGCAGATATTTACAAGCCTCATTTTTATAAAAGAATAATACAGTGTGCTATGTCAGGCTCTAATAGAGGGGCTGGCAGTGACCATTTCAAAGTTTTAATCTTACTAACAGCAGCGGGGGGTGGAGACAGAGACACAGACATGGAGCTGACAGGCAGGGAGGAGGGGGTTAGGGGGAGAGATGAGAGCAGAGCAGGGCAGGGATAATGGAGGGACGTACACTAACAATGATGGTCAGGGATCAGCAGCCCCGATTTTCATTGTCAGCGCCAAGAGGGGAACACAGGAAGTGGATGGATCAGAGAGGTTTTTTTACAGTTTATAGGGGGGCAGATTACACAGCACAAGCACTGTGCTGTTTAATCTGCCTTAAGGGACCACCTTTAATATCCCTGGTAAAATTTATAAAGGAAGTAGCTTGGCTGTTTTTTGGCGTCATCATTTCATTAGACAGGGCAGCCAGAAGCTTCAAAAGCCATTTTGCCCAATTTTGTAATACACACTTTTGGGAGCCTGGGTCAGTTTTCTATTTACTTTATTTACTTTTGGGAGAGTCTGGCTAACCCACCTTTTCAGAAGTTTTCTCATCTGTAGCCTTAGTTTATAAGAGTCACAACACCTAGATTTCTACAGTTGGAACCATCTGAATCCTCCTTATAACAGCAAAAATAGGTGTGTGTGAATATATAGCAATATTTAAAAACAGTAACGATACAATCTGCAGCAAAGTAATATAACATACCAATTTTGTAGCATTTGAGACTCAAGAGATTCACTTTTATATCTGAAAAAGGATATTAACCACTTGCCGACCGCTGCACGCCGGTATACATCAGCACAATGATAGCGGTGGGCAAATGGGTTACCTGTACGTCCCCTTTAAGAGCCGGGTATAGCAGGTGCATGCCTGCTGCGCACAGCGTGACCGTGCCCATGGGATCAGTGGACTCGATATCCGCAGGTCTCCCGGCGATTGTGTCACGGAGCCTCAGAACGGGGGAAGTGCCTATGTAAACAAGGCACTTCCCCATTCTGGCTTGTGTCATGACAGAGATAACTGCTCCCTGTCATCGGGAGCGGTGATCACTGTCATGTGACTTGAAGCCCACCCTCGCACAGTTAAAATTACTCCCTAGGACACACTTAACTCCTTCATCACCCCCTAGTGGTTAACCCCTTCACTGCCAGTGTCATTTACACAGTAATCAATGCATTTTTATAGCACTGATCACAGTATAAATGACAGTAGTCCCAAAATAGTATCAAAATTGTCCGATGTGTCCACCAAAATGTTGCAGTCTCAATAAAATTTGCTGATCGCTGCCATTACTAATAATAAAAAATAAAAATGCTATAAAACTATCTCCTATTTTGTAGACGCTATAACTTTTGTGTAAACCAATCAATATACGCTTATTGCAAATTTTTTTACCAAAAATATGTAGAAGAATACATATCGGCCTAAACTGAGAAAAAAAAATGTTTTTTTATATATTTTTGGGGGATATTTATTATAGCAAAAAGTAAAAAATAATTGTCGCTCTTTTTTTGTTTATAACGTCAATTTTGTTTGGGTGTAACGTTGCATTACTGTGCAATTGTCAGTTAAAGAGACACAGTGCCGAATCACAAAAAGTGCTCTGCTCAGGAAGGGGGTAAAATCTTCCGAGGCTGAAGGCCTATTGCTTCATTCTTACATTACTTACTTCTCAAATAATTTTGAAAAGGCTTTTTTATGCCATCCCTACATCTGTATATTTTACATGTGTATAATCAAAAAATAGAAAAATACAGTACATATTGTTTCTTTTATTTTTCCTATTATTAGCATTTTCTTTTTCTTCTCTTAGATTTTATATAACTATTTATACCAAGAAAAACATAACAAACTGTAAATTGTAAACCATATCAAATTTGATAGAATATCATGATATATTTAACACTTATTAAATTAAATAGTTAAGCGTTAATGTGGCTTGGTACTGGCTACCTCTGTGAGCTTCATTTACTAATGGGACTATTTTCAGCTGCCTCTCTTCACTTACATCACAGCTGTGCCCACTCTGTGGCCATTTACAAAGTACATAACAGACAGTTCCTTTATCTGGTGCATGGCAAGGACATACTAATGAGCATAGAGGACAATGAATGTAAATGTGCCCCTAATTAGCAGCAGGTCACAAGCTATGTTTTGTTGTAACTTCAATATTGCATTTTGGTATTACATTTTTGGTTATATTTTATATGTTTTCTAGGGCAGAGGTCATTTAACTTGCATTACTATCCAGATAAATGCACATAAAAGCTTGTGCTTTTCATGTTCTATAACAGTAAATTGTCATCAAGGTTATGTATAATTAACTTTTTAACAATTTAGAAGCTATATTGCAATTATATCATTGGTGAAATAGATATCGCATCTTCATTATGCTGTTTCAATAGTCCAGTTTGTGTGTTTTTTTTGTTTTCATACTTAAGCTTCTTGTTTATTTTATAATCAAGCAATATATTGTGTTTGATTACATAACCACATGAGAGCAAACTGGCTTAGTGATTAAAGAGCAGTTACATAGTAAATAAGGTTGGAAAAAGACACAAATCTATCCAGTTCAACACTCATGTGAGTGTGTGTGCCTGTCATTGTATGTACAGTATGTGTCGATTTTTTTTATATATATTTTTTATGGAATTTTGCATAATATACAAAAAAAAAGGACAATGGAGAGGAAAAATAGAGGAATACGAAAGTAAAAATTAGGCTACTGGATATAACAATGGTAATCATGAAAGCAGAATATCATGTCCAGAGACACAAGCCTCTGAGAACATTACAAACATCTGATTTATAAAAGTGTACATATCCTTGAAAGTTGTGTTCATTGAGGAATAAATCTGGAAACTTTTAGACTTTTTCAATATTCCCAGCAGATATCAGTACATGTGGAAGAGAGTTCCACATTTCTGCTGCTCTAACTGTAAAGGAACCCTCCCATAAATTTAATGTAATGCTCCTTTACTCCATCCTCAAATTGTGACCATGTGTCTTTTTCAGGGACCTAAAACATATATTTGCCTAACTACCCCATGTCTGCTCCAACACACACACTGAACAAAGGCTGTTGGGAACCCTGAAGTTTAGAGGGAGAGGGCTGGCACATAGGAAAACCTGTATGATTGACCAATCTAAGCCACCTAACCACAGTTCAGAGGCCGGGAAGGGCATTGTTGGTAGTTGCTTACTATGGGCATAAACAGTCTCATTAGCACACCATTTTTTCCAAACTGCAAACAATTTGGATTAAGTAAAACTCATGGTTGACTTAAACCTGAAGTTCATCCCTAAAAGCGGGGGTTATTTTTATTTTGAGGCTTCTAGTGAACCTGTGATTTGGCAATGCAGGTCAAAAACAGGTTCACTCTATTTTTCCACTGCATATGTTTATCTTTCTTTTCTTCCCGTGACACTCAGTTCCCCTGGCAGGTTTAAGTGAAACCTTGGGAGAAGAGGGAGAGTCCTTAGCCCTGAGTAAGCTCCACCTGGATGGCCTTGAGATGATTGTTGCTTAAACTTTTACATTGCTCTGTTGGTGAATGGGACAATGGGTAATAAACAGAAGATTAGCATAGGTAAAGGATGGTGGGTCAAATGCCCTGAATAAACAAATACATTAACTTACATTAACTTGCAAAACGACTGGTCATCTTTGACTTTGGCTTTAAAAGGAAAAAGAAATGCTGAATTCCTGGTTAAAATAACATTTAAACCAGGAACATAATCAAAAATACCAATTTATCTTATTATCTGTGTATTATTAAAGTGTATGGAAATACATTCACACACAAAAAAATCAGTTTTAACTCATATATTTACATGCGGCAAATGCAGTTATATGCAGATAGAAATTGCCTTTACGGTATAATGATGTAAACAATGTAACAATGCATTTTAATTGGGTTAATATTGCTTTTGCAAATAACATTCTGCTTAAAGCAGATTACATTTTCTAAATACATAACACTATGGTAAGATTAATTCATAAGTTGTGCTTATGCTAATAAAGTTTACCTAATGGTTAGCTAAATAAGGTACAGTGGTTCATGTTTTATGGAAATGACCAGTTCATTAAGGGTGAAAACTAGCTCTGCAACAGAGCTTTGTTCTACTAACAAAATAATCAGCTTGTTAAAATGCTCAGATTTTCACTTACAGCAACACTGGTCATATAGGTTAGCTAGTATTTGAATGCAATGATAATAACAAAATCAAGTTTTCCTTATAAACTAATATTGCTTAAGGCCTTCATTTCAGCACAGAGATAAATGTATTAATATGTATATCAATAAGTGCAAGAGCTTGATTCCTTTAGATCTGATTCTGAAACAACAGTTTCAACAAACTTTAGATTAAAGCGGAAAAAAAAATTAAAAGTCAGCAGCTACAAAAAGTGTAGCTGCTGACTTTTAATAATCGGACACTCACCTGTCTTACAGTCCAGCGATGCAGGCATACAAAGCCCTGTTCCTCTCCCCCTCCTCTCCACGGTGCAACCATTCTTACTGTGGGCATCTGGCTGTGGTGTCACAGCCGGGCACGCACTGCGCATGTGTAAGTCGCGCTGCATGCTGTGAATGGCCGGGCAATCTTCTGGGACCTGTGACATGTTCTAGAAGATTGCAGGGAGGGAGGGGGGGAGAGGTGATCTTCCTTCCGGTGCCGCAGAGCTCCAGGAGGAAGTGGGAGCTGGATACCTCTAAAAAGAGGGTATCCACCCCCCCAAAAAAATGACGTGCCAAATGTGGCATGCACTTAACTTGCACTTAAAGCAGAAGTTCAATTTTTGGGTGGAACAATGCTTCAAGAAAAAAAAATGAAACTTTATGCTGTGAATAAACAGAAATAATAGAATCACCAAAACAGAATCTGAAGTCTCTTTCTCTCTCGCTTTTTACAAGTAATAGGAATTACATTCAGGTCACTTTCTTTTCTTAATCTGCTAACTCCACACTCCACCCCTCCAATCTGTGACACTGCAGCCTTTTGGGTTAAATATCTTTTTATTAAAAATTTAGAGTATTCAGTACAAAGGCATGAAGTAACACTTGCAAATAATAAACATGAGACATGCCATGCTTTATGCCCTCCCGGCAGATAAGAGCGGCAAATTAAACACATAGAAAAACAAATATGACAGCATGTAATAAGTAGGAGCAGTTGTCAACTTTTCCATACAACAATCAATAGTGAGCCAATGATAACATTGTAACAGTTTTACAACAATTGTACCTTTTTTTACCACAGGAAAAGGGTAAGGGAGGGGAAAAAGGATGAGGTCAAGAAAAAGAAAAAGAGGGGGGTGAAAATTAGCACTCTAAAGAACACACGAAAAGTCACCAAAAGTGGAAAAAAACAAACAGGACAAATCATTGGGAGATTAAAGCTTGGAGAGTGGCTAATTCACTATAGAACCACCAACATGTAAAAGTGGTGTGGACTCTTTTGAGGTACTGCAGCCTTTTATTGTCAGTCTTCTTATAACCTCCTATGTATCTCACTGACAGTTTTTTAATTTATTCACTATGCTCAGATGCTGATACAGGCTCTTTTAACTCAATTTCCACAACTCCCTGGGTACCTGGACAGGTCCAGGAAGTATAAGCTGAAGCCACATGAGATAAGTGTGCAAGCTGTGTCCTTAATGGATCTGAAATAAAATGACAATTTTTATGCTGGTCAGTGCTGCCATTTCCTTTTTTCCTAGCTGGCAGGTGAACTGCAGCCTGGTGAGAGGCTCTGCATTGTCATAACCAGTTTGTGGGCAGCCAGGCCAGAACCTGATAGCAAAGAGCTTCTTCAGAAGACCCAGCTACTGTGAAGAGCCCCTCCCCAAATGCAACCATTTCAAAATGCAAACTGAATGTCAGCCATTTTCAGCTATATATGAGTACATAATATATAATATGTAATATATAATATAATTATTTTAAATTGTATCCATGTACTTGGTATTCCGATTATCTTGTTTACATTTATTGAGTGCCTGGTAGTTTTTGATGCAAGGCGGACCTAGTCAGTATTATTCATAGATCTTTCAAGCAGTTTACTTGTTGTGAAGACTATATGGTTCATGAAATGTTGACAAATAATGTACAAACCTATGGTTCTTCTTTTTTTCCATTTAAATGACATTATATTTATGTGTTTAATTTCTTGCATTTTCTGCTTTATAGTGGTGCTAATGTTTGATAACAAGGGTTCCTCTAGACTGCAGTAGTAGGCTTTGTAGCCTGTAATCTTTTTCCTTGGGTAATAAAAAGTCATAAGCCATTTGTTAATAAAATACAGACCTATGATTTCCTCAATTCTATACATTTGTATAATTTTTGTATCTTCTGTATTTAGTGCTTCTTTCACAGGTCCCTGCTGATATCTGATGATCAGGGTACAAAATACCAGTATTTCTATGATTAGTTTGTGTATTTATTTGTGAAGAACACACAGGGAGCTATAATAATACACCACTGGCAATTATTGTGCATCTGTAGAGGTTTCCTTACACAATTTTTCACCTTCAAATAGGTGTGGAAACCTGACCATATACCCCGAACCTGCTGCTCATCAGAAGGAGTATACTAGTGTGTTGGCTTTTTTAGCATAACTCCCTACAAATAGCCAGTGGGTTAATGACAGAGTTCATGGGTGGTTACTGTATATGTATTGTTTTTTTAGCAGAACTCTTTTAGGATTCCTTATAGCAAGAATTATTAAACATTTAGAGAGTGGTTCCCATTTGATATTGTTGAATCAGAGGGGTGCCTTAGTGTGCTATGCGCCTTTCATGCTCTTAGGGATGTGTGATTGAAAGTGTCATCATGCAAGGTAGTGGAAAACAAGGAGGTGCCCTGACACTGTATCTGCAGTGACAGGGCATAATTTCTCTTTCATTAGACTATAACATAGGTATACAGGGCTCAATTTACTAAAGCAGATTGCATGCACTATTTAGGTGTCCAGACACATTTTCCCCAAATATTGCATGCGATCCTGAAACTGTCAATTCACTATACCATTTTGCGGTATTAATAGCAAAGTGCTCAAAATGCTTGTTAAATACAGCTTGAAAAGGCATTAGAGGCAATTCACAGGAGGAAATAAACAATTAAATGCATGTGGTAATTCTGGTGGTCCAGAATTTTTTATTGTTTTAATTTTTAATTTGTATTTTACCACCTCCCACCCGCGCTATAGCAGAAAGACGGCTACAACGTGGGCCTTAATTGCTGGGATGGCATCCATGTATGTCCTCCTGAGATTGTGCCGCATGCGCGCCCCCTGTGGGGCAGCAGGCTCTAGGATCAGCGAGTCAATGAGACTCGGCTGATCACAGATCAGAGTGAGGGGTCGATCCCGGCTCCTTTTCATATGACCAGCTGTTAGCCAATGACAGCTGATCTTGTGATGTAAACAGTAGATCGTAATAGCCTCTCAGTGCCACCTATCAGTGCCCACCAGATCCACCTATCAGTGCCCATCAGTGCTGCCTTATCAGTGCCTATCAGGGCAGAATATCAGTGCCCATCAGTGCAGCCTATCAGTGTCCATCAGTGCTGCCTCATCAGCGTGTAACAGTGACGGTGAAACATTACCTGTTTTCAAATTTTTAAACTATGAAACTGTTTTGTTTTTTTTTTCAAATTTTCGGTCTATTTCCATTTTTTTTAGCAAAAATAAAAAACCCAGCAGTGATTAAATACCACCAAAAGAAAGATCTGTTTTTGTGAAAAAAAATTATAAAAATGCCATATGGGTATATGGCGCCCAGCAAGCAAGTGGTTAAGGAATGTAAAAATATAATAGCCAATTTTGAGTAGTCTCTGCCTTTTTGGATACATGTTCTCAACAGTAATGCATAGAAACCTAAACATGGAAATATGGAAATCATTGGGGTTGATTTACAGAATGGCACAGGCAGGCAAATGGGCGTACCTGTATGTCCCTTTAAATTTGCCGCCTATTGGTCATGCACACACGCCCACCATGAACCGTGGGGTCATGCCTGTGGTTCCCACAAACTCAATGTTCGCTGGCGGCCTGTGATTGCGGCGAGGAGAGGCAGAACAGGGAGATGCCTATGTAAAAAAGGCATTTCCCTGTTCTGCCTAGCAACATGACAGGGATCTACTGCTCCCTGTCATTGGAAGCAGTGATCTCTGTTGTTTTGTAGTGACCCCATCCCCCCACAGTTAGAATCTCTCCCTAGGACACACTTTTTCCATTTATCGTTTTTTATTGATTTTACAAAGGAAATACAGAGTACAATTTCGAGATTGTACGTCGTGCAACGACGTTTGATTAAACATATGTGATATAAACATATAAACATAAGTCTACAAACAGTGTTTAAATGTAACCAGTAGTAAACATGTATTGGTGAGAGTGTTATTGAGTACATTTAGGCCATTCCGCTGGAGGGGCACCCCATGTGGGATCTTTAGTGCCCCTGAAGCGGAGAGGCCTTTTCGCATATCCAAACATGTTCACCACATTTGTCTATTAAGAACTTTGTGATTTGAGTAGAAATGTCTCCCAGTAGAGTTGCACATATTGCTCGGTCAAGAAAGTGAGATCTAAGGTGTTGTGTTACTATGTGGGGTGTGCAGTTTTAGTCCAATCAGTCCATGGTTGCCAGTTTTTGTGTGCTCGTGCTGCATGGCCTGTGTATTCTGCAGTTGTTATCTCATAGCTGTAGTGCAGGGCCACGGTGTCTACAACTTGTGTTAATGTCGGGGGATTGTCGGACTTCCATTGTCTAGCAATATTGAGTCTGGCCGCCAGTAGAATATGTGTGATTATAAGTCTGGATGTGGGGTGTATTTCTTCTATATTTAAGTTTAAGATTGCAAGCGCCGGTTGTGGATGGATCCTGGTGCGGGTTACTTGTGATATTAGATGGAAAATATTTTCCCAGTATTTCTTAAGGGCAGGACATGCCCAGAATACATGAAACAGGTCACCTGAGGAGGATTTGCATCTCCAACAAGTGTTGGGAATTTGTGGGTTAAATGATGTTATTTTAGCTGGTGTCATGTACCAGCGCAGGGATATCTTCTGGGTCATTTCCCAGAGGGCCGCGCATTTGGTGGCTGTATATATGGACTTGAGGGCATGTTGCCATTGATCACTTGAGTAGGTGTACGCAAGATCAATGTCCCACCTGTGATGTGGTTTCAGTTTTGAGAAGATGCATTTTTGGTGTATGATGTTGTAGAAGTAAGAGATTCCTTTCGTTTTCGAGGTAGGGTTAGTGAGGTAGTCCCAGGTTTTAGATTGGATACAGTATAGAGGGGTGGGGATAGTTTTCAGACAGTGGCGTATGCGGAGGTAGGTATAGTGTTCAATCGAAGGCAGAGCGTATTCTGATTGTAGTTGGGGGAATGGTTTGATGTGGTTGTTATGTAATAGCTCGTGTAGATAATGGATGCCATTGAGGTTCCATGTTGATAATGATAGTTCAGGCATTAGGTGTAGCAAGGTGCTTAAGGGGATATGGGATTGCATCATTGTGGGGGTAGACGGCGAGAGGGTTGACAGTTTCTTCCACGCTTGAGCCGTGGCTTTCATAGTTGGTGATATAGCAGTTGGGATTATGGTGCCTAGCGGTATGCTAAGTATCCATGTTGTAAGGTTAGAGTGGGTGAGTGAAGCCTTCTCTATTTGTCCCCATTGTGTTGACGGATGGGTTTGAAACCAGGAGGGAAGTTGGGCTAGAATGGTTGCCAAGTGATAATCCTCAAAATCTATGGAACCCGTACCTCCCGCTAGTTTGTGTTTAGTCAGAGTGGAGTGGGCACACCTTGGCTTTTTGTCTTTCCATAGAAATTTGTTAAAGATTGTACGAAGAGTTCTAAAGAAGGAGACAGGTAGAGGGATGGGTAGAGCTCTGAAGTGGTACAAGACTTGGGGGAGGCATATCATCTTGAATGCTGCAAGTCTACCTGTCCATGAAATTTCGTGTTTTGATATTTGTTGTGATGTCGCTTGAATGTGTTGGAGAAGGGGTAAGAAGTTGTATTGGTATATGTGTTTGGTTTTCCGTGGTAGTTGGATGCCTAAGTAGGTAATGTCAGTGTCGGCCCATGCAAATGGGTATTGTAGCTGTAAAAGGTTTTTCGTGGTAGCGTCAATATTAATGTCTAGTATAAAGGACTTAGTCGTATTCACTTTATAGTACGATACCGAGCTGAACCAGTCTAGTAGTTTTTGCACTTCACCCAGGGAAGCAGTCGGGTTGGTAAGGATGAGAATCACATCGTCGGCGAAAAGACTGATTTTATGGTGGGAGTTACCAATTTTTAGGCCTGAGATTTGTGGGTGGGAGCGGACATGTTCCGCAAGTGGTTCCATTAGCATATTGAATATGAGGGGGGACAGGGGGCACCCCTGTCGGGTACCATTAGTAATGGAGAATGGGCGTGAAAGCATGCCCTCTACATATACCTGGGCCTCAGGTGAGGAGTAGAGTGCCATGATGGCGCTCAGAATAGTGCCCTGGAACCCAAACTTCTGTAGAACCGCCTTCAAGTAAGACCAATGGACTCTATCGAACGCCTTCTCTGCATCTAGAGATAGAAGCAGAGAAGGCGTTCCAGTGCATTCTATATGGTGGATGAGGTTAATCATCCGTCTAGTGGCGTCAGAAGTCTGTCTGCCTTTCGTGAACCCGGTTTGGTCTTGGTGGATAAGGGTGGGCATGATTGCAATTAGTCTTGTTGCTATTGTTTTTGCGTAAATTTTTAGGTCTAGGTTTAATAATGAGATTGGGCGGAAATTTTGTGGGGTGTTCGGCTGCTTCCCTGGTTTCGGTAGCGTTATAATCAAAGCTTTTAAATATTCATTGGAGAAATTGGAAGAGGAGGCAGCATTGTTGAAAAGGTCGGTGAGGTGAGGTGTTAACTGTGGGGCGAATTGTTTATAGTATTCCCCGGTCAAGCCGTCTGGTCCTGGTGCTTTTCCATTGGGTAGCGAGGTTATGGCATTTTTAATTTCCTGTTCGGTGAAGGGTGCGTTAAGGGCGGATAGTTGGTCCATAGTCAGTCTGGGTAGATTTATTTTGTCGAGGAATGCGTCTATGTCAGTTAGTGTGGGTTGTGGGGTATGAGGGTCTCTTTTTAGGTTATATAAATCTCCATAATATGTGCTAAAGGTATCAGCTATATCTTGAGGATTACTTAGAGAGATTTTCGTGTGTGGGTGGATCAAATGATCAATTTTAGATTTTGTGCGTCTACCTTTGATGCGTTGTGCTAATTTCTTTCCTGCTTTATTTGAGGTGGAATAGGTAGATGCTTTAACTTTCCTTAAAAGGAATTCATATGAGTGCAGGAGTAAAGACCTGAATTCCTGTCGCAGGGATAGAAGTTGATTCGTCTGAGAGTCATGAGGGTTTTTTTTATGTCTTGATTCTAGGGCTGTTATTTGAGCTGTCAGTTCGTCTATGCGCTGCGTCCTCTTCCGTTTATGATGGGAGCTCAGTTTAATTAGCATCCCCCTCATATACGCCTTATGCGTGCTCCACACCACGGCAGGGTCGGGCACTGAGCCCTTGTTTAGTGTGAAAAAGTCAGTGATTTGTTCAGATATTTCTGGGGCATATTTGTCATGTTGAATGATAAAGTTGTTTACTCGCCATAAAAAAGTGTTGTGTTGTAGGTTGGAGTCTTGGATTGTAATTGTGATAGGGGCATGGTCCGACCATGTCGCGGTGTGGATCACAGAGCTAGATATTTTTTGTAGGATACATTTATCAGTGAGAAAAAGGTCAATTCTCGAATACGAATTGTGTCTGGGAGAAAAAAAAGTGAAGTCCCGTTCTGAGCCATGATGGCATCGCCAAACATCATATAGGTCGTGGGAGGGTAAAAATGCTTTCAGAGGTGATTCCCTTCTTTTTGTTGCTGACGTGGAGTCCATGGTTGCATCTGGGACTTGATTGAAGTCTCCACATAGAATCATGTGACCCTTTTGGATAGGTCTGGCTGCTTTAAGAACTTTACGAAGAAATTTCATTTGGCGAAAGTTTGGGGCATAGACATTTATGATAGAGTAAGTCACTTTGTTAATGATGCATATTAGAATGATATAGCGACCCTCAGGATCAGTGAGTACATCTAATAGGTGGAAGTCAACAGTGTCCTTAATTGCGATCATGACTCCTCTGGTTTTCATGGAGTGTGATGCGTGAAAAATATGGGGAAATTGATAGTTTTTACAGAGGGAAGAGTGGTGTGGTATCAGGTGTGTTTCCTGGATACACAGAATGTCACAATGGAGATCTGCGGCAGTTTTCCAAAGTGAGTGGCGTTTGGCGGGGTGGTTTAACCCATTGGTGTTTAATGATAGAATAGTGAGCGGCATCTTGTGGTGGTATGGGTGTTGAGCGGTGCAGATGGCACTTACGGTTAGATGATCTTGAGGTTCGGAGGAGATCTGGAGGCAGAAGTCAGGTGAAGGTGAGCTGGGGTCCTAGATTCGGAAGTCGTTTAGGCCAGTAGAAGGGTGATGCGGCGTGTCCCTGTAGTGGCTTGAAGGCGAGATGTAGTTGCAGGCTTGTGGTTGCCTGGTTAGCTGTATGGAGGGTGGACTGTAAGACTGCGAATAGAGCAATATGTTAAGGAGCACAGTAGTAGAATTCAATAGGAGAACATCAGGTTCAAAAATAGAGAAAAAAAATAAAAATAAAAATAAATAACCAGAGATATAATAACAACTGGAAACAGTATCAGTGGGATACTCTGCTGGTGGGTGATTCGGTGTATCTTTTCGCTATGGGTATAGCAAATGGTGACTAAGAGGGGGTGTTGAACACCGTGATTTCCTCTAAATGGGGTGCACAAAGTTAATGACACGGGAAGAAGAGATCAGGAGTAACAAGCTGTCAGCGCTCAGGGGAGCTGTAATGACGATCGGTGGCCGTGGGTAGCATTGAAAGGATCATCCTTCAGTGGAAAGTGTGCTCCAGGTGCCTACGGGGTGCAGTGGGGCCTTTGTCTGGAGGGGTTTCTTTTGGCAGTTCTGGAATTATTCCCCAGGAGTGGAGGAGTTTTAGGCCTTTGTCAAGGTTTCCGATGGTATGGCTTTGACCATTGCGCACTAAGAGTATGGTGGCTGGGTATCGCCATTTGTATGGTATTTTGTGATTTTGTAGACATTTAGTGATCGGGTTCATCTGTCTTCTCATCTGGAGAGTGTACTTAGACAGATCTGGGAAGAATTGAATTTCAGTATAGGGAGCTGGTAAAGGCGTTTTAGCTTTTTTTTTTTTTTTAAATACTTTATTTAATGTTTCTCCATACAAAACCGAACTCGTCCAAATACAGAATAGAAGAAAAAAAAAAAAAAAAAAAATAACAAATTCATTAACCGAGTTCATCCTCCCACCCAACCACCCCATCCCACCCACCCCAGTTCCTGCAGGAGGATCTAGAGGACAGCTGCTAATACATTGATGGGCTCATGTCCCTGTCCACTTCACCGGCCCCTAAATACTATCTATAAATTGCTCGGCAAAACTCCAAGTCTTTTTGTACCTTTGCCATCCCTCCCACTTCCCCTCCCCTACCTCCCCCTCCCCAGGAACGATTCCTCTGCAATCTATAATTTCAACATTATACACCTCGTTCACGCTGAGTAGCCAGTCCCGAATGTTTGGTGCCTCCGGGTCTAACCATTTTGTTGCTATCTGCTTTTTAGCCGCATCCAGCAATATGGCTACCGTAGAGGAGCGGTAACTCCTCACCGTCTTTGACGTGCCGTGGAATAAGCACACCCATGGATCTATCGGGATATCCTCTCCTGTAATTGCCTTAATTAAACTTATAATTTTTCCCCAAAAAATTTTAATGACGTGGCATTCCCACCACATGTGGGCCATCGAGCCTATGGAGGGGCAACCCCTCCAACATAAGTTGGATTTGGTGTTGTCCATTTTGGCGAGTCTGTCTGGGGTGGCGTACCACCTTGCCAAACATTTATAGTGAGTTTCCATTCTCCTGGAATCCTGTGCTGCCGAATGTACCAGTTTCAAAATCTTCTCTAGAGTGACTTCGCCACATTGTGAACCTAATTCCCGTTCCCACTTTCTGATGTACGGGGGCACCTCCAGCTCCAGTCCCATGCCCAGGATCCTATAGATTTGTGAGATAGTCCCGCTCGGCTGTTCCCTCTCACAGAGCTGCTCGAGTGGTCTATATTCCCCTTCACCCCTAAGTGGCCCTGGGAGCTTTCCAATGAAATGCGAGAGCTGAAGGTACCTCCACACGTCTAAAACCCCAATCCCCGAGTCAGCCTTTAACTCGGAGAATGTGCGTAAGCTTCCATTGTTACTAAGGAAGTTTTTAAGTTGAATACCTGCGTCTTTTAACCAATTCCCCCCCACCTCCCTCATCCCTGGCTCAAAAAAAGGGTTGTCTTTCATGTAAATTAAAGGTGAATTAAATGTCCACTTATTCTGTGTATGTACCAAATCCCAACATTTAAGAGTGTTTTGTGTCAAAACCGCTGTGTTAGTGCCCAGTGCTCGGTATTTTGGTGGATTCCAAACTATCCTACGTAAATCAGTGTTACTCATATAGTGTTCTAATCTGACCCATCTTTTTTCGGTATCTTTTTTGGACCATTCAATAACCCGTGAAATTGTGATTGATATGTAATACCTATAAAAATCCGGTAGGGCCAAACCCCCCTTTTTTTTACCCCTACTCAAAACCACGTAAGAGATACGTGGCTTTTTGCCCGCCCAGACAAATCTCGCCACCAGTCTCCTTAAGGCTCCAAAATAATACAGAGGAAGTGGGATGGGGAGCATCTGGAACTTATAAAGTATCTTAGGGGTCAGTATCATCTTGACCGCATTCACGCGACCAAGCCACGAGAGTGGACTCGCAGCTAGCCTTCTAGTTTCCTGCCTAATCTCATCCAGCAGTGGTAAATAATTTTTATGGTACAATCCATTTATGGAGTTGGAAAGTTTTACCCCTAGGTATCTAATTTCCTTTTTCCAGGGAAATGGAAATACCTGAGCAAGGTGGGAAGCCTCGTCCTTGTCTACACTAATATTTAGGATCTCCGACTTTTTCAAATTGACTTTGAAATTTGATAGTTCCCCATACCCTCTGATTACTCGGAGCAGGTTCGGGAGGGTGATTCTAGGGTTGGTAATAAAAAATAATATATCGTCGGCAAAAGCCGCGAGTTTATGCTCCTCCCCTCCCGTTCCCACCCCGTTGCAATCTGGGTTGTTGCGAATGGTAGCGAGGAGAGGTTCCAGAGACAGGACAAACAATAGAGGGGACAGCGGACACCCCTGCCTAGTGCCGTTATTCATCTCCAGAGGCTCTGATAAAACCCCATTAACCCTAACTGTAGCCATAGGGTGACTATAGAGGGACCTCACCCAGGAGATGTACCTCTGCCCTACCCCCATAACTTCCAATGTTTTCAGCATGAACCCCCAGTCTACCCTGTCAAACGCTTTTTCCGCGTCGACTGACAGGAATAGAACTGGGGGTCCCCTGCATTTACCTAACTCCAACAGGAGCGCTGCTCGTACACCGTTGTCTCTGCACTGTCTCCCAGGTATGAAGCCCGCTTGATCTGCATGGACCAAGGATGCCATTCTCTCCTTCAGTCTCCCAGCCAGAACCTTTGCGAACAGCTTCACATCTGCGTTCAACAACGAGATGGGCCTATAACTGGAGCATAGCCTATCGTTTTTTCCCTCTTTTAAAATTAAGGTAATTGAGGCTAATAACGCCTCTCTTCCCAACTCGCAGTTATTACCCAGATTGTTCCAATATTGGCACAATCTAGGGACTAATATGTGTTTCAACTTCTCCAAGTATAATGTGGTGAAGCCGTCAGGACCTGGACTCTTGCCTTTCGGGGAGGATTTGAGGGCTGCCATGATCTCTTCCTCTCCAATCGGTCTATCCAGAGCCTCCCTCTCTTCCTTTGTAAGCTCCGCCACTCCAGCCTCCCTCAGGAACTCCTCGACCCTCTTCCCCTGTGTAGGGCAGACCGTTCTGTTTAGGCCTATGGAGTAAAGTGCTCCATAGAACTTTTTAAACTCCTCTGCTATACCTGTGCTAGTACTAATAAGCTCTCCTTTTTTGTTCAATATTTTGCCTATGAAATTCCTGTCTTTTTTCTTTCTGATCATTCTGGCCAGGTGTTTGCTAGACTTGTTTGCCCAAAGGTAGTTTTCTTTTGTTAGTCTATTAAGGGATCTTTTAGTTTCCTGGTCTATAATATCCCTCAGCTCCTCCCTTTTATCGACTAGTCGGTGGAAGATTTCCTGATCGAATCCCATTCTCGCCTTGTGTTTCTGCTCCAAGATGAAAATTTCAGCAAGCAGCCTCTCCCTTTCCTCCCTTCTCTTTTTTTTAATTCCCGCCCCAATAGAGATAAGGACCCCCCTGGTGAACGCCTTGTGTGCTTCCCATAAAGTGGAGTATGAAACCTCTCCTGTATCATTCGCTTTAAAATAAAAGTCGACCTCTTCTTGTATCTTCTCTAACACTTTTGGATCTTTAAGCAAGGATTCATTCAGTTTCCACGCAAAGGTCCCTTCGACCCTGTCAGGGAGCCGCAATGTCAAAGTGACCGGTGCGTGATCTGAAAGTGAAACAATCCCAATTTTAGTTTCCTCCACTTGTTCCAATAAGCCATGATCTACAAAGATGTAGTCTAGTCTCGAATACGTCCCGTGCACAGGGGAGAAGAAGGTAAAGTCCCTGTCCTTGGCGTGCTGCATCCGCCAAGCGTCAACAAGGCGGCAGTCAAAAAGCCGCCGCCCAATTGCGGCGGTAGAGGCCCTGCTCGTCCCCTGTGCCCGGGACGTAGTATCGAGGCCAGTGTCCAGGTAGAAGTTGAGGTCTCCCGCCATTACCACCTCTCCCTCTCTGAAGTTCATCAACCTCTTCAACACCTGACCGAGAAAGGCAGTTGGCTTCTTATTAGGGCAATATATATTCGCCAGAGTGAATATCTTATTTCCGATGTTGCCCTTCAGAAAAATGTACCGGCCATCCGGATCTGTTAGTCTATCTATTAACGAGAAATTTGAGGATTTTGAGAAACCAACTGCCACTCCCTTTGCTCTTCTGATGGGGGAGTCACTATAGAACCATTGCGGCAGGCCAGGAGAGAAAAGCCTGATCCTAGACTCCAGCATCAGATGAGTCTCTTGGAGAAAAACTATGTCAGCGCCATAATGTTGCAACTCCTTCAGAATTTTATGTCTTTTTACGGGAGAGTTAAGGCCCTTTACATTATACGAGAGAAACTTGAGGTCAGGCATTACTTAGGCTCATGGTCCTGCCGCTCCTCTCTGCCCTTCCAAGATCCCCCTTGCAGGAACACCCCACCCCCCCTTCATCCCCAACCCTAAATACCCCCCACCCCAACCCCTCCCCCCATCCCCCCGGCTGCTAACCAGCCCCAGGCCCGCTTGTATAGGATGTTCCAGATCCCGTACAGCGCGCACCACTTCGAGGGGTGGTGCCGATAAGCCGGCAACCCGTGCCGCCCCCCCGCTACGCGGGGTAGGGTGGCGGGGAGAGAGAGAGAGGAAAAATAAAAAAAAAAAAAAAAAAAAAGAAAAAAAAAAAAAAAAAAAAATTTTTTACTCCCATGAGGAGTTTTTCCTTTATGTGGTAAAAGTGGACCCTCATTAGCACGTCTCTGGGGACTGAGGCTGCAAGGTGGGACGGTTTAGCGATTCTGTGTATTCTATCGATAATCACATCTCGTGGAGATGCTTCGGGGATGACAACGTGCATCAATTCTTTTGCATAACGCGGGAGGTCTGCGGGTGGTACACTCTCAGGAATTCCTCTCAGTTTAACATTGTTCCTGCGAGACCTGTCTTCTAAATCGGCCAGCTTGGCGCGCATCCATGTTTGCTCTTCTTTGAGTTCATCATAGGTATCAATGATGACATTCACTGTAGAGGTACAGGCATGTAGGCCCTGTTCAGTGTTAGTCACCCTGTCGTCCAGTGTGCGGATGTCAGAGGTGATTTTGTGAAACATGGCTGAGAGGTCTGTCATTAGGGATGATTGCAGAGAGAGGAGCATATCTTTTAATGTTGTGTCCATAACTGGCTGCCCTGAGGTGGGGAATGCAGCCATGGATGAGTGCAAGGCCTGATCCATGGAGAGAGGAGTAAGAGCCTGGGCCTCAATTTGTGGACGCTGCGTCCAGTGCTGCGGCGCGTCTAACCGCATTTTAGCTTTGGCTGGGCTGGGAGGAAGAGGTTCACCCTCAGGGGGATAGTGGGGCTCAGCGGCGGTACCTGGAGGTGGTTGTTCGTCTGCGATGGCATCCGGGAGGTCGGTATAGGAGACTCGCGGCGCGGCCTGGTCGGCGCCATCTTGCGATCCGGTGTGCGCCGGCTTGTAGGCAAACTCTGTGAGTTTTTGGGGTATATGCTCCGTAATTCTCTTTCTGGAGGCTTGCATCATGCTCTGGAGGGTGGATGGAGCAAGGATGATGCGGATGTGGGTCGTGATGGCGGCCTGTTGTGGCGGATTGTGTCCCCTGGCTGACGAGCTGCAGGCTTAAGCGTCCATCTTCTTCTCCGGTCGGCCACGCCCCCTCCCTAGGACACACTTAACCCCTTGATCGCCCCCTAGTGTTTAACCCCTTCCCTGCCAGTGTCATTTATACAGTAATCAGTGGCTATTTGTAGCTCTGATCCTGTATAAAAGACAATGGTCCCAAAATAGTGTCAAAAGTGTCTGATGTGTCTGCCATAATGTCGCAGTCCCGATAAAAATCGCAGATCGCCGCCATTATGAGTAAAAAAATATTTGTAATAAAAATGCCATAAATCTATCCCCTACCTTGTAGACACTATAACTTTTGCGCAAACCAATCAATATACACTTATTGCGAATTTTTTTTAGCAAAAATATGTAGAAGAATACATATTGACCTAAACTGTGGAAGAATTTTTTTATATATTTTTGGGGGATATTTATTATAGCAAAAAGTAAAAGATTTTGCTTTTTTTTCAAAATTGTCGCTCTTTTTTTTATTTATAGCGCAAAAAATAAAAACTGCAGAGGTGATCAAATGCCACAAAACAAAAGCTCTATTTGTGGGAAAAAAAGGACGTCAATTTTGTTTGGGTACAATGTCGTACGACTGCGCAAATGTCAGCTAAAGCGACGCAGTACAGAATCACAAAAAATGCTCTGGTCCGGAAGGGGGTAAATCCTTCCGGGGCTGAAGTGGTTAAAGTATTACTAAAGGACATTTTTTTTTAAATAGAGTGGAGGTGGATTAGAACACCTGTCAGGTTTTTATTGTTGTCTGTGCACCCATTAGATCCCCCCTCTCGATTTGTTCTGTTTACCATTATCATTGAAAATGAAAGTAAAAGAAAATCCCAAATGTTGGGTTGTCCCCAGAAAAGTAATAGAGGGGACATCTTCCAATGGGGACACAGATGGCAAATTTGTTTAAAAAAACTGACAGGGGTAATAACCCTCCCTTACTCTATACCAAATGAAAAAAAAAACTTTACAAAAAATACCCAATCACGTGCAAGAAAAAAAAAACATTTTTGCTTTCACATGATTGGATGATGGAAGTCAGCAGAGCTCCCCCTCATTTACTAAGCTCTGGAGCAACTTCACTTGCAAAGTGCTCACTCTTTCTGCCTTTAGTAAATCCACCCCATAACTTTTAGTAAACCCACCCCATTACATGTAGTAAAATGTATCTATTTTCTCCTGTCAATTCACCAGATTTACAAGTATATACATAATTTGCTGCAAAAAAACTCCCAATCACTCCAAACACAATACAATGTACATACATATCACAATGGTCTAATCCCTTGTTAGAACATTTGACATATGTAGTTGGGATACTTTACTTTTTCACAATTATTTTTAAAGATATCTTCCCACTGACAGTTTCCACTGACATCATTGATCTTTTTAGCTATCTATAAGAGGTAATTCTTCCTAATCACCACATATGTAAGGAGCATTATTCCCACTGACCATCACACTAATGAATCATGAATTGAAGATATAGTCATTTTTAGCAGAGGTTTCCTGAGAATGGAAAGTTATTTTAAGTGTTCCTCTGTGTATAAAACGTTGAAAAATGTAGCTTGAAAATGTAGCTATCAATAACAACTTGATAGTGTAGCTATCAATAACAACAATATTGCAAGAACTGATGCGTATAACTATAGATACTTTTACATAGATATAATGAAGCCATTACTGAAAGAATAGTGTCCTTTCACCTACTATAGCATGGTTAGGAGTCCTGGCAGCATGCATTAGCCAACTATTTGTTGGGTAATGGTGTTAGCAAGAGTTCTTTGTATTAAGGTCTCCTGAGGCAGACTATGTTATGTGCTCCTCTAAAGTGTTTTAAGTCTGAGCAGAACTTACTTTAAGCGAAAACATCTTTTTTTTTCCTCTCTGTATGCCCAAGCTGTGAAAATTGAATGTGTGTAAATAACCTGACCTATATTTAGTTGTTATTTTGTAAGTAATTGCTGGATCGTATTCAAATGTCATTCATAGACACAACGAGAGATGGGCAAAGTGCCTGTAGACTGCTTTGTTAGGTGTTAACATTTTACCACTAAATCATTAAAACTAATTGAGCACAGTTGTCTATTGCATTTTTAGAGGTGCAAAGCATTTCTTGCAGGAATAATCTGAAAAATGCAGTTTGGGATCCCAGGAGAAAAGACTGCCTGAGGGAGTTAATTTTAGATCAAGCTTCAGAGCAGAGTCATATTCTGTGAGGTTCTGAATTCCATTCCTGCATGGCAGACATTGTGTTCCTTTTTAGCTGGGTTATTTCAATATTTGAACAAGCTAATATATTCTAGAGTGTAGTAAATGAACAGAACCTAACTAGGTCACTTTATGCAGAGGCAAGGGAGATGAATGAGGTTTCAAACATGATCCATTTAACATTGTACCACATAAAGGATGATTCTGTAGAGATTATGTTCGTTACTCCAAAGATGTTAGCTCTATCAAGGTATACAAGTCGCATCAAAGGGTAACATTTTTTAAAAACACGTTTTTATTTTCCAATTTCCACTTCAGTTCTAAAATGTGCAGTGGAGTGTTATGACAATGAATGTATTAACTTCTGGTTTAAACACTGCATTGTATATGACACATCACTTGCTTTTTGGGATAATTCTGTTTAAAGAATAAAGCTACAGCTTTGTGTGTTTTTCTTTTTTTGTTTTATTTATCACTGGCCAGGGCTCTCTTCAAATAATCTGAGAAGAAATACAATTGATATTTCCTGTGAACCTAGCTGGTTATGCAATATGGTGATACTGATACTGTGAAGTATAAGTCATTAGGACACACTTTGTTAACAATGTACATAGGATTACATAAAATAGCATAGCCAAAAAGGTGATAGTTAAGTCTCTAGAGCACTTACAGTAGCAATATACTTAACTTGTGCTCCAAATCACAGATGTTCAGTTTTTTGACTGAAATCTACGGTATATACTGATAAAAAATATATATTGATTTACAATTTTGCCCTTCTGTCACAAAGCAACTTCTGTATTTCTAATTCTTCCAACATCTAGAGTAACGGCTAATGTCTGGTCCCTGGCATTTGTTTTCATCCTCTCCAATATCAGGGGCCAGCACTGAACAGTCATATCTTCTGCTTGGGGAATATGAACTCACCATAGACACATCCTTTAGACACATTTGGTGGGTTTGTCCCTCAGAAAGACTTTTTGAAGCTGTCAGAAAATATAATAAAGTGTTTAAATTTACAATAAACCTTGGTTTCCTGTTATTACTCATTTACACTTCCCCCAGAACCATCTTTTATCAGCCTGCAATCTCATGTCACTCATCTCATGTAGTGATACAATTAACTGTTGACTTTTGACTTTCTGATAACTCGAGTTCTACACTAAATTGGATAATAGTGAAAGGACATGTTGTACTTGTAATGCCAGGTAACTTGGTTAAGTTCCATACCATAAGGGACCCTTGGACAACCTCAGCTTTTTACTAATGCATGGTCAAATCATCATTTAAGTAGAAGTACTACTTTAACTTTCAGTATCTGCTGCTTTTCTGTATTCAATGTTTATCTTAACACGCCAAACTGATTATATATCAACTCCCTCTTTGCCATATTGTTCTTGCCTTTAAATGTATACTTTTATATACTTAAAACTGCTTAAAAATCCAGTTCCTCATTTTGTTCTGCTGCAGGTGCCAGCAGCCTGCTGATCCCATCACTGCACCACTTATATACAAATATTAGTGAAGCTGCAGGCCACCAATCCATTGCATTAAAAATGTATTCTGTCAGCAGTTAAGGAAATATTCAATCCATATCCTTCCATTGATGCATTTCATGTAAAAACAGGACATCAGTGGAGTATTTAATTCACAGATGAGAGGATAAAACCATACTTAAGGAGTCTTTGTCACTTTGCCCATTTAGGGTGCCGGGTATTGTGCAGAAGGTATGTTTAAAACATATCTAAACCCAAAAATAAAAATGTAATATTTTGCAACTAACCAATCCTTAGATGTAGTAGCTGAAAGGGCAAAATGACAGAATCGTTTTAATGAATCTGCCACAGATTTCAGTAAAGTCTGAATTTGAGGTTATAGGAAATACAATAGATTAAAAGCTTCACTGGCATTACAGCTTTTAAGATTGCTTAATTGACTTAAATAGGCAAGATGTAGTTATACTATTAAGCTATCATGGTTGCTTTCCAGGAATTAAAGGAATTAAAGAAATGTAATTATGTATCATTAAAATGTATTTTAGATTTCCATTAGAACTTATGTAATATATCACATCTCTTTTCAATGCATAATGTTTTTCAGATTAAATCTACACTTAGACAACAAAATGACTTCCATATAGTAAATATTTAGAGGGCTTGTTTTGATTGACATCCTTGAAAAGCACTTTTTGGACAGCTTCAGATTAGACTTCTGTAGGTATATCAAAGTGACAGGAGTACCCAGGCAAACCAAATGAATTATACACCTTGGTTAGACAAGAAATTCTTTGGACGCACAAAGAAAGCTGTTGTTTCCACTGTCTAGCTCTCCTTGCTGAAATAAGTAGGCCTATATTATAATGATTTGGGGGGTTCTAGTAGGGCATATACAAACATCTAACTGCTGATGTAGTGTGGAGAGAGTTATTTTTATTCCTACAGTGTTTAAACACAGTCACATAATTTGTGGAAAATACAAACAGAACTTTCATTATCCATGACACAACTTCCCAGTGACTGGCACATGGTTTCACCATTCCACAGTCATGAGTCTATTGATGTTCATGCAGGTCACGTGTCTGAGCCATGTTTTTCAAAGTTTGCATGCATAAAATAAATACTCATAACAGATTGAAATGCTGATTAACCACTCATTAACCTATATTTTCGTAAACCAAAGAAACAATAGAATAAAACAGAGAGTTTCTTTATTGTTGCTAGTCCCATGACATTTCAGAAAGTGTTTATAAAATCCATTTTTATTTCAATGTTTTATTTAAGGTTTTCCATTATACATGAAAAGGAACAGATATCAATTTGCATTTGTATATTCATAATACATATGAGGTATAACCAAAATAATGAGAACTGTAGCAATAACCAGTTAAACAAAATAATACATATAACCAGAAACCCCCCCTCCCCGTTCGGGTCGAGCCCAAAGGGTAATAATGGTGAGACAGATGAGGGACTCTATGAGGAGTTTGTAGAGAGACCAGGCTCACCACCAAAGCACCCAAACACCCCTAATTGGGAACAAACTGTTTGTGGGTGGGGACGCTTACAAACAGACCTTAGCATGTTATCTTGTCGGTTCTCCGAGTGGAGTATTTGAGTCACTCAACATCTCGGGTAGTGCATGTACATCAAATTCAACGTCGGGGATGGGTTTCAAGGGAGAGGCTCCTAATCTTAGTTTAAATTGGAGTTTTGTGTATTCTGGTTAGTAAAGCCCAAGAATCAGTCAGGGAACCTTTGTTTCTGTTATGAGGAAGGAAGGGTATGGGAAGAATGGGGTACAGGGGGGAAATGTAAGTGTGCAGTTAGGTGTCCAGAGTATTTATCTGATACTGTGTAGGTGCCCCCAGGTTAAGCTATGGTGCTGGATCTCTCTTGTGGGGAGGCTCTGGTGGACTATAGCCAGGTGAGGGCTTTGTGTACATTAGGAAGAAACTTGCCAGTGAGAATCTGGATACTTGCAAAAACATCTTCCACCGATCTAAGAACTGCTGTTATTTTTTTCTGGTTGCCCAGTAGCTCTGGGTCAACATGTTTTAGCTTAAAAATCAGTTTTCTAAAACCACATAGCACTTGATGTGAGATAAAAACAAAGGAACATTTATCAGTGGCATCTCTAGGGTTGGTGTTACCTGGAGCGGTAAAATATAGTGTCACCCCCATCATCTAAAGAACTATGTGCAGAGTGCCCCTCACCTCCATATACCCCCTCCCAGCATAATTCCTCTTTTTCCTTCCCTCATCCCCCCTCTCATCACAAATCCCCCCAATATTGCCCTCTTAACAAAAATCCTCACCCCCATATACCCCTTTCATCACAAATACCCCCTCTCAGCACAAGTCATCACCCTCATATACCCCTTTCAGCACAAATCCCTCTTCTCAGCACAAAATGCCCCCCATATCTCTCTTCCCAGTATAAATCCCCCCAAACCCCTCCTTTTTATATGAATTCTTTTACCTCTCAAATCCCCCCTCTCAGCACAAATCCCCTCCTTCTTACACAAATGATCTTATGAACCCCCCAAATCTCCCCTCTGATCACAAATCCTCACCCCGATATACGCCTTTCAGTATTAAATCCCTCTTCTTGCACACATTCTCTTATTCCCCCACCCAAGCCATCCTCAGCACAAATCCTCTTATTTAATCCCTCCCTGCCAATCCCCCCTACAAGCACAACCCCCACCCCAATACAAAGGCACTCCAGATTTTCCCTTTAAAAAAAACTCTTAATCCCTCTCAGCATAAATTCTTCCTTTTATTGCACAAATCCTCAGATCCCTGCCCCCAGCACAGACTTATAGGTTATCAGCTACTGGGACCTCAGCACCGGGAGATCTCCTTCCCAGGCTCCTCCTCCTGTCAGAAGACACGCCAAAAGCAGAGGAGGAACCTGCAGGAAACTTACCTTGGCACTCCGACACTGCTAACATGCAGGTGGCTAGGACAGATACCAGCTGCTAAAGTGTCGGCAATCACTGCGCTGGAGATGTTGGCAAATGCTCCATGCTAGTGACACTGTAGCAGCCCACTGGTGCCCCCCTCGATGCTAGCACACTGCGCACGAGACTGGAGCCCCTCCCACCCCCACCAAATCCCAGCCCCTGGTGTCCCTCTGGCGGATGTCATCCGGGTCCGGACCGCACCTCCCGCACCCCCATAGCAATGCCACTGACATTTATAGAGATTGTGACCCATTGTCTAAAAAACATCCCCCAGCATATTTTAAAAGCAGCTAAAAATGCCATCAGATTTAAATATTTTAAACACAAACAAGTGTCTTGTCATTATGTGAAATTTACACTCTATTCTGCCATGTGAGAAGTGCAACTGTCCTTCACAGTTTTCCTTGGAAATCTAAAATGTACTCACATCAGAGGTCAAAATCTACTCATCAAGTTTATTTTGATGGAGATTACCTCCTGCTCCCCTGGCTTCTAGCACAAGGATGTTGATCTGTAGCTTGCCAAACCATATTAGTTCAATAGTGTAAAAAACATGATAGAATTTAACAACTCTAATTCAAATGTATAACTATATCAAGCTTTTTAAATGTTACTAAAACTATACATTTCCCAGGAGATCCATGGGCATTTTATAAATGCAATTATCTATTTTGTAGTTTTTCAAGCATACATTTTGTATCATGTCATTATGTTAAGAAACTTCATGTCCACAGCCCTTTCAGAGGAAATATTTGCTTTCCTCTTTATACAAATCCAAAGTAGTGTTCAAAATTAATCTGTGATATTATGTATATGTTTCCTCTCAAATAATATGTTGCTTACAGTTCTTTTGCTAGATTATACAAATGTACAGATTTGTCCAAAAACATAGAGAATATAGAATAGCGGATCCAATGTTTGTACATTGTGGAGTTTGCTGTGGCCCTGTGGTACCATGTGCTTCCCTGTTAGCATTCTTGGTGTCAAAATGGACATTGTGCATTCTGAATAACGTGCAGGACTTACCTGCCCATACATGTTTTTTTCTGGTAGACTTCATAAAAGCATACAATCATGACAAGACTTTTTAGAGAGATGTATTACCTATATATTAACCAATAATATACGCTGCCATATATTTGAGATTACAGACTTGTATTCTTTGCACAGTATAATGTAGTCTTGACAACTGACCTGAATCTTCACATATATTTACACGATTGAAAAAAAAATAACTACAATCCAAGCAAGGGCAAAGAAGTGAACATTGGCAACAAGATAAAACTGTCAGATCATTGATATAAGTTTATTTTTTCCAAGAAATCTAGCAATATTTAGTATATTAGCTTCAACCACGTGCATGTCATGCAGAGTTAAGCCTGGTTTGGAAAAAAAAGCAGGCATTAGCCTTTTTAATCACACACTAAAGAGGTACTTGAATGATTGTACATAGCAACATGCCCTTAGAGAACATGAATCAAAGTGATTTATTAACCATGTGTTTAAAGATAATACTATCCTCAAGTTACTGTTTTAAGTCACGGAAACAGTAACAAACCTGTTAAGGTACAGCTTAGTAGAATAACATTTATTTTGTAATTAGCCTGGTCATTTTAAAAATAAAAAAAACTGCCCTGCCTGCAATACTTACCTTGCCCCAGCACTGCCTGCTGCAGAAACCACTGTGCCAAGGCTGCTGGTTCACCTATAGGTTGAATGATACTGATTGTTGGGTTGAATCATGTTTTTGTGAACCCCTGAATGTTACATAGTTACATAGTAAGGTTGAATAAAGACAATAGTCCATCCAGTTCAAGCTTTGTAGGTGTACGTGTGTCAGTGTCGATAATCATCTCTCATATCCCTGTATGTTGTGTTCTATAAGATGCACATCCAAGAATCTTTTAAAAATACCCATACTAGCCGATGCCAACACTGATTGGGGAAGAGAGTTCCACAGCTTTTTTGCCCTGAAACCGCTAAACCGCTTCTCCTCCAATCTCATTGTGTGGCCACATTTCTTCTTCCACTCCCTGAGACTGAATAGTTTTTTCCTAGGCTGGGATCACCATTTAGGTATTTGTAAATCACTATCATGTCTCCTCTCAAGCGACACTTCTCCAGTGAGAATACATTTATTGCTTGTAATCATTCCTCGTAATTGAAGTAGTCCAGTCCCCTTATTAACCACATCAGCCTAGGCTTAATGTACAATGCTGTAGAATTGATGTCTTAAGGTCAGATGCAATGCCCCACATTTACGATGCATTTAATATATCACACCTATATTTTGACATGATACTGAATGTCCGGGTCTAAGATACATGCTAGTGGGAAAAACTGCATTTTATGGGCATATCCATGGGCAGTGACTATAATTACCACATCTAAATGTTAATTTCTCTCTACAGAGGTCATCCCCTCCCCATCTATAATGACCTCTGACAATCTTATTTCTAATGGATGTTGATCTTTCATACACAGTTTGTGGGTGTTCCAAAATGTACTTGCTCATTGTAGTATCAAGGAAAAGCAAATACCAATGTATTTGGATAGCTGACTATACCTGGTCCTGAGGACTATAATGCCACGTAATAATCCTAATGGTGATTGCTTGCTGGTATAACATGATATGAAAAAGCGTTCCTGGGATTCTACTGATCTCTTTGATAGGCCTTTTTGTTGTTATCTCAATTTCACAAAGCTTTTTCAAATGCATCCTCACTTGAGGAATTTCTGCAAATATGTAAATACTGACTGTATAGTATGGTGCGAACAATGGGAATAGATGAGCAATTCTGGCATAGAGTATCTTGAAGTCTGCTGAGGGCTTTCTAAAAAAAAGTGTTCAAGAAGTGTAAATTTAAAGTGTATACATGTATAGTAAGTTTCAGGTGTTTAACCGCTTCCCAACCGCCACATGTAAATATAAGCTGCGCAAATGGGCACACCTGTACATTCCTTTGAATTTCCCGCCATGCCATTGCGTGCACGCCGCCGGTGGCACGTGCACGCACCCGCCGTGAGCTCCGTGAGTAGGATCATGGGTCCCGCAGACTCTATGTCCGCGGGGATACCCATGATCGTCTCACGGAGAGGAATAATGGGGAAATGCTAATGTAAACAAGCATTTCCCCTTTCTGCCTAGTGACACCGTCACTGATCACAGCTCCCTGTAATTGGGAGCGGTGATCAGTGATGTGTCACATGTAGCCCCCCCCACAGTTAGAATCACTCCCTAGGACACACTTAACCCCTACAGCATCACCTAGTGTTAACCCCTTCACTGCCAGTCACATTTACACAGTAATCAATGCATTTTTAATCACACTGATCGATGTATAAATGTGAATGGTCCCAAAAATGTGTCAAAATTGTCTGATGTGTCCACCATAATGTCGCAGTCATGATAAAAATTACTGATCGCCACCATTACTAGTAAAAAAAAAAATATTAATAAAAATGCCATAAAACTATCCCCTATTTTGTAAACGCTATAACTTTTGCGCAAACCAATCAAAAAACCCTTATTGTGATTTTTTTACCAAAAATGTATAGAAGAATACGTAGCGGCCTAAACTGAGGAAAAAAATGTTCTTTTATATATTTTTTGGGGATATTTATTATAGCAAAAAGTTAAAAATAATGCATTTTTTTCAAAACTTCGCTCTTTTTTTGTTTACAGCGCAAAAAATTAAAAAACTGCAGAGGTGATCAAATACCACCAAAAGAAAGCTCTATTTGTGGGAAAAAAAGGGACACCAGTTTTGTTTGGGAGCCACGTCGCACGACTGCACAATTGTCAGTTAAAGCGACGCAGTGCCGAATTGCAAAAAGTGCTCTGGTCTTTGGCTAGCCAAATGGTCCGGGGCTGAAGTGGTTAACTACTTCAATACTGTGTCGTAGCTAAAAGACAGTGACAGCACAGCTGTAATGTTCTGGGAGGACATCCATGCACATCCTTCTGGAACACGCCTCCCACGTGCCCCCTGGAGAGCACATCGCGTGTGCTCTGTGATTGTTGTGTCCGTTGGAGCGCTAGGTAAAGGCTTTACCATGTGATCAGTTGTGTCCAATCACAGCTGACCACTTGTAAACAGACTTGTCGGTTATCGGCATTGCTTTCCTCACACGCTGTCACAGTGTGAGGAAAGGATATCCGGTACCTGGCAAGTGTGACGGGGACATTTACACCGATAATCAGGGCACTAATCACTGACTCAGTAAGTAATATGCCACGCTAACTATAATAATAAAGTGCAACACAAAGAAAACAGTAGTGAATCCTTAAATTCATGCAGATAGTATCAAATTCCAATACTTCAAAGGTTGCAGCAAAAAATGTATGAAAGAACATACATAAAAATTATTAATATGCTGTGCTAACTAAAATATTTGAGTGCAACGCAATGAAATGAAAAGAATAGTGAATCCTTAAAAGTTCATACAGATAATGTCAAAAGTCCACCACCCTTGAGATAACTTCAAAATGTGCCAAATGGAATCTCTGAGTGTTTTTACACCCAGTGAAGATGTAAGCTTACCAAAGAAAATGTGACTCTCTATCATGGAGAAGTCAAAAAGCACTTGTGTTGGAGAAACTCCCTCTGCTGTAATCAAATCTAGGTGAATGGTGTAATCAAAAGTTGCCCTCGGGGCACTTCAGACTGATCCTCCACAGCTCATGGTCCCAGGAATGAAGAAAACATCACCAGGCTTGCATAGTATAAAATCCTTTAGGATATTTTATTGTATATAAAAATATTAAAAATGTACATACCAATCGGTACATACAGTTACAAAGATCTCTGATCATCAGTGGCCGGATAATCAGTGCAGCCCCAACAGTTCCAATCAGTGCCCATAAGTGCAGTTTATCAGTGTTCATCAGTGTCGTCTATCAGTGCCAATCAGTGATGCCTATCAGTTCCCATCAGTGGTGCCTATCAGTGCCCATCAGTGCCGCCTCATCAGTGCAGCCCGGTCAGTTCCCCCTCATTAGTGCCCATCAGTGCCCCCTCATCATTGCAGCCTCACCAGTGCAAACTCATTGTTGTGAATCAATGCACAACAGGGCCACCTAATCAGTGCACATCAGTGCCCTTCAGTGCAGCCTCATCAGTGCTCAATGGTGCAAATCAATGCAGCCCCATCAGTGCACATCAGTGAAGAAGAAAATGAACCTATTTGAAAAATGTTATAACAGAAACTAAGAAAAACATATTTTTTTCAAACTTTTTGGTATTTTCTTTGTTTGTTTAGCAAAAAAATTTAAAACCCCAGTGGTGATTAAATGCCACCAAAATAAAGCTCTATTTGTGTGAAAAAATTATAAAGATTTCATATGGGTACAGTGTTGCATGACCGCTTTATTGTCATTCAAAATGTGACAGCGCTTAAAGTTGAAACTGGCCTGGGCAGGAAGGGGGTGAAACTGCCCTGTATTGAAGTATGTGTCCTCAATATAAAAAATGGCAGTGATGTACATACCTGTGTGTTCTCTCCCTCATTATTCAGCTTTGCTTGTTCTTTCAAACACCTGTAAGGAATGTATAATCTAAATTTGTTTATTTGTATCAAAAATACAATTGCTCTTTCGGTACACAACCTACAGTATGTGTGAATGTATAAACAATAGTTTGATATTTCTTTAAATGAACACAATCTGTACAGCAAATAGGGAAAAAAGATAAGCTAATCCAACCAGGTGCAAAATATATATTAAAAAAAGAAAAATCTAGAACTAAAATGTGAATTACCGTATATTTCGGCGTATAACACACACTTTTTTACCCTGAAAATAGGGGATAAATTGTGCCTGTGTGTTATACGCCGATATCTGTTTTTTTACCAACAGGGGGTGGGGATCGGGCGGTCCACCCCGGGTGCCACTTATTGGGAGGGCTTCAGGCCAGCTGCCCCACCTCTCCTGGCCATGGAACATTGCTGCCATTAAACTCTAAAGATCAGAAAACATTACTGCAGTGCCAGCCCTTTGTGATATACTGCTCCTCCTGTGTAACTCAATGTAAATCTAAGCCTCTGAATCCCTTAACGCCGCTCATTGTGACTGCTCTTCTCCCGCTCCACCTCCTCCTCGGGTGTAGCTTTTGATTGGAGGAGGAGAGCGGTCACGTGACTATCAATGAAAGAGAGGAGAGCAGTCACATAACCGGGTCCATGAGAGAGAGCGGCGTTAATGAAGGTATTTAGAAACTTTGATTTACTATGAGTGACACAGGAGGAGCGGTGTGAGTATGCTTGCAGCGCTGTCCCTGTCCCAGTGCTGGGGGTCCATGTATTATGCCGGGGGGCTGTGTAAAGTTTTTTTCCTGAAACTTCCCTCTTAAAGTTAGGGTGCATGTTATACGCCTCTGCATGTTATACGCCAATAAATACGATAGTTTTGGGTAGTTGAAAGTAGTTAATGATATTCAGCTTAACATTTTTTGTAATGTTGAAGAAATGTAACTGCTAATCCAAGCAGCTTATCAGTTCTAATGAGTGCCAGGAACATACTCCAACATTTATAGCCACATATGTATCTTAGGCACCCTAATACAATCACAATGACATGTGTTAAGGCAGATATTGATTGTCCAAGAACATAATGAGAGGTGAGAAAGTTTGTAAACACCCCATACCCTGATTACATAATTCAATACCATGGTGACAGTTTTAAATGTACAAGTTACATAACTGAGGTTGAGAACTGTCACATAATGGAGCAGAGATGTTAAAACAGCATTATATGTGAGTTGACAGATGGTCCTGAAGAGTCCTCCAACAGTGAAAAAATCATGCCTGGCAAGTAACATTTTTTCTGTATTACATTAGGGCAGATGTTCATGTGTGCCATAGCTTGCTATTACTCATGGCTTAGTCATTCCAAGCAGCTAAGCACTCTTATTTACAATATGGTACTGACTGCTAGTCCAGTCAGCTAATGGAAACTGAACTTTAAGAGTGCAATAAAAAAATGCATACTATGCATAAATACAGTTGAAATATGACTAGCCACAATTTGCATATGAATAAAAATAAAAGAAAGGTCTGGTGTCACCAGTGACACACCTTCATCCCTAATAGTACAATAAAAATATAGGTATCACCTTTTGCACAATTGGCTGATGAAATTGACAAATATAAATACAATAAAAACAGTTATTGCAGAAATGATCACACATAAAAGAGTAGCATAAACAAAGGCAAAGCCGATACAATTTTGCACATGGTTAAAGATTGCATTACATATGAAATACATGAGTATACATAACATCTAATACACCCGACGCGAAATGTGACTCACTCATGTGGGATATATCTAAAAATGAATGACCAAAAAGGTAATGTAACACATAAATAATCAACAAATGGTAAAAGGGGCCTTACAGAAAAAAAAAGACCCCATCCTCACCAATCGGCAAGGCCTAGGTACCGGTGGCCATGTTTTTATTGTACAATTTGCGTATGGGATTCTTGTGCCAACCCCTTACCCTGGCTATACACTAGCTAGATCCAGAAACATCAGTTTTCAAAATGCATGGTCAGGCACTCTCAATTGCTTCTTCTAGAGGCCATAGTTGCTTCCCTGATCCCTTCCCTGATCCCTCTTTGTATAAGGATTAAACAAGTTCATTGTTTTTTTTAAGATAAAGGACATGGTGGACAAAAGCACTTACAGCTAATAGTGTTTTCTACACTATGCTAAAAGAAACAAGGAACTGGGGCTTTTCAGGTGCTACGTAAGTCACTGCACTGTATTGTGTACTGTGTACACCACCAGAAGTGTAGTAGAAACTGTACACACTGTATTAGATACTGTGTACACCACCAGAAAAATAGTAAACACTGTACACACTGTATTGTATACTGTGTACACTACCAGAAGTGTAATAGAAACTGTACACACTGTATTAGATACACTGCCACTAACTGAATAACCTGCCTGCTTAATCTAACACAAGCTATCTCTCTGTCCACGCCAACAACACTACACATGGCCGGCGTGTATGCAGCCTTATATAGTGTGGGGCGTGGATTTAGTCCCCCTGAGCCATGATTGGCCAAAGGCACCCTGACTTTGGCCAATTACGTCTCTCTCAGCAGAGCGTGCTGTGATTGGCCAAAGCATGCAGGTCAGGTGCATGCTTTGGCCAATCATCATACAGCAATGCACTGTGATCTTGCAGTGCATAATGGGGCATTCCACGGTGCTCACATTTCCCGCAAACGCCCCATAATGTTCACTGTTCTGTGAACGGGTGAACGGGCGTTGTTTGAGTCGAACTTATGTTCAACCCGAACATCAAGCTCATCCCTAATTACCACTTTTGGCATAATAAATAATTGTTGAGTATAAAAAAGTATTTTCTGTTGTTGCTTTTTCATTGCACATTTATGTAGCAATGAAAAAGTCCAAGTTTGTAGTTTCTTTTATTGTTCATCACTTGTGGGAATGTGGTGTTATTGAGGCTAATGTCAAATTATATTATACACTTTGTCAGGCCAAACTGAAAAAGTGTGAAGGCGCAGTTAAATGGAGAGTTCTCTCAAATTCATGTATGACAAAGCCAGAAAGCCAGAAATCCATGACATATAAGATACATAATTGGTATGAGAACATCAATGACTTTTAAGTAAATTACTTTATTATTGGTTTATTGTGAGACAGAGGACTGGGACCACACCAAATTACATATTTAGAAGACATTCCAGGACATACAAGTGTGGCATATTACATCTTGTAAACTTGTTTGTTAGATATACAAATCGCCCAGACCTAGGTAACAACATGCCCTTGCCTCCCCTATTATGTTTTATTTTCATCATTTTAATTTTCACTGCACAATTATTTTAGAGTCATGTTAGTAATATTATCTGGCTTGAGATGTCGCATTTTCAAGACAAGACAATCCAAAACAGTATTATTCCAGTGCTGTCTTGGCAACAGATTACAGATTTGTACTTTATTTGCAATTTAGATTCCACAATTCTATTATGCGTAAAGAACATAAAGTGCTATAAATACACTAAAGCTATAAATACCTAAAATAAAACATAATTTAAACTAGAGAAAAAGCTGTTTTCTCTAGGCTATGTTTTGCTGTCCTTTTTAAGACAAAATGCTTATACATTTTTTATCTTTACTCTCCCCAACACATAATCCAGAGAGGTATTACTTATGACAACCTTCAATAAAATTTCAGTCTAGTGCATTGTGATTTCAGCCAGAGTCCCAGCTTAACCTTTGAATATTTGGCAGTCTAGTTCTGTTTAGTGATTCATAAGAATAAACTGAGAAATTGTGAGTTTGATAATAATAGCTATAGTATGGAGTAGGAACCCCAGCTGACAGATTGCAACCATGAAGTTCTATGGGCCTATGTAGCCATTTTAACCCAGCAAATCCAGTTCTGCAGTTTTTTAGATGAAATTCATTTTTCAGATATACTATATAATTAATACTTAATACAAACACACACGTCTTGGCTGGCAAGTGCAGGGAGGTGTTTTTCCTTAGGGATACTTTTTTGTGCCATTATCACCTAGCTGCCAAATACTTGGTGATCTTGGTGGAAAAGCTGGTGTTTAGCCAAAAAGGAGACCACAGTAGCACAACTGAAGATTAAGCAGAACTTGGAGATGGGGTATTGTCAGAGCCAGAGGCAGCTCATGTAGTTTATTTCCACTGCGGTGAGACACCTACAATTAAGTTGATATAATCTGTGGCTAAGGGACTACTAGTGTCAGACACCCTTCCAAGCCAGGGGTTTACACACAGCTTTTTAAATGTTTATAAATTTATTTCACATCTTGAGGTCACTTCCTGTCTTTTTTTTTTATTGCTAGCATTTTATACATATTATTGTTGTCTTTTCTTTAGATGTTTACAGCAAATGGTCTATAATTATTTCTATACTTTAGTTAATTCTAAATAAATGGTGCGTTGTTCATACACTATGTAGGTAAAAACCATTTTAGCTTACTTCATACACAATAAATACATATAACATTTAGCAACTAAAGTGATACATAAATGATCACATTAAGTTCCCTTTTTTAGTACGAATCATGCTTAAATCACATGCAGTGGTTAAAGCCGAGTTCCAGCCTCTAAAAAAAATGTAAAAGTCTGCATGTATATACAAATAATGAAGCTGCGGACTTTTAATATACGGACACTTACCTGTCCAGGGATCCCACAATCTTGTCCCCCTAAAGCTGATTTGTCCACTGGCTCGGGTGCAGGCACTGGCATTACAACTAAGGGAAACTGGCAGTGAAGCTTTCAAGCTTTCCCACTGCGCATGCGGCTTCTGAATGGTCCCGCCATCTTCTGGGACACACACAAGTCCCAGAAGGCAGCAGGGGTGGCTGATGTGAACACGGAAATGACGAACCATGCTGCGGTGAGGTAGGACAGAAATCAACCTGCAAAAGATCATAAAAGGTACAACACAACTAAACAAAACGATATCCAAAAAGGGGGGGGGGGGGTCGTGGTCTATTCTTCAAGACATAGTTGCATTTTAACCCAGAACTCCGCTTTAATAGTGAGAATCCAATATACCACAAAAAATCCACATGAAAAAATAAATACTGCTGTGAACATTTACATATACTCTTGAAGCAACACAGTCCACTTCTATATAAAATGTGTTGTGGTGTACCATCCACGCAAATGATTATGCCGACCACCACCAATCACCTATAGGTGTAGTGCCCACTCACTGTCTTGGATGAACTATATTAGGTCAGAAAGCACCTTTATGGTGTTAGCCTTGAAAGGCCTGGCATCCATCTGCTTGGGTAACCTCCACTGGTGTTGTCCGATTTAAGGGGTTTGCCTGGATAAACTCACCTCCACCGGGCTACTTAAACATATGAAAAGAATAGCATAATCTTATGCTAACATATGAAAAGACTCATAGCGCAATATGCATTCTATAGGTTTCGTTAATAAAAGTTTGCCATAGTACTCACATTAAAACCACTTGAACAAGGCATAAAAGGAAAACATCGTCAGATTGCCTCCTCATTAACTTCCGGGTACCAGAGACACCAGAAGTGACATCACATGCACTGCCCAAAAAATATTTCTATACTTTAACACCTAATAATTTACCTCTAACCCCTAACCTTTGGGACCTAGCTATTCACCTCTTTTTTTTAATTCCAGCTCCCCTATGTACCAATATAGCAATACTATACTTCTTTTTTTTTAAATAAAAAAGCCTTCTATTCATCCTATACAGCCTTTACCCCAGTGTCCAGCTTGTTGTAAAATAAAATGTCTCCATTACTTCTTGGACAGACTTTAGGACGTGAAAATTAAGACACAGGTATGACTTCACCAGCTGACCTCATTAGCACACACCCTACATTTGCCCTCCCCCTCCTCCTCCAGGAGATCATTCCCACCCACCTCTGCACGTTTTACAAATGCAATCAGTGATCACTGTTCTCACTAAATAACCAAACAGTGATCATTTTTTTATCTTACCTACATCTAGCATAGATTGTTAATTTGTCAAAGTGTGTAGATGCTAAGCGATCAGATAACAGCCTATGTGGATCAGAGCTTTAGTATTGAAAAAAGGAGAAGTATGTCCTGGGTTCTGTAAAACTCACCATATGCTGTACAATCCAATCTGATTGTACAATCTCCTTTAGATCTACCATCAACTATGTAGTGCAAGGGCCTGTTGAATTGGATACAGAGTGATTAGATAGATGACATGTCCTCCTATTATACCGTTTTGGTAAATCATGTGCAATATAGTGTATGGTCACCTTTATACACCTTAAATTAACTAGTTGTGCTGTTGGTGCCAATAATTATTAACAGCACAGCAAACGCATAAGCAAATACGCATTTTGATACATGAAAAAATGAGCGACAAATGCAGGAAAGAGCACAGTAAAAAATGTGCAACCAATAAATGGTCACTCCCACCATGCTAGGTGTGAAATGGGCCTAAAACTGATTTTGGTTTGTCTACACAAGAACAATGAGACTCCATTCACAACTGTGCATTTCTGAATGCAAGGCAAACTGCACAGAAAATTCCGGCTTTGCTGTGTGTTTAGAAATGAGTTGCAAATGCACCAAAAAGCATAGCAAAAAATGCACCACACTCCGCATAAAAAAAATAGAGCTTCTTTGGGGTGATTGTTGATCATAAAGCAGCCTATTGACCTGAATGGGCTGCCCTATGCGTGACAAGAAAAAATGCTTCAGAATGCCCCCCAAAAAAGCGTGCAGGAATGTGAGATTTCACTACACGGAGATGTGAACAGGGTATGCCAGGATAATATGATTCAGTTTGTACTCCGCCATATGTATGGGTGTAAGAAATAGGCGGAACCGGCTGGTCATGATTCTAAATGTGTTCTCCACCACTCTTCTGGCTCTAATTAAAAACCCTCTGGTCCGGGGTGAGGGTCCTCATCGGGAATGGCCGCATAAGATGGTCCCCCAGCGCAAACGCTTCATCAGCAATGAAGACGAATGGGAGTCCTTCCACATTGTCTTCTGGAGATGGCAAGTCCAAGCTGCCATTCTGGAGACACCTGTAGAACTCCGTCTGGGCAATGACTCCACCATCGGACATCCGGCCATTCTTCCCCACGTCCACATACAGGAACGCATAAGTAGCCGACACCACCGCCAACATCACAATACTATTGAACCCCTTATAATTATAATAGTATGACCCCGAGTTGGGTGGTGGGACGATGTGGATGTGTTTCCCATCAATTGCCCCTCCGCAGTTAGGAAAGTCCCACCGCTGGGCAAAGTGGGAGGCCAAAGTCTGCCATTCCTGTGGCGTGGAAGGAAACTGTGGAGTCAAACAAAAAAAAATTTTGTCATTTTGCACATAAACAGGGAAAGCTGATTAGACACAAACATTCTTGCCCAACAATCAAGATAACATTTATTTGAGGGAGTTTTTAAAGACCAAAGTATAAGGTATACCTATCAGATTCCCCCCCTCTCATGGGCCATTTCTAACATTATAGGGGGGGAACTCTTGGACAGGTAACCCTCTCCACTTCATTGAGAGATGAATGCCTAATTAATTTGTATTACCTTGAACAGCCCCTCCTTAGTTACACTATTGGCAGCCTAGTGGACAGGTAAGAAGTGTCATAATACAAAGATATACATACACATTGTACACATTTGAGCACATTTGGACATTCTGCTATTACCTATCAAGATAATGATAGTATACAGAAACTTGAAACAGTACCATTTAAAAGTATACAGGCAGGCCCTTGCACTACATGCTCTTGGGAATTCATCCATATATCTGAGCACAAAAGAGATGGGTATAATGTGTATGGGTTTGGCTAAGTCAGCAGATAGATGATTGAGGATAGATAGAGAATTTGTATCAGCTGACTTAGCAGTTGGGGGGAGGGAGGGTTAAAAATGATTTGGGGACCCCCCAAAAAAAGCCTCTGGCACTCTGCCTGAATTTAAAGCACAAATTTTCACAAAATTTGTGAAAAGTGCTCTTACAATCTGTATACACAAGTGATAAATAAGGTAAAAGAAATTGAATAAAGTGAAAAATAAAGTGAAAAATAAACTTGCATGAAACAAGGTTTAAATAAATTAAACTAAAAAAATGAAAAATGAAATCAAAGTAAAAATGTCTAATCCTATATTAATTGATATGTGGAATGTGCATTAATATACCAAACACTCATATGAGAAGCACAAGGAAAAATAAAAATTACAACCATTAAACATCAATCAAGAATAAGTGTGATACTAATAAAAATATCCGTAGAAAGTGAATAATAAATTAATATGTTCCAAAAATTGTGACCATAGTCCATAGTCAGCTGACGTCAGCTGTGACGAAACATGTAGGGCGTGCCTACGCATTGTAAGCCATCACATTGTTCGCCCCGTGACCTGCACGGGTGTTCGTTTATTTTAATGCCGGCATAATTTTACGATTTTTATGAGTGTTTCTTCATAGTGTGTCTTCTCCGTTTTTGCTACATTTTTTAAAATAAACCCTTTAAATACTTATTACACTATCGGAGCTTTTTTTGCTTTTTTTCCCACCACCTTTGGAGCAAGCGAGTGCTTCTCCCTCCTCCAGGCCTAAGACTTGGATCGGTCTGGACAGGAGACGCTGGATGTATCAGCTGCTGTGGACGCTATCTTCACACGGTCCCTGCAGAGGGCGAAATCTGCCTGCTCGTTAGACCTCGCTAATAGGGGGTCCACCATCGAGAGTAAGGGTCCACCTTTATTATTTCTTTCTTGGATTCACTGCAAGTGGAGTCGCATCTATTTGTCCTTCTTTCCCTTCTTCAATCATACGGATGATGGACTGATGGAAGGTGGATGGGGTTTCCTTATGCTGATGAATTTTCGTCTCATTGTTTCACTTTATGGACTATGGTCACAATTTTTGGAACATATCAATTTATTATTCACTTTCTACAGATATTTTTAATAGTATCACACTTATTCTTGATTGATGTTTAATGGTTGTGATTTTTATTTTTCCTTGTGCTTCTCATATGAGTGTTTGGTATATTAATGCACATTCCACATATCAATTAATATAGGATTAGACATTTTTACTTTGATTTCATTTTTCATTTTTTTAGTTTAATTTATTTAAACCTTGTTTCATGCAAGTTTATTTTTCACTTTATTTTTCACTTTATTCAATTTCTTGTACCTTATTTATCACTTGTGTATACAGATTGTAAGCGCACTTTTTACATATTACAATCATGGTAATTAGGGAATGAGGAAAGAAATACAAAATATTATCAACCATTATATACAATTAAATGTGATATTAAAGGATACAAATCTTACCTTAATATTCTCCTTCTGCAGGACCTGGATGATGGCAGAACAGGTCTCTGGGATAATGATCCCCAGAGCCTGGGAGGAGATGCCTGTCGAGAACTTGAGGTCCTGCAGGCTTCTCCCCGTCGCCAAGTACCACAGGGTGGCGACCAGCCTCTGCTCTGGAGTGATGGCTTGCCTCATGCAGGTATCCTGCCTGCTGATATAGGGGGTCAGCATAGCCAACAAACGGTGAAATACGGGGTCCGTCATCTGGAGAAAGTTCCTGAAATCATCAGGATTATTCTCACGGATCTCTCGGAGCAAAGGCATGTGACAGAACTGATCACGCTGAAGCAACCAATTCTTGGTCCATGAACTCCTCCCCACCCTGTTCATGGACTGGACTTGTGTCAAGGTAAGGACCCCAACACCAAGCCCCAGCACAGCACGAACTCTACGAGGAGTACGTATATGAAACATGGCTAGAAAACGGTCAGCTGCTCAGAACGAAGTAACAGAACACACTGAAAACAGCAAGGCCTGTGAAGAGCGACCTGAAAAACAGTAACGAACGAACAAGAACACAATGACAGAGTCACGCGTAGCTTGCTGCACGCACTGAAGAGCAGATGCAAACCCATAAGCACAAACTGAAGAGCAGAAAACGATCTGAAAACCACGAATCTGAAAAAGCGCAAATCGTCTCTCACCAAAGTTTTACTAACACGAGTTTAGCAAAAGGAGCCCAAAGGGTGCCGCACTTGGTTCTGAACTGGCCTTTTCTAGTCTTGTCATACATGGTGTACGTCACCGCGTTCTTGGCGATCGGAAATTCCGACAACTTTGTGCGTCCATGTGTACGCAAAACAAGTTTGAGCCAACATCCATCGGAAAAAATCCATGGATTTTGTTGTCGGAATGTCCGATCAATGTCCGAACGTGTGTACGGGGCATAACACATTACCCATTACTGTCAAAATTCTGTAGAACATATACAGTATGTGCCTTGATAGGATTCTGACATGAAGTGATAGGAAATCCAAAACTGTAGAGTCTTCAATAGAACAATAGGTAAGGAGAAATCTTGCAATAGAAACACATGTTCTGCTGACAACCATCTAGGTGGAAAATTCCCATCAATGTGTAAAACTTTTCTCTCACTTCCTGCTGCGTCTCAGGGAGAGGAAGTGAAAGTAAAGTTCATCAATTGGGCACACAAAGAAAAAAATAACAAATAACAGGGGTTTCAATCATTCCCTACTATAAAATATTGCTATAATATACTTTAACATTTTGCCTTTTTTTGTATATTTGGGATTCTTTGGTAACATGTTATATGAAATGCTCATGAATAGTAATATGTCCACATGGTTTTTCACAGTACACTGGCACTTTATACAAAGCATTTCCTGCACTTTTTGATAAACTTATTTATGATGGAGGTTGTACGACTAATCCCCAGATGAATTTGGACATTGGGGCGCTACTAAATTTGAGCTACCCAATAAAAAAAAGAAAATGGCAATGTTCTTACACAATGTAGTTCAACACTGTAATATCTTCATCAGGTTAAGCAAGGAAAATTAGTGTAAAAATAATTGTTTATGATGCACAAAGTGAACCCAGGCAAACACACTTTTATAAGCTATCTGCTATATACATACTGAAAATATGAAAATACATTTTGCATTATATAATATACATTATAATTACATTCAAAATAATGCATATATAGTATATGTATATATATTTATATATAAACTATAAATACAGTATATGAAATATGAAATTCTTTTAATAACCGTGAAATATATTCATTTAAACCTATTCAAGGAAGTAAATCCATCTGTCATGTTGGGATGCTTACCAGCTGAAAATCTGTGTGGATATAAGCACACATTTATCTATTCACTTGACTGATAAAAAGAATACATAAAATCCCATTCTTTGATTTTTTTTATAACGGAAGCTTCCTATTATGATTAAAGCATTATCTGTACACAGATAATTCACTGTACAGAACACTCATATAATGGTTTAAACTATGTAACTATGAATAAATTATAGTATTTTCTGTTAATGCATAAATATCATCACATGAATTCAACCTGAAAGTACTTCTGTGAGCCAGCATCCCATTGCTTCCTTTCCTGTCTTGGTGCCCAGAGAGCATATTTAATTTTGGCATGCATTGGTAAACAGGTGTGATCTTTTGTAAGAATTGTGCAATGCCAATGTAGCAGTGCTGTCAAAGAGGGATCTTCCAGGAGGAAAGAAGTCACAATCTTTGTAGCTCAAGCATCCTACACACTACAAATGAGCATTGTTTTGGAGCATTATGGCTTTTTCTGCCTTGTAGTATGTGAGTGGGCATAAATCTTCTGTTCTAATTAAAAGAAAATAATGTTTGGCTGTGTTTTTCGGCCTTACATAAATTCTTGCAAGTAAGCAAGTTCATAGTAATAATAAAAAGAAAAATAGGGCTAATAATACATAAAGCAAATTTAAAGGAGTTGTAAAGGTAATTTTTTTTTTCTTAAATAACAAACATGTTATACTTACCTTCACTGTGCAGCTCGTTTTGCACAGAGTGGCCCCGAACCTGGTCTTCCGGGGTCCCTCGACAGCTGTTTCAGCTCCTCCCCGCAAGAACTAACCACCTTAATGCGAGCTCCCTCGCATGGTGGTTAATTCTTGTGGGCGCGCTCCGGTGATACAGCCGGCGGCTATAGCCGCTCACTGTATCACTTGGCCCCGCCCCCCAGCGCGCCGTGTCATTGGATGTGATTGACAGCAGCGCGAGCCAATGGCTGCGCTGCTTCCAATCCATCCACTGTAGCCAATCAGCGGCCAGGCTGAGCGGCGGAATGGATGTCGGGAGCGAGCAGCTGACTTTCGAGGCATCAGGTAAGTAAAACGGGGGGCTGGGGGCGGCGGTATTGTCAGAAGTTTTTTCACCTTAATGCGTAGAATGCATTAAGGTGAAAAAATTTTTACCTTTACAACCCCTTTAAACGATGGACTACACCTCAGATAAGTTTTCCCCTTCTAATGTACTGAATCCTTAGCCACTCTTGAACTCAGATATCATCCCAGCTTTCTAGGAGCCTGGAACTGCTTACTGAAACATTCCGTACTAAATCATACATTACTTTGATAAACAGCCTCATTCATTAATAGTTAGGTTTAGAAGGTAGAGATGGGCGAACGGTTCGGCTCGAGCATAAGTTCGGGCCGAACTTTCGTTGTGTGGACGGTCGACAAACAGCTGAACAAATGGGTTATTCAACCGTTTGTTTGGCCCCCGAACCAACCACAGTGCATTGCGGCACTGAACAGTGCATTGCAAGCCCTGATTGGCTGAAGCAGTGAAAGCTTCTAGCAATCAGGGCACAGAGCACTGTCAGAGTCATGATTGGACACTGTCATCATGACTTTATCCAATCATGGCTCATTCTCACCCCACAGTATAAAAATATTCAATGGCAAGCATCTTCAGTGTGATTTTGGCATGGAGAGAGATAGAACAGGGCTCTGTACAGTGCTGTTAATTCGTTAGTGTGCTATACTGTGCTGGTTTGCTTCAATTGTCAGTGTAGAATATTAGTTTAGTGTCAGTCTAGGGATAGTGTGAGTGTAGTGAGGAGGACCATCGTTCAGCTTTGCATAGTGTGCAGCTAAAGTAGGGACAGCTCAGATAGTTTCACTGTAGTGTAGTGAGACTGTGTCATTCATACATACATTAGTGTAGAGTAGGAACAGCTCAGATCATTTCAGTGTAGTGTAGTGAGACCCTGTCAGTAATCTTTACATTAGTGTATAGCTAGAGTAGGGACAGTTCAGATAGCGTCAGTGTATTTGATTGCGCTACTGCCAGTTTAACGCCATTTATTTCTGTGTGCATTACTGCCAGTTTAACGCCATATAGTTTTGTGTGTGTTACTTCCAGTTTAACGCCATATAGTTCTGTGTGCGTTACTGCCAGTTTAATGCCATATTGTTATGTGTGCATTACTGCCAGTTTAACGCCATATAGTTTTGTGCATTACTGCCAGTTTAACACCATTTACTTCTGTGTGCGTTACTGCCAGTTTAACACCATATAGTTCTGTGTCACTGTACGTTTGGCGCATTATATTGCTGTATATTATAGTGTATCTGTGGAGTGTGTCTGTGTAGTGTGAGTACTCAAATTAAAGTGCACCAAACACCTCTTCACATTGATTAAAGTGCATCTACATGCAGATTTCAACTTCTTCTTTACATTTGCTTATAAGCACCGCCCCCTCCCTCCCAATAATGTCTGGGAGGAAACCAGGAGAGGCAGATGTTCCCTTGGCCCTGTAATGGGGCCAGCAACAAATGTGTCCACAGGCAAAGGTGGTCGTGGTGGTCAGTCCGCAGGCAGGGCATCATTTCCTCTGTTTAGTGAGTTTTCCTGTGCTATCCAGCCACAGTATGCAGTGGAGGTGGTGGACTGGCTTACTAAACCTTCCTCATCCTCCTCATCCTCTGTCACACAAGCAGAGACAAGTGTGCAGTCCTCTGCAGTTGCCAGAGTGGATAAACCTGCCTCCTTGTCCACATCTATTCCTGCCATAGCCCCAACATCAGCCATTGAGGTGTCAGCTAAGTTATTTGACCACAGCCCCAGCCACTGGCTCAATGATGATGCCCAGCCATTACTGGATTCAGATGTTGGTTCTGAGGTTGAGGATGACAGGAACATGAGCCTAGAGAGAGGGAGGAACACTGGTAGACAAATTGGCATTCATGTTCCCCAAGCCGCAGCGTATTGCCAAGTTGTCTCCAGTGGTAATGATGAAGATGGAGGAGTGAAGATGATGAGGTCACTGATGCAACTTGGGTGCTAGATAAAGCAAAGGAGGAAACTGAAGGTGAGGTGGCACAACCCCAAGGAGGCCGACATCAAGAAAGAGTAGAGAGCAGCCACCCTATTCCATCACATTCTGCAGTTGTTATCTCTGGGCCCACTCCCCAAAGCTCAGCTGTCTGGGTCTTTTTCAGCACTTCTGCAGCAGATCGCACTGTTGCTATTTGCAAACTATGTCTTAGACACATCAAACGTGGCAAAAACACCAACCAAATGCATATCATTGCAATTTTTTTTTGCCTTCATCAAGAGCACCTCTATAGGGTTACGGTTGGAAGGTGCCCACGACACCCAAAAAGTAATTTTTCTGCACCTGTTTGACAGGTGCATATCATTGCAATTTTTTACAGCAAGGCCAATTCTTGCTTTCATCAAGAGTACCTCTATAGGGTTACGGTGGGAAGGTGCCACTGACACCCAAAGACAATTTTTACACACCTGTTACTTCTATGCAAATTCAAAGTGACACCAGAATTTATCCAACAAATCTCTAATCTTGCTCCCAGTGCACTACATTGTGACCTCATCATACACACTGGCTCCCCAGCTGTTGCTGTGCAAAATAAAGGCAGCTTGCAGGGAAAATTTAATTTTTTGGGGGCTTTATAAATGCAATTATTGCTGCACCAGATTCTAGACATGGTACAGTTCTGACACTTGACAGGTAGACTAAGGGGACCCCCCAGGCACTATATTGGAAGAAACTTTTCATTTTTAGGCTTTCACTGCTAATGAGCCCTGCTCATTAGAGCTTGCAATCTAAGAGGGAAGGTCAAGAGATACAAGATGTAATAACTGTGGGCGATGTGCTGATTGAGAAGATAAATGTACAGTTGTTAGGTGAGGGCCAGATAGGCTTCTCTGAAGAGATGAGTTTTCAGGGATCGTCTGAAAGTAGAAAAAAATAGGAGAAAATTGGACAGATTGGGGTAGAACATTCCAGAGGATAGGAGAGGCTCTGGAGAAGTCCTGAAGGCAAGCATGGGATGAGGTGAGAAGGGAGTTTGAGAGCAGGAGGTCTTGGGAGGAGCGAAGAGAATGATTAGGTTGGTATTTTGAGACTAGGTTAGAGATGTAGCTGGGGGCCAGGTTGTGGGTGGCTTTGTAAGTTATAGTTAGTATCTTGAATTTAATTCGGGGACTGAGTGGCAGCCAATGGAGGGATTGGCAGACGGGTATAGCAGACGCTGAGTGGTTTGTGAGGATGAGCACGGCAGCAGCATTCATGATGGACTGAAGTGGGGATAGCCTATTTAGAGGTAAGCAAATGAGGAGGGAGTTGCAGTAGTTGAGGCGGGATATGACCAGGGAGTGGATTAGAAGCTTTATGGTGACATTGGTTAGGAAGGGGTGTATCTTGGAGATGTTGCGGAGGTTGAGGCGGCAAATTTTGGATAGCGATAGGATGTGGGGTCGAAAGGTTAGTTCAGAGAGCTGGATTACACCTAGGACCTTGGCATGGGGAGACAAGTTGATAGTTGAGCCGTTGATATTAACAGAGAAATCAGGGGAAGCGGCACCTGAGGGAGGAAATATCATGAGCTCGGTTTTGGATAGGTTGAGTTTGAGGAAGTGATGTGACATCCAGGCTGAAATGTCTGCTAGTAAGTTGGTAATGAGTGAGGAGACAGATGGAGAGAGCTGGGGGGTGGAGAGATAGGTTTGGGTGTCATCAGCGTAGAGATGATATTTAAAGCCGTGGGAGGCAGTCAACTGACCCAGGGAGGTGGTGTAGATTGAGAAAAGGAAAGGTCCAAGAACAGAACCTTGGGGGACCCCAACGGAGAAAGGAAGAGGAGAGGAGGAAGTAGAGTTGAAAGTGACACTGAAGGAGCGGTGGGATAGGTAGGATGAGAACCAGCGAAGAGTACAGTCACGGAGACCAAAGGTGTGGAGTTTATTGAGGAGGAGGGGGTGGTCCACTGTGTCAAAGGCAGCAGCGAGATCCGGGAGAAGTAGTACAGATTAGTGTCCACTGGTTTTAGCTGTTATTAGGTCATTTGAGAGTTTAAGGAGAGCAGTTTCCATGGAGCGTTGAGGGCGAAATCCAGACTGAAGGGGGTCAAGAAGTTTATTCATGATCAGATGGTCGCTTAGTTGGTTGAAGACCAGTCTTTCAAGAAGTTTGGAAGAGAAGGCGAGTAGGGAGATGGGACGTAGGTTGTTAAGATTGGTGGGGCCCAGTGAAGGCTTTTTAAGTATGGGGGTGACTGGTGCATGTTTTAGAGAGTTTGGGAAGATGCCACAAGAGAGGGAGGGGTTGAAAATGTGAGTTAGAGAGTGTAGAATTGAGTCAGAGGGTAAGCATAGCATTTGCGAGGGAGCAGGATCCAGGGGGCAGGTGGTTAGATGAGTATTAGATAAAAGTTTAGAAACCTCATTAATAGTAGCAGGGTTGAATGAGGGAAGTAATGATTTTATCTGTGAACATGGGGTGTTGTATGGGGGAGGTTTTTGCGCATTGGAGATCTACTCATGAATTGTATCAATCTTAGTTTTGAAGTGATTGGAGATCTCCTGGACAGTGAGTGAGTTGGTAGGTGGAGGCAGTGGAGGATAGAGTAGAGTGTTGAAGGTAGAGAAGAGTTGACATGGACTGGATGAGAAGGTGTTAATGAGTGTGTTAAGGTAGGTCTGTTTGGCAGTGTGAAGGCAGGAATAGTATTTTAGGAGGGCTGATTTATATTGTGTGAAGTCTTCCTGGAACTTAGTCTTATGCCATAGATGCTCAAGAGCGCGGCTACGTTTTCTGAGACTTCTGGTGTCATCTGTTTGCCAGGGTTGTAGCAGTCGGGGCCTAATTCTGCATGTAGTGAGGGGGGAAAGCTTGTCTAGGGAGGAAGACAGTGAGCTTTTGTAGATGAAAGTGGCTAGGTTGGGGCAGGGCAAGGGTGAGATTTTGTCATAGAGGTGATCATTAGCAGAGTAGAGAAGAGAAGGGTTGAGGTGGCGAAGGTTTCTACGTGTAACTGTTAGACGGTTGGAGGGAGAGGAGGTGGAAGACAAGGAGAGAGCAAAACTAATAAGGTGGTGATCAGAGAGTGGGAGAGGATTGTTGGAAAGGTTGCACGGAGTGCACAGATAGGAGTAGACAAGGTCAAGGGTGTTGCCGTTAGAGTGAGTAGGAGCCTGTATCCATTGCTTCAGGTCAATCGATGAGGTGAGACTGAGAAATTTAGAAGTAATAGTATTGCTAGTGTTAACAGGGATGTCGAAGTCACCGAGAATAATTTTGTGGATTTCAGAAGAGAGAAAGTAGGGTAGCCAGGCAGAGAAGTCATTAAGGAAGGCTGATACTGGACCAGGGGGGCGGTAGATGACAGCTATTCTTAGAGAAATGGGAGAGAATAGATTAATGCAATGTGCTTCAAAAGAGGACAGTGTCAGAGAGGGAGGTGGGTGAAGTGCCTGATAGGTGCTGCATGGGGCTAGAAGGATTCCCACTCGACCTCCCGTCCATCCACTTGGTCTGGGGGAATGAGTACAGAGAAGGCCACCATGGGAGAGGGAAGCAGGAGAAGTAGTGTCTGATTCATGAAGCCAGGTTTCAGTAATGGTAAGTAGGTTAAAGGAATTTGTGATAAAGAGGTCGTGGAGGGTGGTGAGTTTGTTACAGACAGAGCGTGCATTCCAAAGGGCACAGAAAAAGGGGGGCTGGTTTTGGAAAGAAGAGGAATAGAGACCAAGTTCTGTGGGTTGCGGCTGCTGCCAGAGGGTGTAGGTGGATGGAAGCGTGGGGCAAAGACAGATGATGGTGGCCCAGGGTTTGGGGATATGTCACCAGAGGTTAGGAGAAGCAGGAGGGTGAGGGAGGTAATGTGGGATAGTGATTTATATGAAGGGGCATGTTTCAGAGTACTGGAGGTTTTATCAGTATATGGATGTAGAATGAGCAAGAGTTGGTAGAAGCAGTAGTAGGGAGAGGACAGAAGGCAGGGTGATATGTATAAGCAGGGGGGTAGAGAAGAGGGGTGAAGGTAAGAGTGGAAGGAGAGCTTAATAGAGAGACAGAGTCACCTGCAGATGGTTAAGTGCTTTCCAGTGCAGTTTGCTATATTTGTTTGCTTCATGCAATCGCTGAGGTGCAGAGATTGAAGTGCATGTCACTTGTAGAAAGAATCACTTTGCCCCTGCAATGTGCTCCCCCAGCAATGTGCTGACCCCTTAGGGATGCTCAACCTTATACTGTTAAAAGGGTGGGGTGGAAGTTCATTAATTAATCATGAGTGAATATAAGAATGCCTAACAATCAAAGTGGACCTTTCGCTTCTAAAGTCCGAATAGCAAGAGGCCAGAGGCCAAGATAAGATCAACACATAAAACTTAGGTAAGATAGTCCAGAGCAACAAAAAACAATGTCATAGTTATGCACACAGGGCAACAGATAGAGAAGGCCACATACCAAAGACACATACACAGAGACAGCAAGCAGATCCCAATTTCATTTAAAGGTGGAAGATGTGGTTGAGCTTACTCATACGAAAATAAAACAATATGAAAAATCACACCAGTGAAATAATAAAGTCCAGATAATAATTCAAATAATGTCCAATAAGGTGCAATGAAGCTAATAAATCCTTCCGGTGACACTACGTGAAAGAATCCACCACCAGGTAAAATAAATGCTTACCAACGGCAAGCTGTGAAACAGCTTGTAAATAAACCAGGCACACAATCGTATTAACGTCCTGATATGATCAACGATGTAGGGGCAGGATGACCAGGATAGCCAGGCAGACCAGGCAGACCAGAGTGGCTCCATCCAAAGGATCAATATACAAGCAGTAGGGAGGACCCAAGCATCAGGGCAGGCCAGAGAGCTTTCTTCGTGTCCCAGGAGAGATCCTACCTGCCCTGATGCTTGGGTCCTCCCTAAGCTCTGGAGCAATTGCACTTGCAAAGGGCCCATTCTATTTCCTTTAGTAATCAACCCCTTTGTGTTTTGCACACTCCTATAGCAGAGATGGTAGAGATCAGAGTGTTTTTGCAGGGAGATATACCTTTTTGGTGCTTTTTTTTCTACAGTAAAATAATTTAAGAAAATGATAAATAATACAAAGAAACAAGTCACAAGAATCATAACAATAAGTGCAGCATAGTAATCCAGCCATGCTGTGGGTGGGCAACTTCCCCAAGAATGGTCAGCGCTTCTACGCAGAAACAGTAGTGCAAAATAACAAACAATACACACAGGGCAATGAGTTACAATGGCATAGCACATCATAGATTTGATCTAGAGTAGTAAACAATAAGGACAAGGATCCCTGAGAACTTAGAATATATACTTTAGTCATAATGGGGCTTTAGGTCCTAAAGAAGGAGGTGGAAACAGAAGTGAAAGGTGAGGTTAAGCTAGGAGACTGGAACGCTTCCATTATCTGCCAACAATAAGTCCCATTGGTCATGACATTTAGAAGCTGTGAGATGGGCTTTAGCATAAGAAAATTCCAGAAGGAGATGGTCATTGCGAATATGAATAACATCTTGTATATGAGGTGGCTGTGTTGTTTTTCATCTTGCAACAGCTAGTCTGGCAGCAATGTGGGTATGAATTGTGAAAGAGACAAGGCCTGGGTGCCTACTCCTAAGAAAGTAGAGTTTGGCATAAGAGTCATTGGTGTATGAGTTACTGATATGAGAAGAGTGTTGACCACCACCCATAACCTGGTGATAATAGGGCAGGGCCACCATATGTGAGGTAGAGTGCCTGGATGATCACAGTTGTACCAGCATTTTGCCGAATTATCTGGGAATATGGAGGCGAGACTGTAGGGAGTATAGTACCACTAATGAAATATTTTTTGCAAGGATTCAAAGCGTGAGAGGCATTTAGAAAATGTTACAGGGGCTTTGAGCACAGAGTGCCAAAGAACAGTAGGCAGGGTTATGTTAAGGAGGTTTCCCCAGTAAGATATTGATTTATTTCATAGGTTAGGTTGGAGAGATATACATTTTTGTGTGCAACCAACAAAGGCAGTTGATGTTTGGCTGCTGGATTTCCCCAAAGTGTTAAAGGCTGTGCACATTTTACAGTGTGCAATGAGTCTGTCTAATATTTTTGGATTAAAAAAAAAACACTCCCTAAATTTTATTTTTTTAATTAGAAACGTTTGGCCTTTTACAAACTTTTAAAAAATCTTAAGCAAAGAATAACTATAATATGTCCTTTATAAAGTGAAAAGAATGTCCTTCATAAAGTGAAAAAAAAAATGTGTCACAAGAAAGAAAACAGTCCACCAATCGTGAAAAAATTGTGTTCAAATCTTCCCCTGTTGAGAATAATAACTGCACCACACCACCTCCATCCTCCATGTGCACTGGTGATCCATCTCCCCAGCAGATAACGCACTCACCACAGCTCAATGCCTTCCACTCTCATGGTGGGCACAACATGCTTATATGAAATATCCCACTATTTGAATCATAGGTGGTCACCATGCATCTCCATAAGAATCAGTGATGGCCATGAACATGTAAAAGAAAATACAGACATCCTACAATGGTACAACAACAAAAATAATCACAATGTTTATTAATATCCACTCACACATTACAAACTAAAAACTTGCATTCAATTCTCTGAGATCATCACTTCATTACATCAAGTTTTTCTTCCACTTTCTTCCACTGCTGAGGGTATTATAGTTTACTTTATTGCTATTGTGTTTTTCTTGATCTGGCAGGTTTTGCCATTTACTGCCTTTACTGCTCTCCTCCCTTCCCTCTCCCTCTCCATGCCCCTGTCTGACCTTTGCTTTGGTTAAGTACTGTGATTCAGGACTAATGAGCTCTATGTAATATACGTGTTTCTATTCTGTACCATAAAAATCCAATAAATATATAAAAAAAAAACTTTGTTTAAAATGTGCGCTGTGAAATCGGGCATTTGTTTCTACAGTGATAGACTTTACTGTCTTACCACCTCCGGACACTATGGACTCAGGCAGCAAATCTCCATGTCTCCTATCTCCTACCATCCTGGTTTACCACCCGTCACCATGCCCCTAAAGGGAAGAGCAGCAACAGCACACTGAGCTTCTCAGTGAAAGGCTGAGCAGGGGGGGGGCAAATCAGAACTAGACTGATCATTAGAGGAGAGCAGGCTACATTCCCAGCATAGCTAGAGAACTGACCACGCTGTGCTCTCTTGCTTAGGAACGCAGGAACACCAGGGATTTCACACAAAGGAAGCAATACAAAGAGAACACAATACTTTTTAATTCATGTACATGGTACAAGCAGGCAGATATCAGGAAAATGAAATGTTGGGGTAACAAACACTTCAAAGTCATTATTCTTGCAAGGCAAGTGTCTGAGCTTGCAGCCTTATCTTGCAAGGAACCCCTTTATTAATTTTTTTGGATATGGTCAAGCTTGTGTTTAGGTTTAGGACTTTCTTTTTTCAAAGGCAGTTTTGAGGCTGTAAAGTGTAAGAAAACTAAAAAAAAAAGAAAGAAAGCCAGCTTTGTGTCGGCTAACAGTCTATTCCCTTTGATTTCCCCCCTGCAGCTATGCCTCCTGTGCAGTGGAACCAGATACCAGATTTAATACATTTAATGGAAGCTATGGAAAATATGCAAATGCAAGATGGATTGTGTTGGTCACACCTCTTTTTAGCAGAAGTGTGTGGTCATGTGCCAGAAACAAAGGGATGTTTTGCCTGTTTCAGCAAGACTTGTAAATGTTATATATGCCTACAGGCCAGTGGATCTAGTCAGTTAGAAGATGCAACAACAAGGTTCTTTGCCATGCTGCCTTGGAATGGGGCACTTTGTGCTACCTCTTGAATGGTGGTATAGATCCCTGTACGAATTTCCCATTGATTCTTGGAGGGGTGAGATCTCCCCCTTGAAACCCAATATTCCTTCTCTTCTCCACTCCCAGCACCTCAACCCCACTCCTCACCACCATCACCTCAATACTCCTTCTTCTCAATGCCAACACCCTAACCCTCCTCTTTTTTACCACCAGAGCTGCAATCATCCTTTTTCTCTGCCTCCTGCTGCTTCTGTCTCACAGTGGAAAAAAGCCCAAACACATTCACTCATTCCTAGTGCTGATCCTTTAGTTTGAAGGGTGTACATTCAAAAGGGTTCCTAAAATAAGCTAGCATCAGGCACTGGGTTATTTACTATCTCTAGTGCCAAGGTGGAGGTACTGTCATGGAGATCTAAGCCACCTACATTGAGTCAAACAGGGGGCTGCTGGTAAGAGTTTAACTGTAACACAAAAGGGTAAAATCTCTTTGAAAAACATTCTTCTTATTTCATTATCATTGAAAAATGATCTGGTGTACTGGTTGATTCCTGCTGATTTAATGGCATCCTTTCAGTAACTTTGCAAACCTGAATTGATAGATACTTGATCTGTCACAGTAGGCAGCAAAAATATACCCTTTAAAAAGCTCTGCTTTTATCATTTAAATATAGTCAGTGCATTTCAATTGTACGGTATATGTCTTTTTTTTTGTTTTTTGGGGAGCATCAAATGTTACTTACTGTTTATGTTCTGGTATGCATTAATACTACATTGTGAGGACTGTTATGACAATCTCCTTAGACTATTCTGAATCATTTCAAGTAGACACACCAGAAAGGCCAGTAAAAACTTGGAAATACTTTTCTGCATATTTTTTCTGTGGTAAAGTAATTGAAAAAAAAAAGTCAGCATGACAGCCAGGCAATTAGTATTTTCAGAAGAAGAGGTAAAATGTTGCAGGCCCCATTTATTTCATGACAGATTTCTTTTTTACAGCATGTTACATTTTGTTTAAGAAAAAAGCATACTTGCAGAATTTTCCTCCTCTCCTTTACTTCAAACATCTCTTTCTACTGTCTGATGACCTAGGAGAACAAAACATATGTTGGCTTACCTAATAACACAGTTCCTAGATCAATTGTGTACTTTAATTGAGGGCAAAGATTTACAGTCTGGTGCTCAGTAGAGTAAACTGCTAAAAACTGATCTACTGTCAATGATACAACTCATCTTTACACTGCTTATTTTGTTATTAAGTTAGCCCTTATTTGTGTTAAGAAGGGGATCCTTTTTTTTCAAGATACGTGAAATGGAGCTGTGTTCTTGTACAGTTACTGTTATCATTCCTTCCTACATGCCTTGTATTGTTCAGGTGGGGAAAATTATTAAAAATTATTAAAAAAGGATGAGTGCTACTGAGACATACACTTTATATAGTCATTCTGCTCAACAATAATAATTTAATGTTGAGTATTGCTTTCCATATTGTGTTGGTACAGCAGTGATCTGCCTGTGCTAAAGGTGTTGCAGTTTTCTGGTTCATACATTCAGGTCACCGCCCCATTCATTACTGCAGTGTACTCAGTGATATGTGAAATTAAAGGAGCCATGACAAGTTATTACTTAAATAATTGTTTAGATTGTAAATTCTTATGTGCAAGGCCATACACCTTTTCATTATTTATTATTTGTGACACTACATCCAGCCTTGTATGTTTATTTTGTGTTTTTTTTTCCAAATTAAAAAGTATGTGGAATAATACAGTGTATATAAGCAAGGAGTCATTATAATCGATACCGCTGTGGTTAAATAAATGCAAATAAGGTCTAATGGCAACAGGGTGCTTGCCAGGAGGTGTAATCAATTGGACTAATGCCTATACAGTTTTTTCAGTGGTATCTGTTTTTTCTGAAGCTGGAAATTGTATCTGTTGCCATACCATGGAGGATGTGGAGATATTATGAGAAGGCGCTCCTTGATGAAAAAGCACATTTAGCATTATTTAATTTTTAAGTTCCACTCTAGAGGGTGAGTATGACTCCATCTGAGGGTAATAGCACACATGTGGGTTGTAGCTTTGTTTACATGGGAATAAAAAATACATTTTTGATGGAGTGATAGTATAATTTATCAATAAAAATATAAATTACATATTGTGTGTTGGACTTTCTTTTATACAACAATGTATCAATAACATTTGTGTTTGAATATGTCTAATTTGTGTATTTGGATAAAAATGCAATTTTTGTTTTCAATTTTTTTTAATGAAATGCAGCATCCAAAAGGCCATATAAACAACTGAAATAGAGACTATACAATTTGAAATACACAAAACATTCAAGGGCGACAATGTAGCTTAACAACGCAACAAAAAATAATAACCAGCATCTTCCCAGAGATCCCAACTCATATGGAGAGTATGACCCAGCATAACAAAATAGCACAGACTGAAACTAGGATATCCAAGGTATGGCCATTATGTGGTCAGTGTCTCCCATCATCACATGTTCCAGAGATCAAACTAAAATTCAAGAAACCATAAAGGCTGATACTATATATTTCTTTAGATAGAGGGACAGTAGAGGGGCAGAGGAAGGAAGAGTTGGAAAAGGAAAGAAAGTAAAAAAAGGGGGGTGTGTGTGAAAGAGAACTCGTATTGAAGAGAGCCTTTCCCTCCTCAGAATAGATGAACATGTTCCAGGTTTTTGGAATACAGCTCGTGTTTATGTTAAAAGAACAAGATCCTCTAGCCCCTTTACTTTATTGAGCCAGAGCCTTATGGAAGGAGGTTGTGGCTCCTTTCACCTGAGAGAAATGCATGACTTGGCATGAAGAAAGAAAAAGGATCTTCTGGAATCAGATAGTTGGTGAACTTCTGAGATATTCTGAGCACTTTTTCAGAAGCTATCAAGTCTGGGACAGGACTAAAATATGTGCAACAGTGATCGTTAGTAGTAGGAAAATATTTGTGAAGAACAAAGGGGGTATGGTACCAAGATTGGTTAAAATCTTTAAATTGTTTTCCTGTATTCACGTACAGATGGAAGATTTCAGGGAGAAGAGCATAATGCTTTTTTATTGTGTCTTTTGGTCTTCTGCAAGCTCATTCAATCTCCCATTTACGGAGATGAGGCAAGGTAAAAATCATCTAAAGGTGCAACTAACAGGGAATACATGGTAGATAAAGTGTGAAGCAATGTGCCTTGTGCAATACAGAGCTCCTCAAAAGTAGTCGATAGATGACAATAATGCTTAGAAGGAGCAAAAGAAGTAAGGAAGTTGTAATGCCCTCCAGAGGTCCAGCCCAAATGACCCACCCAGATCCATCAACATCTGAAGAGTATGCCAAAAATCTGTAGCAAGGAAATGAGAAGCCTGGAAGAAGCCCTTTGAATCAAGCAGCGTAAAGAGGGTCCATCTTAAAGTCAAATTGCCCAGGATCAGAAAGAGAGGAGAGTGGCTAGCAAATAAGGAAGTCGTAAACAAGAGGTAGGCACATACTCTAAGCATGGGGCCTATAAGCGAATGTGTTGTAAGAGTGGAAAAAAAGTCCACATAACACTATGGGGCTCTGCAAAGGAATATCTTGCACCAAACTTGTTCCAGATGTGCACAAAGTTTAACCTCTGAGTGGTAACCCCAATCATTCACCCTTCACCCTGCCCAAATGTGCAGCTTGATAGCATTTTTGAACATCTGGAACAGTGATGCTGTTTGGGTAAGGATAACAAGCAGTAACATAATCTGGGCTGTTTATATGCCCAAATGAAATCAGTAAACACAGTGTGGACTTGTTTGAATTAGGTGATAGGAATAATGATAGGGAGAGCTTGGAGAAGATAAAGGAATTTAGGTAAAATAATCATCTTAATGATGTTACGGCACCCAGACCATGAACACATGCCATTTACTTAGTAAAGCTTCAGTCTTGCTGAGTAGGGGTGGAAAGTTCAAAGCAAAGGTCCTCTCCAAATGCAGGGTTATGTACTTGCCCAAATACTTCAGGCCTGTATAAGTCCATTCAAATGTAATTCAATTGCGACATAGCAACTCCCATTGCCTCAAACTTCATGAAGTTATTTTTCAGGTTAGATAGGGCTCCGCAATGTTCAAATTCACAGAGCAGATTAGCGAAAGGAGATAGAAGGTTTGGCCTGAAAAAAGAGCATATTGTCAGTGTATGCCAAAACTTTGTGTTGGGAGTTCCCTATCTGTAAACCAATAATTTAAGGATTCAATTTAATCTCATATAGAAATGGCTCAAGCGAGGGCGAAAAGCAAAGGAAAAAGGGGACACCCTGTTGGGTTCCATTCTTGATGGGAAAGAGTTCTGAAAGAGCACTATTGGCCTTCATTGATGCGGTCGAGGTGGAAATAAACACTAGAGATTCAGTTAATCATGGTATTGCCTAAGCCCATGTGGCACAAGACAGCAAAAATGAACCACCAACTCATCCAGTCACATGCTTTCTCCACATCGAAAATACAATTATATGTGGAGTTAAAGTGTAGATATAAACACAAAGGACACACTGAATGTAAAAAGAGTACTTTGTGTTTTCTTTCAGTATTGTTCAGTGGTAAATTTTCTTTAAATATATACAGTATATGTGTTACATATATGTTATGATAGAAGATTTAGGGCTGCACTGAGGTAGATTTCATATGACCAAGAAGTAATTATTAATACTGACATATATGAATTACATAGGCTCTGTGGTTAAACAAATGCAAATACTGACTGACTAAAACTAATTAACCAGAAAACCTGCATATATGAGTAATATAAATATGATTTGGAATCTCTGCTGTCAGTATATTGCCAGAAGGGATTAAAGAGTATATAGTGTCTCCAATGTCTCTCAAAAAGCTTCCCCCTCTATAATAGTGAATCTGTCACAATGTAACTTTATCAGTATCGAGGATAAGTTATGAACCTTGTGGTTGACAGGCATGGAGAGCTCTAAGAATTTAAACTTCTTGTAAATAATGTAGGTATTATTATTTTTCACCAATATAAAATAGTAGTTTACTGAGAGTGTCTTTCCATTTTTTCTTTCTATATTACAGAAGTAAAATATTAGCTCAGCTGAAAATTGGGAAAATGTGTATATATACTTTATATATCATTGGGCAGATTTCCCAGCCCACACGTTTTAATGAATGCAAATTTTTTTTTCTATAAATTGAAAACATTCCCTATTAGTAAATTCCCAGGACTAACGTATGAAAAAGAAATGTAGTACTACCAAATGTTCGAAATGAATCTGTTGGCTTGCTTATATCCAAGCCCTGAGGATTTTAATAATGTGTGACATTATGTTTACCCTCTCAACAAAAGGTGAAGGTTATTTTTGATTTTGATCTTTGCATTAGGCCCCTTTCACACGAGGCGGGCTCCGTTTCTACGGAGCCCGCCTCGGTCCGCCGGCTCAGCGGGAGATCTGTCCGTTGATCTCCGCTGAGCCGGCGGATGACAGGTCCCTCTCTGCTCACTGAGCGGGGAGGGGCTTGTCAGACGCCGCTGCCGCCTATGGAGGGATCGGACGAAAACGGACAGCGTGTCCGTTTTCGTCAGATCTCCCCTGATCCGATCCGCCAGCGACGGACCTGGACGTAGGGCCATCCGTCTGCTCTTCAGCGGATCGGACCGGGTCGGATGTCAGCGGACATGTCTCCGCTGACATCCGACGCTCCATAGACTAACATGGAGCGCCCGTTCAGGTCCGCCGTCAAAACTGACAGGCGGACCTGAACGGTCCGATCGTGTGAAAGGGGCCTTACAAAGTCAGTCATGTCATATTTTTTATGTTTAGACTACCTGTCAACCTTACGTTATTTTTATTTTCTTTCTTTGTCCTCTGCCTTACTGCGCAGAACCTTAAAGTCATTAGGGGATTTTAAGATTATGCAAGTTAGCTTAGACATTTTCTGTAATATCCTTATAATTCTGCAGTTAACCTTTCATATGACCCCTGGGTAGGAATTACATTTAACAATTACAAAATACTGAAAGAAAACAACTGCAATGCTGTGTTTCTACATACTAAAAAGTGCAATTTCAAGCAATAGGTGCCTAAGTCTCCGGACAATCACCAGGGTTACCTTAAACTGCTTTCTCTGTAATGCACTGCATCCACAGTACACACCGGCCACCCAATAGGGCCAGTAGAAGTACAGTCTAGCATAAGACTTTTTGTGTGTATGAGAAACAGTATGAGTGTGTTCTTAAAGTGTTCCATGATAATCATCTTAGCTATAATAAGAAATAAAATGTTGTGGCACATTATAGCAAAATCTAGATGGAGAACGAAAACTGCTGAAACAGCAGTTTGATTGTTTGCCTTCCATGGTGGTTAGAGGCCAGCTAGTTATTAGTCGTTATTTCATAGATTTCGCTACTTACAGTACTGTGATTTCTTATAGTCAATAATAAATGATAATAATAATAAACCTCTCAGGAGAAGCTTCAATGGTTTTAGACCTTGTAATTATGCCATGAATGAGAAAGTGAGGTAAGGCAACCCTAATTTCAATCCTGAGACTGTTGAAATCTACATCTAACTGGTCTCTGGTATTTAATGTGTTTTATATCTGATATGATCTTCATTTCAATAGTTATTGATACAAAAAATATAGCACACTTATTCAAGCAGCTGTATATCAGCATGGATTGAAAGGATCAAGGTGTGCACACTGACAGGCAGGGCTTTATGAAGCAGAAGCAGCTGGAGATCCCGATGCTAGCATAGCAGACCCACTCAGTGTACCTGCCACTATTCCACCTCAGGTTCCGCAGTGGAACCCTTTCAAATTACCTGCCGTCTTGGGGTCCTCCCCTGAAGGCGGAATGCAAGGGTCTGGTCGCAAGTGCAACTTTTGCGACCCTGGTAGTTCCGCCACTGTCTTGATGTATATTAACAGTAAATACCAATGATAAAGTATCAGTAATGTCCTTCCAATATCTGATCAATTTTGGACATATCCAAAAAAAATGTATTGAGTCTCCCACATTTGGAGAACAGGAGATAATCTCTCCTTCCCCATTTATGCAGCTGAATGGGGGTCCTATATGCTCGATGCAATATAAATAACTGTGAACATTTTTGAGAGGAGGATTCCAAAATAATAGGAATGGATGTTAGACTTGCCATTTTCCCCTCCTATTTCCCCTATATTTAATTACAGTTTGTTTTTTTAGACACTTTTGTACTGTTTATTAACAACATTTTATAAGCTAGAATTCCCATATTATCCTAAACCAGTGGTACCAATGTTTAAAAGGTTTTGTAAAGCCAAACTGTTTGTATAAAGACGAACTCCAAGCAAATAAGAAATAAACCGATTTACACAACTCTGTATTGGTTAATACATCTGAGGATGTATTAATTTAATGTGAACAGTACCTGAATTTGACCTATTAACAGCCTCTTGCAGTTCATGTACAGCAGAGCCCAGACTGGTGGAGGAAGGAGCAGCACAAGGAATCCATCAGTTGTGCTGCAGTGCAAGGGACATGTTGATAGGAGGGGAGGAGGGAATACAGTGAGATAAAGATGAACTTGATCAGTCTGCTGATCTGGCTTTCACTGTCTAGTCACAGGCTGGGGTTGGGGGAGAAACCTGTAAATGTTACTGAACTGCAGTAGAGAAAAACTTGCTCTCCTCCCCTGCTAGTCAGGGCTGTACTTGTGTAAATCTCCGAACTGGATGAACATTTACGCAAATACTTAATAATAATACATGATACAATGATAATATAATGCCTGCAGCTGAGCTTTAAATAGGTAAAATAAATATTTTACTTTAAACGGCAAGGCATAGTTTAGACTGTTAGACATCAGGGCCAGAGACTGCCCACTACTGATAAACATGTACTTTCTGCAATCTGTTGTAGATGCAGTCACTTATATGTGATGTCAAAGATCATCTGACTAACATTGCTTACTGTAGTAGTGTGGGAGGGGTAGTGTGGGCATCATTGATACATTTGATGTATTATTTAGTCACATAAAAACAACACCAGATTTACTTTTTTTAAAATAATCAATTCTGGCTTCCAGCCTCCATCTGTTGTGTATTTATTATAATTTGATCTGTTTACCAGTTCATTGAAGATTATTTTTTCCTTGGATCAAAAGTGTTCTTTGTTGCCAGATAACAAGTTCATTGGGATGCAGTATACATATTTACATGAAATCATTTGTATTGGTTAACATCTCTTCTAATAGACCAGTCTTAAAATCAGGATCACCTTCAAAAACAGTATATGCTTCTGTACGCTATGAACAAAACTCAATATTTCTTGGTAAAACCTATATAATAATAGAGATAATACCTAATTTTATAGTTATAAAAAAACTATTATTGAAATGAATAATTCCCAGGTGGTTATGGATTCCTTCTATTTATTCCATGTATATGTATTAACTTGTCTATTCCTATAATTAGCTAGTCTAGCAAAGCCCTGATAATGTTAATCGTACAATACAATATTAATGTTAGCTATTGACAATAATCACACTGCTTATATAAACCAGAGTGTTATTTGTTCCCAAGAAAATAGGAACGCTAACGTAAAAACGCTAAAGGAAAATATTACAGAGCATATAAAACAAAAGAACATCAATGATACTTTACGTAAGGTCGTCCTCGAGATATTGTCTCGTCAGCTGGGCTCAAAATGGCAAAAGAGCCATGAGGCAACAGAGAGACTTTCCATTCAATGAGCACTTTTAAACTGCAATCAGATCCCCCCATACACCACACCCATCTAGCATCCTGTCTGGAAAGTAAAACTCCAGAAATATGATATTAAACCAGGTTGCCTTCCAACAATTATTATGATAATAAGCAGTAGAATGTTTATTACAAAACTGACAAAAGGGCAACACAAAATTCTTAATGACAAAACAATTAATATGTTAATATCATAGACAATCTAAGCCTGTAAGCCTTTAGAATAGCTTTGGTCCTTTTGGAATGCCATCAGATCTTAATCTGTGTAAAGTGTAATTTTGTATTACACTAAAAGAAGGCAAAACATTTTGTAGCCTCCCTGGCGGTTTTCCCGAGTGTGGCTCGGGGTTAAAATTCAGTCCCATTAGCGGTAACCCCGAGCCACACTCGGGATCGCATTGCAGGATCCTAGGGCGGCGTTACTTACCTTGTCCCCGGGATCCTGCGATGTCCCCCGCAGTGTCCGTGGGCTCCGTCCTCTGCCCGAATCCTCTCCGTGCCAGGCTCCGTTCCCTGCGAGCGTCGCGACGCACGGGGGCGGAGCCTGGCGGCAAATTCAAAAAACTGTAAAAAGCATAACACATACAGTACTGTAATCTTACAGATTACAGTACTGTATGAAATTTTTTCACATCCCTTTTGTCCTCAGTGCTTTGTCCTATGCCCTGCATGCAGTTCTATATTATATATACTGTTCTTTCTGGCTGGAAACTGGAGATTGTCCATAGCAACCAAAAAGTGTCCCTTTACGTCAAAAATGGTTTTAGACCAGCTAGAAAACAGCGATAGTAAATTAGAACACTTGCAGAATTGAGCGATAGTGAATCGTGGGGAAATTTATTTTATTATTATTTTATTTTTATTTTTTTAATTATTTATTTTTATTTATTATATTATAATTTATGTTTTTGTGTTTCAAACTTTATCATACCCAGGATATCTACTAGACTCTTGTTTGGACAGATTTAAGTGTGTTATTGTTAAGAATTACAGACCTACAATATAAAATGCCAAATTTCCATGCAAAATAATTGTACCGCTTTCAGCACCTAAAATCCGAAAGAATCATAGCGCCAGGGAGGTTAAGGGATGGTGGATGTGGAAATTGGTTTTGTTCTTTTGATCTTTACACAAATGTCAAAACAGTGTTGAGATCTGGTGTCTGGGGAGGCACATAATGAATTTGACTTCTAGAAAACCATTTAAATTTGCTCAGAATTGTGAGTGGGGAATTATCAGCCTGAGGATAGGAAGATCATGAGGAAACAGTGGGGTGGATTTACAATAGGCAAATAGACAGAGTTACACTCTACAAGTGCAGTTGCACTAATTTTCCTCAGAGATTAGTAAATTTGGTAAAACTCTGCTGCTTTCCATCATCCAATAATGTGCAATATTTTCCTTGCACCTAATTGGGTATTCTTTACAAAGTGAAGCTTTACCACATTTACATTTACTAAAAAAAAATGTGTGCACCTGCAGAGTGCAACTGCACTTGCAAAGTGCAGAATCTTTTTGCCTTTGGTAAATCCACCCCTATGTTTGCTGAACAGGGTGTACCTGTTTCAATAAAATGGCATACTATTCCTTGGTTGTTATAAAACCGTGCAGAAAAGTCATGGAATCAAATCATTCACATGAGATGGCTGCCAGTACCAATATTAATCTTCCACAAATAAAGATAATGAATAATTTTTTCTTTCAATGTACATATTCAATGCTACCTACACATATTGCATTTTTACCTGTTTTCAGTCAGCATGAGCAAGTCTGCATATCAGTCTAAGCTGGTTTACTGCTACCTGAGAAGCAGGATCTCAGTTTAACTAATTAAGGACCGGGCCTATTTTTCAGACTCAGTGTTTACAGGTTAACCACATGCCGACCATCCACCGCAGTTGTACTGCAGCAGAATGGCACAGCTGGATGAAACAACATTATGTAACGTCGCTTCGCCCTGTGGCCACTAGGGGGTGTGTGCGTGCACCATCTGCACGCCCCCGAGCCGATGCAAGTGCCCGGTGGTCTCGATCACCGCCGGGCTCCCGCGATCACTGCTGAGACACGGAGAACTGGGATCTGTGTGTGTGTTCCGGTTCTCTGAGGGGAGAACAGACAGATCGTCTGTTCATACAGGGTATGAACAGACAATCTGTTATCTTCCCTGCACGGTCCCCATCCCCCTTCAGTTAGAACACAAACTAGGACACACTTAACCCCTTCACTACCCCTAGTGTTAACCCCTTCACTGCCAATGACATTTTTACAGTAATCTATGCATTTTTAATCGCTGTATTAATGCCAATGGTCCCAAAAATGTGTCAAAATTGTCCAACGTGTCCGCCATAATGTCACAGTCATGATAAAAATTGCAGATCACCGCCATTACTAGTAAAAAAAAATTAATAATAAAAATGCTATAAATCTATCCCCTATTTTGTAGACGCTATAACTTTTGCGCAACCAATCAATATAAGTTTATTGTGATTTTTTTTTACCAATGTAGAAGAATACATATCGGCCTAAACTGAGGAAAAAATTGTTTTTTTATATATTTTTGGGGGATATTTATTATAGAAAAAAGTAAAAAATAATGCATTTTTTTCAAAATTGTCGCTCTTTTTTTGTTTATAGCGCAAAAAATAAAAACCACAGAGGTGATAAAATACCACCAAAAGAAAGCTCTATTTGTGGGGAAAAAAAAGGACATCAATTTTGTTTTGGTAAAATAAAAAAACCCAAGGAGAGGGTTAAACGCTGCGCTAGAACAATAAAAAATGATATGTGAAATGTAAGAGCTGCCAGCACTAAAAGTCCAATACTAAACTCCAAAACATCAAATAAATAAAAATGAGTGCAGCGCTAAAACTGATTGAGTAAAAAAACATATGCTAAAGATCATAAATAAATAATTGACCCACCACACATTATATTATCAAACCAACAGATCTCCTATAGAAAATAGAGGCAAATGTCTCTGCATGTGTCATATGTGAGAAAAAATCATATAACTTAAATTAAGTGATCCCAAAAAATCAAAAAAGAGTCCATAAGTGAAGTAAGTGGATGATCAAAATTAAATTCCAACGAAAATTGTGACACAGGTGATTCCAACATCCAAAGTGACTTGCACCCAAGTGAGGTATGAGGCTCCTTACCAGCTCAGGATGACCACCATAACAGTGGTCCCAACAGGCGTTTGGGAAATTAACAGGTCACCCACAAACCTATGCCGATCATTCCAGTGTGTAGAATCAGGTACTAGTAAGGATCGCATGTAAATGTCCTATATTGGTTTGCTGCTGCAGTCATTTCAGATCCAGGAGCCTCCACTACCACTGCTCGGTTGTTGTTTGGTATCCTGTTGAACTTCCATGTAGACTCTGGTCATTCTCTGGTAGCAGAGAATGACCAGAGTCTACATGGAAGTTCAACAGGATACCAAACAACAACCGAGCAGTGGTAGTGGAGGCTCCTGGATCTGAAATGACTGCAGCAGCAAACCAATATAGGACATTTACATGCGATCCTTACTAGTACCTGATTCTACACACTGGAATGATCGGCATAGGTTTGTGGGTGACCTGTTAATTTCCCAAACGCCTGTTGGGACCACTGTTATGGTGGTCATCCTGAGCTGGTAAGGAGCCTCATACCTCACTTGGGTGCAAGTCACTTTGGATGTTGGAATCACCTGTGTCACAATTTTCGTTGGAATTTAATTTTGATCATCCACTTACTTCACTTATGGACTCTTTTTTGATTTTTTGGGATCACTTAATTTAAGTTATATGATTTTTTCTCACATATGACACATGCAGAGACATTTGCCTCTATTTTCTATAGGAGATCTGTTGGTTTGATAATATAATGTGTGGTGGGTCAATTATTTATTTATGATCTTTAGCATATGTTTTTTTACTCAATCAGTTTTAGCGCTGCACTCATTTTTATTTATTTAATTTTGTTTTGGTGCAATGTCACATGACTGCGCAATTGTCATTTAAAGCTCTGGTCAGGAAGGGGGTAAATCTTCCAGGGCTGAAGCGGTTAAAATCTGGGTTTTTTTGCTAGAAAAAAAAAATTACTTAGAACCTTCAAACATTATATATTTTTTTCTGACACCGTGGAGAATAAAATGGCTGCCGTTGCAATACTTTATGTCACACCGTATTTGCGCAGCACTCTTACAAGCGCACTTTTTGTGGAAAAAATTCACTTTTTTGACTTAAAAAACAAGACAACAGTAAAGGTAGCTCAATTTTTTTATATTGTGAAAGATAATATTACGCCGAGTAAACTGATACCCAACATGTCACACTTCAAAATTGCGCCCACTCGTGGAATGGTGACAAACTCTTACCCTTAAAAATCACCATAGGCGGCGTTTAAAAATTCCTACAGGTTACCAGTTTTGAGTTACAGAGGAGGTCTAGGGCTAGAATTATTGCTCTTGCTTCTGCGTGCAAACTCGGCGGACAGTGTGCTTCAATTTTTTTGTTTACTTTTTTTTTTTTGACACTGCCTTTTAAAAACAAATGGGTCACTTTTATTCCTATTACAAAGAATGTAAACATCCCTGTAAAATTCATGGCAGGACCTCTTAAATATGAGATCTGGGGTCAAAAAGACCTCAGATCTCATATTTACACTAAAATGCAATTAAAAAAAATAAATGTAATTTGAAAAAAAAAAATTCCCCTTTAATTCCCCCTTTAAGAGCATGGTTTGGGGTGACTGTCGTGGAATCATTGCATACTTACCTACATGTTACAAGCTTGTTTATCCTCTTTTTTTACAATAACTATACCAAACAGTATTACTATGTGTGCAGTTCTCTTTTTTTATGCACATCATGGATCATTGCAGCATTTGATGCGGTGACATTTTTGGAGTCTGTGTCTTGCTACCGGGAACCTTTGGGGTATATCGGATGTGACCTATCCTGCTTACATTGTCCTCCTGTAGTGGATTTCGGTGAGGTTCTTCCTCACTTATTCCTGTTTGACACACCTGCTATATAGTACGTGTGTCCATCGTCTCTGGTAGGCGTGCCAACCTTATCACTTTCTACTGCACTTTTTGGGATCAATATTTTATCAATTTCCCTGTACACATCTAAAGAGACTTTCTATGGTCGTTTTTCCTGGGCAGGAAGGTGTCTAAGTGCCTGGTATTTAAGTGGTTAATATACATTTATTGTGATTTTTTTTTTTTAAAAAGTAGAAGAATACATATTGGCCTAAACTGAGGATGAAGTGTGTTTTTTCCTACATTTTTGGGGATATTTATTATAGCAAAAATTAAAAATATTGCTTTTTTTTCAAAATTGTCGCTCTTTTTTTGTTTATAGCACAAAAAATAAAAAACACAGAGGTGATCAAATACCACCAAAAAAAAGCTCTATTTGTGGGAAAAAAAGGATGTCAATTTTGTTTGGGTACAACATAGTACAACCGCACAATTGCCAGTTAAAGTGAGGCAATGCCGTATCGCAAAAAAGGGCTTGGTCAGGAAGGGGGTAAATCCTTCCGGGGCTGATGTGGTTAAACCACATCCATTTAGCATAACATGTGGACCAGAGCTGCTTTCAATAGAGCTGGTTCACAGATATGCGGGCTGGTTGCGGTGCATATTAAAAAAGGGTCCTGTGCATTTTTTCAGTCCAGTTCAGGTGCGATTTCAGTGTCAAATTTGCACCTGAATCCCACCTATACCTCTGAATGAAAACTGTGCTGGACTCTGCACTAAAACTGGACCTGCATATCTGTGAACCCAGCCTAAATTGTTTCTTACCCAAGATGCAGATATCTCATTTTTAAAAAGTGGGTTATATCATAATAATTTCATACAAAGGAAAGTGGCAAAAAATTGATAAGTGATGGCTTGAAAAGTTGTTTATATCTTACTAACTTCCATAGCAGGACTTGGAAGTGAAGCATGCAACATAGTATGAAAAGTATTACTTTATTGAATTCTGGGTCATAGGAAAAAGGGCATTGAAATCCTAATATATTTCTACTACAGTTTGAAGAACAACTGCACTTTTTAGTTTATACGTGTTACAGCATATTGCAGTAGTTTTACTAACAGACTTCCTGTAAAGAAGAATTTCAATTATACTTGAAGGAATATACCAGACTTGTTCACCTGCACTGCTGGCTCAATAAAGGCAAGACTGACCTTTTGATGTATTACATAATACATACTGAATTTAGTGTCTTGGTGAATGCATGGATAGAAGATGTTTCACTGCTGATATGATAATTCCTCCATAATATATTCAAAGATGTCTAGAATAGCTCTTATGTGTTAGTGGATTAAATTTTAATTGGATTTACAGTACACTGGTCACTGGATTACTTACTTCTTTGATCTCTAAAGTTGCTCTTATCTACTGAAATGTTGTGTATGATCTTTTACTGCAACAAAAAGCTAAATTATTTGAAGTGTTACAATTATTGGAAAATTGGATTGCAAATGGAAAGTAATGCTACCTAAAACATAAAACGAACAGGGCTAGTCTATGATGTGAATGATGGAAATAAAAGTGGGTATAAAGAGCAAATATGATATTTGTATAGGGTTTTTTTTATTGGGGAATATCTGTTTATGGGAGTTTGATAGCAAGGCCAGATTTATTCTTAATGACCCACTTGACCAACTGTCCTGTGCTATCCCCCTGTTCACTTCCACAGTTGACTAGCTAGCTATAGGGCTATATTTATGAAGCTGTGATATGGGACATTCCCCAAACATGCACAGGTGAATATTAATTCCTTGTAATCTAAAACACATGCATCTGAAAGATTCACCTGCAGTTAATATTTGGTGAATGCCCATTCACTGCTTTCTAAATAAGGCCCCTTTCACACAAGGGAACCTGTTCATTTCATCAATTCAGTTAAATCTTTAAAGAAAAAGCAAATGTCAGTTTGTTTTCTGTTTTTCATCAGTTTTTTTGCATCTGCCAGCTAGAGTCCTAAACCACTTGTGTCCAGGAGCCATTTTTTTATGCAAAAACAGACCTTTTGTCAGTTTACTGTACATCCATTTTCTGTTTTTATCCATTCCAAAAAATGGATGTTGATATAAGCAGATATAAGTGGATATAAATGGATGAGCATCCATTTACATCCATATTTCCATTGAGATGCATTGATGTCCATTTTTGATTCGTCAACAGATGGATGAAAAACGGACAAACGGTGTGTGAAAGGGGCCTAATCCCCTTAGTATCATGCTCACAAGAGAAAACATCACAGCCACACACAACACAACTAAGCCTGTGGACAGGAAAATAGGTTACCCAGTTTGCACCAGTACACCTAAATCTAAATCGGAAATCTGAAAACGTAGGGTAAGCAGCCATCCTAGTTGTCCAGCAGTTTCTAGGTGTATGGACCTAGAGTGTATATGTAAGTACAAAGGATACTATTCCATCAACAAAACTGCATAAACGTTGAAGGGATAGCAACAATACAGATCTAGCTGTCTTGCACTGGTGAGCAGGGTATACATTTTTATTATACATAGAGATGCATTACTGACAGATACATGTGACAACTGTCTTCTAGAACTGGCAGCCTTGCCACCCTAGGTAATGATTTTTCATGACCATGCCTGACTTGCAACCCTACCTCTTAATCATGCAAATAAGATGATGCATGCTGTTAACCACTTTCAATCCTTATGTACAATGTGTAATACTATATTTGCTGTAAGTCCATCCACAACCAACCTGAGCTAATCCCACTAATATGTTTTATTCTGTAAAAGAGCTTAATTGTAAAAACCTGTCTAAGACAGCCCATAGATAAGACTTTATTTTTTCATTCAACCAGTGGGTTGAATTAAAAACTGGCCCATTTGGTGGTCTATGGGGTAATGTTGGGGGCTGTGTTATTGTACTCTGACAGTGGGCAAACTGCAGAATATACTGATCAAGAGGCAAATTTTCAAACAGGCTGGTTGAACAGAAGTTAATCATTAGGTCAAATTCTGAAGAACCACAGTGCCCATAAATGGATTGAAATTTCATAAGTACCTACTAAATTGTCTGAATTTCAATTCATGTATGGCCAGCTTAAGGGAGAAGCTTGGTAGGATTGTGCATAATCCCATAGCTAACAAAGGTTTGCATCAGGATGGAAACCGGTGTGTTGCTTCCATTATTTTATTTGTATGGTGTGGAGCATCAGACTGGAATGAGCCTGCTTAGTAAGCTTGCACTTGCATTTCATCTCCTATCTTTAAACCTGTAAGTCAGACTGGATTGTTTCTCACACAAGTTTAAAATTCGTAAGTTTACATACTCTATGTAAAGGATTTGGTTAAAATATATATATAGATATATATATATGGATTATGTATAATCAACTCTAGTGTTATGACATATCTACAAAATGGCATATGTTGAATGAGTCTCAGTTTTGAAGAATAATTTCTCACTAGAGATGAGTAAATTAATTTTTGATTCGGAAGATTAGAGCAAATCACATAAATGCTCCCCATGTATATTGGGCTCATGATTCTTTTAAAAATGTATATGCTGGGTCAAACAAGTTATAGCGGAGCGTTCTAATTTCTACATGATTATTGAAGAAAATCAGTGAATAGGGATTTGTTTATAAAGATTCACATTGCCTTGATATGTGGGATGGTCAAGGAAATATGAAGCTAAACCCTTAAGAAAACCAAGTTGTATATTATGAATAAGTAGGACTTAATTAGGGTAGCACTACAAAATAGATATATGTAATTACAACCTATTTTATGACATATTCTTGACTAGCAGTGCAAATTAAGCCTATAGATCCCAGTAGGTCAATTAGAAACAATAACATTTAATACTTTCTAACATAAAAAAACAATAGGCAGCAGTGCAATATGGTACACACTAATAGTTTTATCATCATATCTCAGTAAAGGTTATAAAAAACAATTCTGATAGCGTAAACACACTCAAAGTATGCATGTGACCTGCACAATCCACCCCCAGAGTTATTACTTATCTAAGGGTAACCAGTAGGCATGAGCCGAACACCCCTCAGTTCAGTTTGCACCAGAACTTGCGAACAGGCAAACATGAAAAATCAAAAGTGCTAATTTTAAAGGCTTATATGCAAGTTATTGCCATAAAAAGTGTTTAAGGACCCGGGTCCTGCCCCAGGGGACATGTATCAATGCAACATTTTTTTTTAAAAACAGACGTTTTTTCGGGAGCAGTGATTTTAATAATGAAACAATAAAAATGAAATATTTCTTTAAATATTTTGCCTGGGGGGTGTCCTTAGTATACCTGTAAAGTAGCACATTTTTCCCGTGTTTATAAGAGTACCACAGCAAAATTACATTTCTAAAGGAAAAAAAGTCATTTGAAACTACTTGCGGCTGTAATGTATTGTCGGGTCCTGGCACTATAGATGAAAATCATTGAAAAAAGGGCATGGGTCCCCCCATCCATTACCAGGCCCTTTGGATCTGGTATGGATATTAGAGGGAACCCTGCACCCGAATTTAAAAAAAAAATGTGTGGGGGTCCCCCAAAAACCATGCCAGGTCCTTCAGGTATGGTATGGATATTAAGGGGAACCCTGATTTTTATCTATATTACCGGGACCCAACAATACATTACAGCCACGAGCAGTTTTAAAATGTTTCACTTTAAGCATTATTAAAATCACTGCTCCCGAAAAAACAGACGTTTTTAAAACTTTTTTTTGCATTGATACATGTCCCCTGGGGCAGGACCCGGGTCCCCAAACACTTTTTATGGTAATAACTTGCAGATAAGCCTTTAAAATTAGCACTTTTGGTTTTTCATGTTATTGTCCCATAGATTTTAACGGCATATATATATACATCCTTGGGAGCAAATGGTTATACCAGGATCAGGGCTGCAGCTGCCAATTCCATACCTGGAATTCTTCTCTAATGACCGAAAAGAAGCTCTCAGCATTGATTTCTTATTTTTTTGGCTTGGGTTCTTCTGCCTTTCTTTCTAAACAATCATGCTACACTCACTCCACTACCATTAGTATGTTCTCAATCAAATTATTACAGTTTATGAATGTTCTGTACATTCTGAATTGTCAGATGTGGCATACTGGTAATCTTAAGAATGATAAGACATTGCTGTAAAGGTCAAAATTAGATGAATGTAATGCAGCTGTCTAGAATGTTTTCTTCATATTAATGCCTCTTAACTTTATGCTGTCTTACGCCAGATGTTTTGGAAATAGCAGAAATAGCAGGTGTTTGTGTAAATTCTAAACAGAGGTATGTCTGCAGCACTCAGAGAGAATGAATCATAATGTGGTTGGTGTTATCCAAAATCTCTATAGCCAGTATGATATAACAGATTGGCTGATAACAACTGCCTGAACTTTTTGAGATTGATTGCTAGTGACAGGAAATCCCGGCACTTCTGGGTTTTGCACCACTGACTGCAATAAATTTCTCTTCACAGAGATTAAAATGAAAAAGATCACTTTAGTGCCTGTAAATAAGGATATGAAGTCATCGTGAGTCTCAGAGTTATTACTTTTGTTCAGAATCTGAAAACCAGAGACTTTCTGATTTCCTATCATTTTTTCTTATTCTGATTCTGATGAATCTTGTATGTATGAATTTCAAGAGGCTAGTCTCTCAAAATTCTACCTACTCAAAATAGGTGGCAGTATGTGGACACCCCTCCAATTTTTTTTGATTTTTCCAGTGAATGATACTGTTAATACTATAGCATACAGCACAAAGACATTTTAGTTAATTTAAAAATGCAGCAACAGTTTGGTGAAGGCCTTTTCTTTACCAGCGTGAGTGTGCCCCTGTGCCCAAAGTCCGGTCCCATAGACATAGACAAACATAAGTTCAGTGGGGTGAGACTTTAGTGGCTGGTACAGATCCTGACCTCATTACTATTGAACAATTTTGGCATGAATTTGAACTCCAATTGTGGATCAGCACAATTGGCTTTTGGCTAAATAGACACAAATTCCTTTAGACACACTTTCAAATCTTGTGAAAAGCCAGAAAGGCAAAGGCTGCATAAAATATTTTTTTAATATAGAGAAGTATGAATTAGGGGAATTTTTACAGCATTATATTTCTAATTGATGGTATAATGAAGGGTTATTCTATTCTAGTATTTGCTCAACAAGTAGCAATAATGTAGAGTATATAATCTTTTGACATCTTTATTTATTATTATTATTTTTAAATGACCCTTCAGTCTGGTCACATGATTTACCTCCAATGGTGGGCAGTCCTGAATACTGGGAAGAATGGTGCCATGTAATGACATAGAACTATTCTCTGCAGCATTCTCCTATGAGTCCTGGGTGACTTGATGAGATTGCCCCTGGGGACATGTTCCTAATGCCATGGATTATCAGAAAGTGGGTGAAAAAAAGGCCAGACCCTGGAGCAATAAGTCTTGCAGCTTTTTTATTTAAACAAGAGCTGGATTTCTTATTTTTTATGGAAAATAATTTAGGTTTAATCAATAAGATACATGTTTTTGTTATTGAGGTGTCTATTAATCCAAAACGGATGTTTCAGTATAATGTGGATGCCTATTGGTCAAATCATTCACTGTTTTTTTTATATATTTTTATAGTCATATTTCTGCTGTCGGATTATACTCCTTCTGCTGGATTTTCACTGTTAAACATTTTAGAGAATGCTGCAGGAGGAGTAAAACTTAACAGTGAAGGTATCAGAGCCAAAAATTCAAAAGGAGAAGTGTTATCATTTGGCATTCCTGAAAGAAACACAACTAGCTGCTGCCATAACAACAGTATTTAACGTCAAAGTAGTGACGTATAACGACAGCGGCTGGTCCTTAAGTTCTATCTGGTCAATTCAGGCTATTAAATTTGTATGTCTTGAATAGATGACTAGTTGGAGGTGATATGGGTGTAGATGCCCTTTTTTTCTCCTTTGAAGCTGATGCATCATTTCTCTCAAACTGAATACAAACTTTGCAGTTCCTAATGTTAATCATTTCATTTCAAGCTTTTATTATTATGAGGTTCAGAGGAAGTGTGCTCGAGCTACTCACTGCAGGCACCAGTAGTACTATAAAAACCATCTTATCACATGGAAGCACTTTATGGATAAAGCAATTATTCTCTGTGCCTATTATTTTTTTTCATTTTACAAATATAATTTTAAGTAATAAAAATTAATAACATAAAAAACTTTAATAGTGGGTTCTCTTTTATTAAAGAAACAAACTCATATTAGAATACAAATGAATGATTTTAGAATTATAATAGATGTGCTTGATTAGTTTACATGCAGGGCTGATGTACAGGATTCGTTTGGTAATGCAAAAGAGTATAACAGAAGTAAAAGTTGCTGTTATTTTTTAATGACACAGTTGTAATTATGGAGTGTATACTGTACACCAGATGACAAAAAAAAGAAATTGTATAAGGTTGATCAGATGAGCTAACTATATTTGCTTCAAGCGCCCAATCAGGTTCAATGGGTTTGAAAAAAAGGTATTTATCCTAGCCTTAGGTATTTGGAATTTGAATGAAATGTAGGTTCACTAGTCTGACAAAGATTAATTAAAATGTAGACAATTTATTATCTTTATCACTACAGCTATATTACAAAAATAAATATTTTGTAGTAGAAGTAAAAAATAGAATGCATTACAAACAGTGCAAAATTATTTTTTAATATCTACCATATTTAGTGTGATAGTTCCAGTTCAATAAACTAGCTGTAATCCACAGAGTATGTGTTATTTAAACACCCTGCTTAAATAACTTAAAAAAGCTTGTGGTGGCCTAGTGAGCCCAGAATGTTTTGCCTTTTCGTACAGTAGTGGGGGTAACGTGGTTAAAAAAATTTGAAGGTTTAACCACATGCCGACCGGGCCATAGCTGAAAGATAGCTACAGCGGGGTTGGCTTATTCTGGGTGGGTGTCCATGGATGTCCTCACAGAATTGCGCTCCTGCACGCCCCGTGGGGAGTGCACCCGGGAACATCCGTGACTGCCGGGTCCAGGGAACCCGGCGCATCACGGATGATGGTAAATTGCCACTGATAGTGGCCGTTTAGCACGTGATCGCTCTGTCAAATGACGGATCATCAATTGTAAACAAACCTGTTCCTTTCTCCCCTCTCTGTACCAATCAGTACAGTGTGAGAGGAGAAAGGGAGAGATAGTTTGCAGCGCTGTGGGCACTACAGATTCAGCCAACAGCGCTGCTCAGTAGCCATACTATGGCAATACTCTGCAATACTATGGAAATACTCTGCTGTACTCCGCCAATACTCGCCAATACTTGCCAATACTCTGCAATACATTTTAACAGAAACAAAGAATTTTTTTTTTAACCAAATTTTCAGTCTTTTTTGATTTATAGTGCAAAAAATAAAAAAACCCAGCGGTGATTAAATACCACCAAAAGAAAGCTCTATTTGTGTGAAAAGAAAGACAAACATTTCAAATGGGTACAGTGTTGCATGACTGAGTAATTATCATTCAAAGTGGGAGAGCACCGAAAGCTGAAAATTGGTCTGATTAGGAAGGGGGTTTAAGTGCCCAGTGGTCAAGTGGTTAATCAGTGGCGCTTGGTGCTTAACATTTTTTGGGGGGTGCAAACAATCTGAAAAATTCTGAGAAAAACATCAGCAGCCTCACTGTGCCCATCAAATGCAGCCACTGTGCCATCAAACACAGCCACTGTGCCCATCAAACACATCCACTGTGCCATCAAACGCAGCCACTGTGCCCATCAAAGGGAGCCACTGTGCCCATCAAACGCAGCAACTGTGCCATCAAACGCAACCACTGTGCCCATCAATTGCAGCCACTGTGCCATCAAACGCCGCCACTGTGGCCATCAAATGCAGCAACTGTGCCATCAAATGTAGCCACTGTGCCCATCAATTGCAGCTACTGTGCCCATCAAACGCAGCCATTGTGCCATCAAATGCTGCCACTGTGCTCCATCAAATACTGCCACTGTGCCCATCAAATGCTGCCACTGTGCCCATCAAAAGTTGCCACAGTGATTCCCGTCTGCCCGGCACTTACCCTATCTCGATGGTGGGTCAGGCAGCGGGTGATGACGGCGAGCTGTGGGACCTTGCAGTGGGTCAGAAAACGGTGAGCTGTGTCCTCCATGCATCTCCTCCCCTCCTCCTGATAGGTGTCCAATCACAGCACCTGTCCTTTCAGCCAATCAGGTGATGGGTAAAATACCCGTGCTTCCTGATTGGAGGAGAGGCGGTTCAGTGTTAGAAAAGCGAATATTTATTCCCTTTTCTAACACACCTAGGTGGACTTTTTTCAGCTTTTTTGAAGCCTATTAGAGCCTATGGGGAGGCGCCTGTGCGCCCTTAATATACTCACCGCCACTGGGTTTAATAAAAATATAAATGAGAAAAGAAGGAAAGGAGAAAAGAAGAAAGGAATGCAGAAAAGGAGTGAAGATAAGATGTATAACATGTGTGTGAAGTTGAGTTATACCATGATCCCTAGAAGAGGTTCCTTGGTGTGCTATGCAGTGGTGGCCCGTAATGCAGGGTACAGTGGCACCACCCCCTATCCATGCACCTGGCCCTCTAATCTACATGCAGCCAGAGGCTCTAATAGGCTTCAAAAAAAGGTGGGCTCAAAAAAGGGTGAGATCAAAAAAGCACTGCACCCCGAGCGCACCCAGCAAATGAATATTTGCTATTGTCACACTGATTCTCCCCCCCAGATAATCAGGAAGCGATTGTCCAAATGGAGAAGCATTCCAATTGGTCTAGGAGGTGGAGGGAGTAGACACTAGGCCGAAGCTACCGCTTGTCGCCCAGAGGGGAGTGCAACCGACGGGGGGGTATTTGGATGACCCGACAGACCGACCGTACCAGGGTGGGGGGTGGTTTCTGTGGGTGCACTGTTTGCCGTCCACCCAAAAATGTTACCACCAGCCACCACTGGTGCTATGCATGGGTGAAAAGACTTGACAGGTAACCATATATAGTTAAGCCAAGCAGGTGGTGTACACTGCCTATTCAACTGAACCGTGGACCAACCTTTATTGGGTTGTGTTCTATGTTCTGTGCTCTCTTTGGAATTTCTTATACCAGATACAGGGGGTCCACAAATTGTGTGACTCCTATAGAGGGCTGCTTCTGCTACTAGACACTGTATTTCAGACACTATGCATACTTTCTACCATGATTGATGCACACAGTGACCAGAGTAGGGTTCTTGTGTCTCAGCACTTCATGAAGAAATGGACATGTACAACTGATTTAAGTAGTTACAACTTTTTGTTCTACAGTAAAATTAATTTTCTATTTACAAGTTTTGTGCACGTGTCTAATACTATCTGCCAAGTAGTATCGGTAACTTTGTAGAGCATTGGCAGCCTCTCAAATGACTAGCAACACAGGCAATTGCAACTCTTTGCAGACTGTGAATACTGATGTGTGTACACAACACATTGCAAGAGATTATCATGTAATCCCTTAATGTTCAAAGTTTATTCATTAAACAATAGAAAAATGAAAAGCAGACCAGTTACATGGTCAGGCACCTATCTCAACAGAAAATGTAATCAATATGCTGTATTTAATTTGATTAATTACATTGTATTATTACTTCTGACACTATGAGCTGATTTATGTACATTTGTTAATAAAGAACATGTTAAATTTCCCCTGAACTCCTGTTTGACAAAAAAATTTTAGTAGCCCGAAATTAAATTTAAACTGCAAACAATAACCTGTTCTGCATATGCATTTCTAGCTATCTGTATGGATCACATTACATGTCCCTCTAAAAAAGAAGGTTGCGTTTGCTTTGCAGATTAACTGTGGAACTGGGCAGCATGTTTAAGTAAGTGAATTACAAAACCTAGGTTCCTTGACAGCATGCTAATGAGATTATACCCAAATTATTGTGACTTTACCTAGTGGTATGAGTAAAGTAATCAATGCATTCATGAGAAACCAGTGATATTGTGGCTGATTCACTAAAAGAGTAAAGTATGTTCGTTGTACAAAATTAAACTTCACTTTGAAAAGAAATTTTCACTTGCCTTAGTGGATGTGGTAAAAATACACTTTGCAAAAAATACTGAATCATGTGCAAGGTAAAAAAAGAAAAAAATTCTAGTTTTCCCAGCACATGATAGGATGGTAGAAGTCAGACAACTTTTAATTCAGTAACCTAAGTGAAAATTCAGTTTCAAAGAGAAAATTCACTTTGCAAAGTGAACATGCTTTATTTGGTTAGTAAATCAGCCACATTCCCAAGGCACTGATGTGAATACATACAAAATATTACCAAAAGTATTGAGACACCTGCCTTTACACAGACATGAACTTTATTGGCATTGCAGTCTTAGTCCGTAATTTCAATATTCAATATCCAGGTTCAATATTGAGTTGGCCCACCCTTTGCAGCTATAACAGCTTCAACTCTTCTGGGAAGGCTATCCACGAGGTTTAGGAGTGTGTCTATGGGAATGTTTGACCATTCTTCCAGAATCGCATGTAAGGTCAGGCACTGATGTTGGACGAGAATGGCCTGGCTTGCAGTCTCCACTCTATTTCATCCCAAAGGTGCTCTATTGGGTTGAGGTCAGGACACTGTGCAGACCAGTCAAGTTCCTCCACACTCACTCATCCATGTCTTTATGGACCTTGATTTGTGCAGTTACACATTTGCATATATTGATTGGTATTTGCACCTGCACTTTGAATTTTAGATTTGTTATACCATTCATTTATCCCTAGCAATCATCTGATAGCTCAGCACCACCACTTTTACAGTTTCAATTTATCTGCCATAGATTAGCTGAATTGTGTCTGTTGCAGTTGGTCGCCTATGTATTTATTTAGTCTCAGCTGACAGCGCAAGAGTACCACTTATCTAAGTACAGGGAACTACTTATATTAAAAGCATGAGAAGCCTTTTGAAATAAATACATGTAAGTAGCCCATATTTCACCACTACATTTAAATTGTGCATTATGTTTATATAGTTATTGCAAATACAACATAAAGATTTTGAAAATGTGACTTTCACTTTTTAAGTATCTGGAATTTTAGGACAAGTCAGCAAAGGTTATATGATAAAGTTACAAAAGTAGCCAAGCACGGAACTATTTTAAAGCCTGACATTACATGAGTAATAAACTTCATCTGGCCTTTTACATCTTTACAAAGCAACCCTTGCAAAATACTTAATTTGATGAAACGCACAAAATGATGTGATTGCATATACACATTGGGTGGCTTATCACAGTTTAGTTTAGCTTTAGTTTTTAGTTTATTTTTGTTGTTTTGTTATTTTGTGAGCTGCACGAGGCTTAAAAACTGGGCTACTAACAAAATGATAATTGGGATCTCTGTCCTACAAATTTTATCTGTTAAAGCTATTGGTATATAAACCTTTACATTGAAACATGTAAAGCTTGTTTTGCAAAGCAAATGCTAACCTCAAATTAAATTAAACAGTAGGGCCCTTGGATGCAGGTGTTTTAACCTACTGTTCTCTTTATTGCAATGTTTTAAACAAAAGTAGTGACTCACTATAAAAATCATTGTAGTATAATACAATGTGTGCCACATGCAACATGACTGCAACTACCAACCAATGCACAGATGGGTATTATACTGATAACTCTATTAGGTCTACTATACATTGGTTGTTTAGCCCCACTGCATGAGATTCCAGTGTTTTCGTGTGCTCAGATATCACAGGTGCATTATCTGACCCTGCTGCCAGTAGCCTGTAAAAGCCTATGGGAGGCTGAAAGCTGCTGCGACTGGATGAGGCTAGAAAATGTACTGAGTGGTATTAACATTTAAGGCTGTATGCGCACAGAGACAAATGCCCCAAGCACAGATTTGCAGTGGTCCTGGACATTGCACCTGTGGCTTCCTTTCATATTAAAATACCAGAATCTCATACACAGAGACTAAATTCCCTGTGTGCATGAAACCTAAATGGCTGACTCCTTAACATTTGACAGGTAGTGATAAACAATTATAGACAAACCAAAATAAATATACAGTACCTTCCTGAATTTGGAATTGCAGATAGGGCGGGGACAAGGGGTGGGCAGGAGGGGTGGCTGCCCTGAGCACAATGATTTACTGGGGGCACCTTCCTTATGTTGCAAGACTGACAAGAGTAGTGACAGTGGAAAATATTTCAACAAGTGTGTGACTGCAGGGTGTAGGATCCCCTAAGCTTGCACATGGTAGGGGGGTTTGGCATCTTTACCCTGGGTGCTGGATGACCTTATCCCAGGACTGGGAATAGGATTTGATTTACTAAAGACAAATAGGCTGTTCGTTTCATATGGAATTTTCCCTTAGCTTAGTGAATTTGGTGAAAATTCACTTTTCAAAGAATACCCAATCATGTGCAAGGAAAATTAGAAACAGTATTTTTAATTGCACATGATTGGATGATGGAAGTCAGCTTTTCATTAACCACTTGCCGACCGCCTCACGCCTATATACGTGAGCAGAGCGGCACGGGCAGGCAAAATCACGTACCTGAAACGTGATTGCCTTCCCGCGGGTGGGGGGTCCGATCGGACCCCCCCCCTGTGCCAGCTGCGGTCGGCATTTGGTTGGGAGCGATGAGAGACGAGGGGGAGACCATCCGATCGTGCCCCCCCCCTCGCGATCGCTCCCAGCCAATGACAAACATCCCCTGCCTCTGTATAGTACACAGAGGCAGAGGATGTGATGTCATCTCTCCTCGGCTGTCAGTTTCCGTTCCAGCGCCGAGGAGAGATGACATGTAAGTAAGTGCACAACACAAACACACACAGTAGAACATGCCAGGCATACATTACACCCCCGATCCCCCCCCGATCGCCCCCCGATCCCCCCCCAATCACCCCCCCCCCCCTGTCACAAACTGACACCAAGCAGGTTTTTTTTTTTTTTTTCCTGATTACTGCATAGTGTCAGTTTGTGACAGTTAGCAGTGTTAGGACAGTTACTGTAACCCCCCTGTAGGTCTAGGGTACCCCCCTTACCCCCCCTAATAAAGTTTTAACCCCTTGATCACCCCCCCTCACCAGTGTCGCTAAGCGATCATTTTTCTGATCGCTGTATTAGTGTCGCTGGTGACGGTAGTTAGGGACGTAAATATTTAGGTTCGCCGTCAGCGTTTTATAGCGACAGGGACCCCCATATACTATCTAATAAATGTTTTAACCCCTTGATTGCCCCCTAGTTAACCCTTTCACCAGTGATCACCGTATAACCGTTACGGGTGACGCTGGTTAGTTAGTTTATTTTTTATAGTGTCAGGGCACCCGCCGTTTATTACCGAATAAAGGTTTAGCCCCCTGATCGCCCGGCGGTGATATGCGTCGCCCCAGGCAGCGTCAGATTAGCGCCAGTACCCCCCCTAATAAAGTTTTAACCCCTTGATCACCCCCTGTCGCCAGTGTCGCTAAGCGATCATTTTTCTGATCGCTGTATTAGTGTCACTGGTGACGCTAGTTAGGGACGTAAATATTTAGGTTCGCCGTCAGTGTTTTATAGCGACAGGGACCCCCATATACTATCTAATAAATGTTTTAACCCCTTGATTGCCCCCTAGTTAACACTTTCACCACTGATCACCGTATAACTGTTACGGGTGACGCTGGTTAGTTAGTTTATTTTTTATAGTGTCAGGGCACCCGCCGTTTATTACCGAATAAAGGTTTAGCCCCCTGATCGCCCGGCGGTGATATGCGTTGCCCCAGGCAGCGTCAGATTAGCGCCAGTACCGCGAACACCCACGCACGCACCGTACACGCACCATACACCTCCCTTAGTGGTATAGTATCTGATCGGATCAATATCTGATCCGATCAGATCTATACTAGCGTCCCCAGCAGTTTAGGGTTCCCAAAAACGCAGTGTTAGCGGGATCAGCCCAGATACCTGCTAGCACCTGCGTTTTGCCCCTCCGCCCGGCCCAGCCCAGCCCACCCAAGTGCAGTATCGATCGATCACTGTCACTTACAAAACACTAAACGCATAACTGCAGCGTTCGCAGAGTCAGGCCTGATCCCTGCGATCGCTAACAGTTTTTTTGGTAGCATTTTGGTGAACTGGCAAGCACCAGCCCCAGGCAGCGTCAGATTAGCGCCAGTACCGCTAACACCCACGCACGCAGCGTACACCTCCCTTAGTGGTATAGTATCTGAACAGATCAATATCTGATCCGATCAGATCTATACTAGCGTCCCCAGCAGTTTAGGGTTCCCAAAAACGCAGTGTTAGCGGGATCAGCCCAGATACCTGCTAGCACCTGCATTTTGCCCCTCCGCCCGGCCCGGCCCAGCCCACCCAAGTGCAGTATCGATCGATCACTGTCACTTACAAAACTCTAAACGCATAACTGCAGCGTTCGCAGAGTCAGGCCTGATCCCTGCGATCGCTAACAGTTTTTTTTGTAGCGTCTTGGTGAACTGGCAAGCACCAGAGGCCTAGTACACCCCGGTCGTAGTCAAACCAGCACTGCAGTAACACTTGGTGACGTGGCGAGTCCCATAAGTGCAGTTCAAGCTGGTGAGGTGGCAAGCACAAGTAGTGTCCCGCTGCCACCAAAAAGACAAACACAGGCCTGTCGTGCCCATAGTGCCCTTCCTGCTGCATTCGCCAATCCTAATTGGGAACCCACCGCTTCTGCAGCGCCCGTACTTCCCCCATTCACATCCCCAACCAAATGCAGTCGGCTGCATGAGAGGCATTTTCTTTATGTCCTCCCGAGTACCCCTACCCAGCGAACCCCCCCAAAAAAGATGTCGTGTCTGCAGCAAGCGCGGATAAAGGCGTGACACCCGCTATTATTGTCCCTCCTGTCCTGACAATCCTGGTCTTTGCATTGGTGAATGTTTTGAACGCTACCATGCACTAGTTGAGTATTAGCGTAGGGTACAGCATTGCACAGACTAGGCACACTTTCACAGGGTCTCCCGAGATGCCATCGCATTTTGAGAGACCCGAACCTGGAACCGGTTACAGTTATTATAGTTAGTTACAAAAAAAAGTGTAAAAAAAAAAAAAAACACAAACAAAAATATAAAATAAAAATAGTTGTCGTTTTATTGTTCTCTCTCTCTCTATTCTCTCTCTATTGTTCTGCTCTTTTTTACTGTATTCTATTCTGCAATGTTTTATTGTTATTATGTTTTATCATGTTTGCTTTTCAGGTATGCAATTTTTTATACCTTACCGTTTACTGTGCTTTATTGTTAACCATTTTTTTGTCTTCAGGTATGCCATTCACGACTTTGAGTGGTTATACCAGAATGATGCCTGCAGGTTTAGGTATCATCTTGGTATCATTCTTTTCAGCCAGCGGTCGGCTTTCATGTAAAAGCAATCCTAGTGGCTAATTAGCCTCTAGACTGCTTTTACAAGCAGTGGGAGGGAATGCCCCCCCCCCCCAACATCTTCCGTGTTTTTCTCTGGCTCTCCTGTCTCAACAGGGAACCTGAAAATGCAGCCGGTGATTCAGCCAGCTGACCATAGAGCTGATCAGAGACCAGAGTGGCTCCAAACATCTCTATGACCTAAGAAACCGGAAGCTACGAGCATTTTATGACGTAGATTTCGCCGGATGTAAACAGCGCCATTGGGAAATTGGGAAAGCATTTTATCACACCGATCTTGGTGTGATCAGATGCTTTGAGGGCAGAGGAGAAATCTAGGGTCTAATAGACCCCAATTTTTGCAAAAAAGAGTACCTGTCACTACCTATTGCTATCATAGGGGATATTTACATTCCCTGAGATAACAATAATAATGATTTAAAAAAAAAAAAATGAAAGGAACAGTTTAAAAATAAGATAAAAAAATAATAATAATAAAGAAAAAAAAAAAAAAAAAAAAAAAAAAAGCACCCCTGTCCCCCCTGCTCTCGCGCTAAGGTGAACGCAAGCGTTGGTCTGGCGTCAAATGTAAACAGCAATTGCACCATGCATGTGAGGTATCGCCGCGAAGGTCAGATCGAGGGCAGTAATTTTAGCAGTAGACCTCCTCTGTAAATCTAAAGTGGTAACCTGTAAAGGCTTTTAAAGGCTTTTAAAAATGTATTTAGTTTGTCGCCACTGCACGTTTGTGCGCAATTTTAAAGCATGTCATGTTTGGTATCTATGTACTCGGCCTAAGATCATCTTTTTTATCTCATCAAACATTTGGGCAATATAGTGTGTTTTAGTGCATTAAAATGTAAAAAAGTGTGTTTTTTCCCCAAAAAATGCGTTTGAAAAATCGCTGCGCAAATACTGTGTGAAAAAAAAAATGAAACACCCACCATTTTAATCTGTAGGGCATTTGCTTTAAAAAAAATATATAATGTTTGGGGGTTCAAAGTAATTTTCTTGCAAAAAAAAAATATTTTTTTATGTAAACAATAAGTGTCAGAAAGGGCTTTGTCTTCAAGTGGTTAGAAGAGTGGGTGATGTGTGACATAAGCTTCTAGATGTTGTGCATAAAATGCCAGGACAGTTCAAACCCCCCCCAAATGACCCCATTTTGGAAAGTAGACACCCCAAGCTATTTGCTGAGAGTCATGTTGAGTCCATGGAATAATTTATATTGTGACACAAGTTGCGGGAAAGAGACAATTTTTTATTTTTTTTATTTTTTTTTGCGCAAAGTTGTCACTAAATGATATATTGCTCAAACATGCCATGGGAATATGTGAAATTACACCCCAAAATACATTCTGCTGCTTCTCCTGAGTACGGAGATACCACATGTGTGAGACTTTTTGGGAGCCTAGCCGCGTACGGGACCCCGAAAACCAAGCACCGCCTTCAGGCTTTCTAAGGCCGTAAATTTTTGATTTCACTCTTCACCGCCTATCACAGTTTCGGGGGCCATGGAATGCCCAGGTGGCAAAAAAAAACCCCAAATGACCCCATTTTGGAAAGTAGACACCCCAAGCTATTTGATGAGAGGTATAGTGAGTATTTTGCAGACCTCACTTTTTGTCACAAAGTTTTGAAAATTGAAAAAAGAAAAAAAAAATTTTTTTTTCTCGTCTTTCTTTATTTTCAAAAACAAATGAGAGCTGCAAAATACTCACCATGCCTCTCAGCAAATAGCTTGGGGTGTCTACTTTCCAAAATGGGGTCATTTGGGGGGGGTTTGTGCCACCTGGGCATTCCATGGCCTCCGAAACTGTGATAGGCAGTGAGGAGTAAAATCAAAAATGTACGCCCTTAGAAATCCTGAAGGCGGTGCTTGGTTTTAGGGGTCCCGTACGCGGCTAGGCTCCTAAAAAGTCCCACACATGTGGTATCCCCGTACTCAGGAGAAGCAGCTAAATGTATTTTGGGGTGCAATTCCACATATGCCCATGGCCTGTGTGAGCAATATATCATTTAGTGACAACTTTGTGCAAAAAAAAAAAAAAAAATTGTCACTTTCCCGCAACTTGTGTCAAAATATAAAACATTCCATGGACTCAACATGCCTCAAAGCAAATAGCTTGGGGTGTCTACTTTCCAAAATGGGGTCATTTGGGGGGGGTTTATGTCATCTGGGCATTTTATGGCCTTCAAAACCGTGATAGGTAGTGAGGAGTAAAATCAAAAATGTACGCCCTTAGAAATCCTGAAGGCGGTGCTTGGTTTTCGGGGCCCCGTACGCGGCTAGGCTCCCAAAAAGTCCCACACATGTGGTATCCCCGTACTCAGGAGAAGCAGCTAAATGTATTTTGGGGTGCAATTCCACATATGCCCATGGCCTGTGTGAGCAATATATCATTTAGTGACAACTTTTTGTAATTTTTTTTTTTTTTTTTTGTCATTATTCAATCACTTGGGACAAAAAAAATGAATATTCAATGGGCTCAACATGCCTCTCAGCAAATTCCTTGGGGTGTCTACTTTCCAAAATGGGGTCATTTGTGGGGGTTTTGTACTGCCCTGCCATTTTAGCACCTCAAGAATCGACATAGGCAGTTATAAATTAAAGGCTGTGTAAATTCCAGAAAATGTACCCTAGTTTGTAGACGCTATAACTTTTGCGCAAACCAATAAATATACACTTATTGACATTTTTTTTACCAAAGACATGTGGCCGAATACATTTTGGCCTAAATGTATGACTAAAATTGAGTTTATTGGATTTTTTTTAGAACAAAAAGTAGAAAATATCATTTTTTTTCAAAATTTTCAGTCTTTTTCCGCGTATAGCGCAAAAAATAAAAACGGCAGAGGTGATCAAATACCATCAAAAGAAAGCTCTATTTGTGGGAAGAAAAGGACGCAAATTTCGTTTGGGTACAGCATTGCATGACCGCGCAATTAGCAGTTAAAGCGACGCAGTGCCGAATTGTAAAAAGTGCTCTGGTCAGGAAGGGGGTAAATCCTTCCGGGGCTGAAGTGGTTAAACTAAGCAAAAATGTTCTTGCAAAGTGAAAAGCCTATTTGCTTTCAAGGCGTCATGCACAGGATGTTTATTTAACTCTCCTAGAAGCCAGCAGTGTTTTTACAGAAAAATGCCTGATGCGTGTAAAAGTGTCTTAAGCTTTTACAAGCTTTTAGGTGCTTTTAAAGGTGTTAAGCTCTTGGGCTTTAATTAATTTCATTGGCCAGAATCAATCATTTATTCTGGTCATTGAGATGAATCCATGCTTTAACACTAAACGCACCTAGTGTTTAGGCACATTTAGCAGCTTTTAGCAGCTTTTTGTAGCGTCAAGCATTTTTTGATACTGGCCTTTCCTAGGGAAGCTAATTGGACTATTGTGAATTTCTATCCTGCATGGATCTCCATGTAAGAAAAATACAAATATTAAACTTAAGTTTGTTCAGCAATTAATTTTTGTTTTTTGGCACGTCTATTTCAGCACTGGTATATTTCTTGTGTTTGATAAAAGTTTAAAGTACTACCCATTTTCAATAAATTCATTTTTTAATATCTTTCTTTGTATTGTTTGTATTAATAAGTTACACCAATTACTCCAAGTGCATATAATAAAAGGTTATGGTCATCTTTATTAGTTTGATACATTTGACCAGCAGGACACATGCACAACAATGCTCAACATCATAAATCATAGCCATTAGGGATGAGCCAAACATCCCACGGTTCGATTAGCAGCAGAACATGTGAACAGGCAAAAAGTTTGTTCGAATACATGAACACAGATAAAGTCTATGGGACATGAACATGAAAAATCAAAAGTGCTAATTTTAAAGGCTTATATGCAAGTTATTGCCATAAAAAGTGTTTGGGGACCCGGGTCCTGCCCCAGGGGATGTGTATCAATGCAGGTTTTAAAAAACATCAGTTTTTTCGAGAGCAGTGATTTTAATAATGCTTAAAGTGAAACAGAAATCTGTTCTTGCCCCTAGATATTCCTGCACCATGTAATGCATACGCTGGCAATGGTTGCTTGAACCGATCAGACCTTGGTGCTGAGGATTGAAAAATTGATTAAAGGCACTGGTCAGCCGGCCACCTTCTCCACCGCTCTTCCTCTGACTGAACGAAGCCTCAGCAAAATGTTGTCCAGCACCAGGAAATTATAACCACCCATGGTCTAGAAATGCGTTGCACAAGCCTTTCTTCAAAGAATCCTGAATATGTTTTATCCTCTGCTCCCTCTGTGAAGGCAGGATGAGTTCTGCAACCTTACCCTTGTAACATGGATCGAAAAGGGTTGCCAGCCAGTAATGATCCCTCTCCTTGATACCACGAATCCTAGGATCCTTTTGCAGGCTTTGCAGAATCAGAGAGGCCATGCAGCGTAAGTTTGCAGAGGCATTTGATTCTTGAGTCTTCTGGGTCACTAAGGATCACATGATCTGTAACTACCTCCTCCCAGCCTCCTCCCAGCCACGTACAACTTCTTGGGTTTCTGGGGACTGAAAACCATCCCTTGAAGACTGCTGCTGAGTGTTATCCTCTACATCCATGCTCCTCCTCCTCTTCTTCCTGTGTGTTTGGTGGGCCCACAGGAATACAATCTAGAAAAAGGGGTCCTTGAGAGGTAAGGAAGTCCTCCTCTTCCTCCCGCTGTTCTGTCTCAAGTGCCTTGTCCATGATTCCATGAAGCATGTGCTCCAACAGGAAGACTAGAGGGACAGTGTCACTGATGCATGCATTGTCGCTGCTCACCATCCTTGTGGCCTCCTCAAATGGTGACAGGACAGTGCATGCATCCTTGATCAGTAGCCACTGGCGTGGCAAAAGGAAGCCAAGCTCCTCTGACCCTGTCCTGATGCCATACTCACACAGGTGCTCATTGATGGCCCTGTGATGCGTGTGCAGCCACTGCAGCATTGCCAACATTAAGTTCCACCTGGTGGGCATGCCACAAAGGAGGCTGTTGGTGGGCAATTTGCATTCCCTTTGAATGGCAGCCAGCTGAGCACTGGCAGAAATGACCACAGACTTTTCTGGCCTGACTCAGGAGATCCTGTGTGCCTGGGTACCTGCTCAAGAACCGCTGCACCACCAAATTCAGGAAGTGTGCCAAACATGGAACATGGGTCAAGTGTCCCTGTAGGAGGGCGGAGAGAAGGTTGATGCCATTGTTGAATATAACCATTCCTGGCTGAAGCTGGCATGGCGATAACCACCTCTGAGCCTGCCCCTGCAGAGCTGACAGAATCTCTGCCCCAGTGTGGCTCCTGTCCCCTAGGCAGACCAACCCAAACACCGCATGGCATCTTTTAGCCTGACTGCTTGCATAGCCCCTTGAATGCTTACGGAGCACCGCTGGTTCAGAGGACAAATCTGCAGAAGAGGCCATAGAGGAAGAAGAAGAGGAGGGGGTGGAGGAGAGAGCTGTGGCAGAATCACCACTAGCATTTTGGAGGCATGGTTGAGGAACAAGCTCCAACAACACTGAACCCTGTCCTGCATCCTTCCCAGCTGCCAGCAACAAGGCTAAAGCATTGCCTTCCACATGCCAGTAGAGAGCCGTAATGGCCTTCTGCAAAAAGAAATGGCGTTTTGGAACCTGCCACTGAGGTACAGCACATTCCACAAATTCACGAAAGGAGGCAGATTCTACCTGCTGAAAAGGCAGAAGTTCCAGTGCTAGCAATTTGGCTAAGCTAGCATTTAGACGCTGAGCATGTGGATGGCCGGGACTGAATTTATTTTTACGGTTCAACTGGGGTATGGAAATTTGCTTGCTAAAATCAGATGGTGGTGTACTGCTAGCAGAATAGCTGCAAGTACTTGGGACACCTATTTCTATACCTTCATTCCTCTCAGTGCAGGTTTTTGAGAGGACTGGAGGTATAGTAGGGTTGGAGATCCCAGATGAGGAGCAAGGAGAAGTCCGCCTTTTTCTTTGATGTGGGTCTTTCAAGTGCTGTTGCCAATGGACTTCATGGCAGGTCATCATATGTCTGGTCATGCATGTGGTGCCCAAGCGGCTGCTTTTCTGGCCACGCTTGATCTGCTTCAGACAGGTGCGAACTGCTGCACACGTGTTGAAAAAGACCCACACCAAGGAACTTTTAAATGTCATTAGGGAGCAGCGCCCTACACCTGCGGAGCTCTGTGGTGTGATGCAATAGGGTGGCTGCCCTTAAGCTGCCCCCTAGAGGACACCCTGCCTTGTTGGAGTTGTGCCTCCTCCTCTCTTCTCTCAGGCACCCAAGTACAGTCAGTGACCTCATCATCCCCTCCCTGCTCATCACTGGAGCAAACTTGGCAGTATGCTACAGCCGGAGGGAACATGACTGCCAGTTAGGGGGTCCTTCTTTGGCACCCCCTCTCTCTAGGCTCACGTTACTCCCTTCCTCAACTTGGGAACCAACATCTGAGCCTTCAAGTTGCTGCACATCCTCCAGCAGCATGTACCCAACACTGTGGTCGAATAAATCTGCGGACTCCTCCGTGCATGATGGTGGGGCTACGGAAGGAGAGACTGTGGACAAGGAGCTGGTGGAATAAGCTGCTTTGGCAGCTGCGTTGGAAGGCAAACTACTCTGAGCCTGGGTGACAGAGAATGAGGAGGATGAGGACGGCTTTGTTATCCAATCCACCAACTCTTCTGTATGTTCTGGCTCAGTAACATGTCCAGCAGCAGAAAAAAAGGACAAGCGTGCTCCACGGTCACCTGCAGAAGATGCACCATGGCCATGACCAGCACTGTTAACTGCAGACACAGAGGCTGCTTGCTCTCTTTTAGTGGCCTGTGAGCCTCTCCTTGGTGGCCTTCCGGATATGATGTATATTTTGGTTTGCAACATCACACTACACTGTATTAGATACTGTGTACACTGCCTGCACTGTATTAGCAACTGTACTACGGCTGCACTGTATTGTGTACTGTGTACACCACCAGAAGTGTAGTAGAAAAAGTACACATGTATTAGATACTGTGTACACCGCCTGCACTGTATTAGCAACAGTCCTATGGCTACATTGTATTTTATACTGTCTACACTACCAGAAGTGTAGTAGACACTGTACACACTGTATTAGAAACTGTGTATATGTCATATACACATATATATGTGACATATATATATATATATATATATATACATATGTCACACCACTTCCTCAAACTCAACTTGTCCAAAACTGAGCCCTGACTTCTCTGTCAAGAGTAATGGCACAACCATCCACCCATCCCCACATGTCAGCATGCTAGGTGTTATCCTGGACTCTGAACTCTCCTTTTGGCCCCACATCCAATCACTTTCCAAAGCTTGCCACCTCAGCCTCCGCAACATCTCTAAACTACATCCCTTTCTACCTAATTAAACCACAAAGCTCCTGATTCACTCCCTGGTTATCTCTCTCCTTGACTACTGCAACTTCCTCCTCATTAGCTTACCTTTAAATAGACTATCCCCCCTTCAGTCTATTGAGAATTCTGCTGCCAGAGTCACCCACCTTACAAACTGCTCAGTGTCTGCTACCCCTCTCTGCCAATCCCTCCATTGGCTGCCACTTGCCCAACAAATTAAATTCAAAATACTAACAATAAGTTACAAAGCCATCCACAACTCTGCCCCCAGCTACATCACTAGCCTAGTCTCAAAATACCAACCTAATCGCCCTCTTTGTTCCTCCCAAGACCTCCTGCTCTCTAGCTCCCTCATCACCTCCTCCCATATCCGCCTCCAGGACTTCTCCCGGGCCTCGCCCATCCTCTGGAATTCGCTACCCCAATCTGTCAGAAGGTCTCCAAATTTATCCACTTTTAGGCGATCCATGAAAACCTTCTTCTTCAGAGAAGCCTACCTGGCCTCCATCTAACAACTGCACTATTTTCTCCATTAGCTCATCCCCCAAAGCTATTACTCTTTTGTATAACTTGACCTTCCCTCCTAGATTGTAAGCTCTAATGAGCAGGGCTCTGATCCCCCCCTGTATTGAATTGTATTGTAATTGTACTGTCTGCCCTAATGTTGTAAAGCGCTGCATATATATATATATATAGTGTGGGGCGTGGACTTAGTCCCCCTGAGCCATGATTGGCCAAAGGAACCTTGCCTTTGGCCAATTATGACCCTCTTAGCAGAGGGCACTGTGATTGGTCAAAGCATGCAGGTCAGATGCATGTTTTGGCCAATCATCATACAGCAATGCACTGCGATCTTGCAGTGCATTATAGGCGGCGTTCCGCGGCGCTTAAATTTGGCACGAACAACCCATAATGTGCGCTCTTCAGCGAATGGGCGAACTCTGATGTTCGAGTTGAACTTATGTTCGACTTGAACATCAAGCTCATCCCTAATAGCCATTCAGCTGATTGAGCTTAAGAGCTATTGATACTTGTTTTTGCGTGGTTGGAAGTCCATTGTCATGCCAAACTAAAATGATGATATTATTATTATTATAATTATGGCTTTAAACGATAGAACATTCTCTGTTTTTTCCAATAATTAAATGTGCATGGCATTGTCATATTATAATGTTTCATTAGTAGGTGAGTTACAAGAACACTCTTCTGTAGTACAGTTCACAGCATCCTTACCTCTTTCTCCACAAAGAATAGGCAGCTTTCATAACCAAGAACATGAACTCTGCTCCTGAGAAAGAGTATAATAACTCTCTTTCCAAGTCTTATGTGTCTGTAAAATTAAGAAGGAAGGCTTGAAGTGCTTACAAGATAAAAGCCTACTTGTTCATAGCCATATTATACCATTTTACCCACTGCTTAAAATCCCAAGAAAGTAGTAAAATGAAATTGCAGACCATATATTCCTGTTCTCAAGCATTGTGAGTTCCTTAGTGTTTATCACACAGTCAAATGACACTAAATAAAATACTGTCTGGCAACATATGTGAGGTTCTAGCATCTTTAAGGGTGCAGGAGGTTATACTGTACTCAAATTAGCAACATATGAGTAGAGTAGGTGTTTTTAGCTGCAGTGTATTATGAATAGCATTCTTTGATTTGTCGAAACCTCAAGATTTCTGATAAAAATGCTAGCCATTATTGGCTTTACTTTGATATTACTTGCAAAAAATTGCATGGAGCATGGGTAACCAAATGCAGAACTACCAAGGCGAATCCATGCATGAGTAAGTGGTACTTGAAGGATTCCCTGATTTTGTCCACCAAGGCTCCTCTATTGTGATTGGTAGAGTCTAACACCAAAACATTTATACTAAAAACAAAATACCTTCTGTTACCTTTTCTGAGATTGTTTATCCTGAGTTCATTAACATACATTTTGTAAAATTGTTTCTATGTTTTTTGGACAATAAAAGTTACCCCAACAATGTTGATATTGAGATATTATGTAGGTAGACATGATATGAGAGGATGAAGATTATTAATAAGGGTTCTATTCAATTGCCATCCCTTATATGCATTTAGTTACATAAATGGGATACAAAATCATGAAAAAAAATAGCTGTTTTTGGTTAAGTAACATAAAATTTAGATCTAGAGATATTCTTTCCATAGTACCTGTTCAATTCTTAAACCTAAAAAGAATAATTTAAGCAATATATCTAGCAGATAGCAATTTAAAGCAATTTGTATTACTAGATTAGTGAATTATATCACATTAGGCAACTGTAAGCACCATTAAACATTGGTTTATTGATTTTTTTTTTAGGACTTGTAAAGGTCAATGTCCAGGACACAATTTTTTAAACTTCAGGATGAAAACTGTTTCTCCAGGGAAAGACCAGTGAAAATAGAATGTAATAAAAAATAGCGTTAACCCTAAAAGAAAAAAAAAAACAAGTTTAGCAAACAGAAATGCAAACTAAACACAAGGATCTTTATTTAGTTGCTTCATCAAATTAAAAAAAAAAAAAAAAAACAGTAGTCCTGCAGCATTGCCTCAATGGAAAATGGTTTTAAGTGCTACTTAACTGCAATGGAACAAAATCAGGTCTTGATAGCCCCTATATATGTAACACTCATGGCTCTCATGTATGTATTTCATCTCCAGCTGTTTGCATGGAGTTCAGCTTAAAGCAACCCTGTAAAGCAAGCAGTCAATACCTACCCATGTTGCTCACTAGGCTGCCAAGCTGTATTCTTTTCCAAAGATCTTGGTGGAAAAACTTCAGTATACAAAAAAATTACAAATTCAGCATCCACACTTCAGCAGCAAAAACTTGAGCAGGCATATGGATGTCCTAATATATTAACATAACCTTAATAACTAATTGAGCATTGGTTAAACATTACTTGATTTTAGTACTAAATCACAAAATGCAAATACTTTGGAATATATGCAAACTCCGGACAGTTTTCCCACACTGTACGTGTGCTGCACCTATGTAAGTCTAGCTATATACTAAGGAGACTTGCTTACCACTGCATCTCTGCTACCAACAGCTTAAACACTAAACCAGGTCAATTTTTAAATCTGTGAATATGGCACTTCTCAAACTGCAGTTATAGCTTACTGGTGCATGCATTATAATTTACAGTGATTGAGTCACCAACAGTGACTGTTCGGTGATTGTAACCCTCGCTGCTTTTAAAATATGCCCCATAAAGTAGTCAAGATTAGGTAGCAAATCACTATTTGTTACAGAATCCCATTACAAACAAACCAAAGTTTTTCACCTTTTTACCATTCTACCAATTTCCTCAAAGTTTTTTAAAAAACAAAGGAAGCCAATGAGTGAACTTCTAATGCTATCCAGAAAATCAGTGCAACTGTCCTAAATTCAAGTTTGCTCATTAAATTTACCATTAATTTACTTCCATGTGATCTAATCCAGCCAAGTAACAGAAAGCTCTTTACAAGCTAGATGCATTGGTCTGTTTTCTAAAGTCCATGGTGTGTAAAATACCCTACCTCTGATAACCTGATTCAAACTTTAAAGGTAATTTGAGTGTAAGGCTCTGAGAAAATCTTCATGATCACAACTTTGAAACAAAAGTGTTTTTTGCATACGAGAGACAGCAAGGAGCCAACAGTGAGTGTTTTTTTTTTTTATGTCTCCTGCATTACAGACAGGTAGGCAAAAATGGTTTCCTTTTCCTTTTGTGCTGGCAAATGTCTTTCTATGAACTATATACTGCAGAATATTTTTGTTAATGATTTTGAAGTTCAGATAAATATTATCAACCTCTCCACTTGAGGTGGGTTTTGGGCTTTATGCCTCAATTCTATTTAATCATTTTTTTGGAGGGTATTAACTGCAATTCTGTCTGTAATATGCGGTCTGTACAGTCTTCCTTGATGGATCCTGCAAAAAAAATTCCTCTTGAATGAATGTTGCCAAAAATAAATAAATAAATAAAATATTTGTCTAAAAAAAAAAAAAAAAAACCTATCACACAACAGCAGTGTTGGGTCAACTTAATGAATGGTTCTAACAACAACGTGGTAAAGTATGGGGTATGATCAAAAACTCGACACTTCTATGCCCAAATCTGAGATAGTGGGTAATGAGCACCCCACTGGGACCCAAACCACCCAAGGCCCCCCTCCCACCATGATAGCCATGGCTAACGCATGGCAATAATTGATCCATGATAGTCACGCTATCCCAAACACTTCACACATCCCGATTCCAATCGAATCTCTACACCATCTTTTACCTGACCTGTCACTGACTCAGTGGTCTAGGAAAAGAATCACATCTATCCAACATTTATTCTGCAACTCCTGCCCTAAACCTTTCCCAGTCTTCCAACACAAATTTAACTTGCCCCACACAGACCTCTTTACTTACATCCGTGTCAAACACTGCATTGATGAGCTAAGACTTCCTCTTTATATGATTCCAGTCACAGTCTGGGAATATTTGACATCCTCCTCCCCTAAAACGAAAGGAATATCTCTGTTCCACAATATCTTACACCAAAAACTCCAATTCACGAAATTGTCCCCCCACATACATTGGGAAAACGAACTGGGTAAATCTTTCACAGAACATCAGTGGGAACAGGCACTACGATCCATTTACAGAGCAATGAAATGTCCCGCGTTATAGGAACTCACCCAAAAACTGTTCCTTAGGTGTATATAACCCCCTCAAAGCTAGCATCATACAACTCAGGTACACCAGACAAATGTTGGAGATGCCAAAGGAGACATATTCCATATCTTTTGGAAGTGCAAACATATCTGAACCATGTTTTTTGTGGTTTAAAAAGTTCTTTGAGGTAAGAAGGGGCATGTCCATGTATACATTGATACGTAAGAAGGGAAAACTTGTACTCAATCCTGGCAGAGACAGGAAGCCAATGGAGTGAGTGGAGAATGGGAGTAATGTGCTCATGTTTCCGCACTCCCATCAGGATCCATGCTGCAGAGTTTTGGATGTACTGAAGCCTCTGCAGACTCTTTCTAGGAATCCCGATGAGAAGTGTGTTACAGTAGTCCAGTCTGGAGGAGACAAAGGCATGAACCAGCCTCTCAGCATCTGAGTAAGAAAGAATAGAACGGAGTTTAGAGATATTATGAAGGTGGTAAAAAGAAGTCTTACATAGATGATTTATATGGGCTTCAAAAGTGAGTTGGGAGTCCATTTTTACACTTAGATTTGTAACTGTTGATGAAAGGGGGATATTAGAACCAGAAAAGGTAATGCTGGTTATGGATGATGATTTAGTCTGGTAAGGAGTGACAATCATAATAACTTCAGTTTTGGAACTATTTAGTTGAAGAAAGTTGTGCTCCATCCATACCTTTATCTCCTCCAGACAGGTGGTGAGTACTGATAGGGATGACTGTGAAGATAGGGTTTCAGCTGTTGCATTTATATAGAGCTCTGTGTCATCGGCATAGCAGTGAAATGAAATTTTGTGGCAGCTAATAATTTGGCCAAGGAGAGTAAGGTAGAGAATAAAAAGAATGGGGCCAAGAACTGACCCCTGGGGGACACCGCAGGTAACTGTATGCGGATTTGATTTGGAGTGGCCCAGGGAGATGTATTCTGTCCTGTTTGTGAGGTATGATTTGAACCAACTGAGGGCTGTGTCATTGAGCCCAACGGTGCAATGGAGCCGGTTTAAAAGAATGCCATGATCAACCATATCGAATGGAGCCGAAAGATCCAAAAGAATAAGAAGGGAAGGAAAGCCAGTATCAGATGATATAAGGAGTTCATTTGTAACTCTGACGAGAGCAGTCTCTGTACTATGAGCAAAGCAGAAACCTGACTGGAGTTTTTCAAAAAGGTTATTGTGTTTAAGGTGATCCTGAAGATGAAGGGCAACGGCTTTCTCAAGTACTTTTGATATGAAAGGGAGATTAGAGATGGGCCTATAATTGGATAGAACTTTGGGATCAAGAGTGGGTTTTTTGAGCAATGGTCTAATGATGGCATTTTTCAGAACAGAAGGAACGTGACCAGTTTGAAGGGAATAATTTATGACAGCGGTGATCAGGGGACTTAGGACAGCGATATGAGTTTTTACCAGGGAGGTTGGGAAAAGGTCCAGGGGACCGTTAGAGGTTTTCATCTTCCTGATGATGTTCTGCACCTTTTCTAATGACACCTCAGGAAGGCAGTTTAGGGGTTTGGAGACGATATATGTTGGGGGTCAATTTGGGTGGGAGGGCCAGAAAGGGAAGAGCGAATATGTGCAATTTTTGATGTAAAAAAAGTCCATAAATTTATTGCACTGCTCTTCTGTCGTGGCAGTAAGTGGAGGGTATTTTGGTTTAAGAAGGTAGTTTAAAGTGGAAAAAAGCTGCTTAGAATTTCCTGGGCTATTTCTGATGGCATTGGAATAAAACTGTGACCTTGCCTCATTGAGGGACTGTGCATATTTTTGTTGTTGCTCCTGATAAATTTGTCTATGGACAGTAAGGCCAGATGCTTTAAAGCGCCGCTCAAGGACCCTCCCTGCTGCCTTCATCTTACGAAGCTCATCTGTAAAACAGGGAGCTGAGCGGGTGAAGGTGACTGTTCTAGTTTTAACAGGGGCATGAAGGTCCAAAAGGCTGCTAAGTTGACTATTGTAGTAATCCACTGCTTCATCCGCAGATGAAAAAAGTGTGGAAAGATGCTGAAAGTTGGATGAGGATGACAAATCCATAGAAATAGCCTGATGATCAGACACACCTAGGTCATACACCTGCAAGTTGGTAGGGAGAGCAGAGTTTGTAATGACCACATCCAAGGTATGCCCCCTGATGTGTGTGGGGACATCAACAAGTTGTTTTAGATTAAAACAATCCAGTAGTTGAAGATATTCAGCTGCCAACAGCAAAAGGGGGTATCATTGTGGATGTTCATATCGCCCAGAATTATAACATCAGCAGAGGATGTGCAAAAAGTTGTAAGAAGATTTGACATCTCAGTGATAAATGATGAGTTTAGTTTTGGTAGTCGATAAATGAGGAGAAACAGTACAGGGGAAGGGGACTTACATTTAAATGCAAGCAGGGCTTTTTTTCCCAGACAATAGGTGCAGGATCTCCCCCTTTCCGAGTCACCCCTTTTCATTGCCCCTACCAACCTCCCAGTACCATCCCTTTAAGACAATATAGAACCAAGTATCATTTTGAGGTGCTAAGTAATTTGCATGGAATTTGGTAATGATATCAAGAACAGCAGTAAAATAGATCCCCTGCAGCCAGCAACAATAGATCCCCCCTAACAACAATGGACCAACCACAACAAAATTTCCCCACCAGCAACAATAGATTCCCAGCAGCATCAACAGATCTCCTCACAGCCAGCAGTCTGTCTGGCTTACCATCAACAATAGACCCCTCCCACAACAGTAGATCTCTTTCAGTGACAACTGACCCCCCCGGTAACATAAGACCCCCACCAGCAACAATGGACCTCCCCAGCAACAATAGACCCCCCTTGCAAAAATAGATCCCCAGCAGTGAGCATTAATACCCTGCAGCACACCCCAGCACCCCTTGCCATTACATACAGTCAGTCCAAGAGGTGCCGGAACTGCGTTCCCCCGCGTTCCCGCTGAAAAAAATCCCTGAATGCAAGGCATTCAAATGAAGACAGTTCAGGTAACAATAGGTAACAAGATGCATGTCTTGTAGCCCAATTTTCAAACATCAACCCCTCTGTAATTCAGTAAAAGTGTAGTTTTCTCATTGATATAAACCCTGGGTTTATTGTAAACAGCCAGTTAGCCAGTTATGTTCGAGGGAATTTAAATAACATTAAAAATTCCTCGTCTTTTTACTGAAATTAATGTAAGTTTACTCTTTTGGTAAATCACCCATCTCACATGCTCATAGTCATATTCTGCCATTCCATGTTCCCTTTTAATATTGAGTGGAATTCATTAGCTCACCAAGTGATTTTTTCTTAAATGTTTGGTCTTTATAAAATAAAATGTAGGCATAACTATTATTATTATAGCAGTACACTTTCCCCCATTTTAGAAGGTCATGATGTGATCCTGTCATAAGATATAGTAGGGGTTATATTAAACATTATATAGCAGAGCACAAAAGCATTTTTACAAAAGTGTTCCTGAGCAACAAATAATTGGAGAATATCAAGGTCAAAAGAAATAATTAAATGAGTAGAGCATTAAACATGCAGCCTAAATAACACTAACAAGAGTAGTTTGCTTCAATAACAAAGAAAAAAAAAAACACAAATATCCTGAACTAAACTAATTGCTTTGATTGACATTAAGAATTAGTTTTCCTTTCTATATGAAATCAGAGGCTATCAGTATGAAAGAAACGTTCGAACATGCACTCTTTTGTACTCAATACATACAATCTCTATAAACATGTAATGGACTTCTAGTTACACTCAAAGTTAATGCAATGGCTTTCCTTTAAAGCTCTAATTTAGGAAACACATTTTCTTTGATAACTTTACTGCACTTAATGACAGTACTTTCTCATTTTGAAAGAGTTGATTTATATAGTACAAATATGTTTTAGGGCTCAATCACACTAGCAGTGGTAAAACAATGAGGTTAAGCCTCTCTTTTACAGCCCCCTAACTGCTTCACCCTTTAGCACCAAAGGCAATGGATGGGGGTGTACAGATTCCATACCTGCAATGCTTTGCTGCTTTGGCAGGAATGATACCCCATATTTCCCACCAATTATGACCTGTTACAGCATGTTATTGTGGTGATGAAGGGGTTAAATCATGCAGTGAGGAGGCCTTACAATGCTTCCTCATCACCTGTCAAATGTTCTTTGACGAGTGATCAGAGAGTTGAATGCTCTTCAGAGACCAAAGTTAGTGTGAATGAGCCCTTAAAGTATGTTTGAAACAAAGATTTGACAAATGACAGTTTGCTCAATCAAATTAGGACTAACTAGGCAGGGTCAAAAGAGATTGTTCATTGAGTTCTCAAGGCACCCCTTTGCCTTGAGCTCCTTCCATAATCTGTCAGGGGGAAGGGGGTGCAGCACTGAGATTTAGCCTCAGGTTATTCCATTTCATTTTATGGTACAATAACCAAAACAATGCATTTGCCTAAAATATCTGTCGTATGGTATATGATAAAAAAAGACAAAATGCAAGGCACTTGGTCAGTTTAAGACTAGCTGGGCCAATGTCCCTCTTTCCCAACTATGCCTACTGTTGCCAGTCTTACTGCTCCGTACAATAACTCACCACCTAATGAACCTCCACTAGTAGCATCTTAAAATAATAAACAGTCATATATCACATATTCTTGGGCATGGTTTAGGTATGCAGCGGTGAAGACGTGTTTCCCTTGAGCTCCGGCGACGGCTTCGAATATAGTTGCTCTAACCCAAGATTTCATCCTGCTTCAACCCAACATACTATGGGGAAAAGGACAGGCAAATCTCTGCCTCAAAAAGGAACCCCCTCAGGATCCATAAAGCGCTACCTAGCCGTGGAACCGGAGGACATTCTCAACATGGATGGACTAGGCCCCTCTCCATGTGGCTCAAGCTCCTCCTCCCGCCATAGATCTGCAACCAGGAGACACTCCCCGGCGATCTCGGGCTGTTCGGAAGGCGAAGAAAGCACCTCCAGGCATACGGAACTTGCAGCACTGGTTACCGATCTTCCCACTAAAACTGAGCTGGCCTCCCTGTTTTCTGGACTGGAACGCTCTATTAAAAAAAAGAACTCTCAACTGTCCGGTCGGATCTAGCACACGTGTTGGAACGTGTGGAAGAATCGGAGCTGCGCCTTGACCGTCACACGGCCGCCATAAGGAGTCTACAGACTACTACCCGCAACCTCTCTATTTCACACAGGATGGCTCTATATAAGATCGAGGACCAGGAGAACCGCAACAGGCGGAACAACATACGGATAAGAGGTCTACCGGAGGCTACAGGTGACGATGATCTTCTTCCTTCCCTCCGCGGTATATTTAACGGCCTGCTAGGCCAGACAGCGGACTATCCCCTGAAAACTGATAGAGCCCATAGGGCCTATCATCTGATATCCCCCGAGATGTCATCTGCAGGTTGCATTATTATGATGAAAAAGAGAGGATAATGAAGAAGGCCCGTGAAAAAACACCGCTAGACTTTGATGGCGCATCACTCTTGTTCTTCCCTGACCTTGCTAAGGAAACGTTGGAATGACGCAGGGCCCTACGTCCCCTGACTGAACAGCTCCACACAGCCTCTATTAACTATCGTTGGGGTTTTCCAGCAGCCCTCATTGCCCACAAGGATGGCAAGACAGCGATACTCCGCTTCCCTGAGGATCTGGAAAAGTTTTGCTCGGATCTTAACATCTCCCCTCCGGAACTTCCAGGCTGGCAAGATTTCATTCCCTCACTCACTGCCTCTTCTGAACCGCGCTGGCAAAAAGTGGAACACAAGCGCAGATCTGGCTCCCCTGGATCTTCTCCCCAACTTGGGTGATTTACGTTCTGATACCACTTTCGCACTGCCCATGAAACTTCTCGTTTTCCTAGCACCCGCAAGTATTATATTATAGGTTATGTTATGAGTGCTCACTTTTTAAGTCCACTACTGTGGCTCATATGTTGTTTTTTGAATTTACAGTTTGCTTAACTGCAGTTCTAGGATACAGAGAGCGTACTTTTACTTTGTGCGATGGGATCACTCCCACTTAGTTCTGTTTTATGGCTTCTCTTGAGTTACATGTATCGCATCTTGCAAGATAAGATGCTGTTGCCGGGGCGCTGGGACAGCACATGTGCCGTAATGGGTGCTCTCTGTCTGTTGCCCCGGGTAATGAACCCGTCCCCACAGGGGGGTCGTGGAGTCCTGTGCCCTCAGGCATCCACTCCTAACGGGGTTGGACGTAGGGGGGTGTTGGATCCATGGCTCATCCCATTAATGCACGATAGATTTTTGTGTGCACATTTCCACCTACTACTATGGTGGTTCTAGACTGTGCTGAGAATTTTTATTAATGTATTCTCTTTTCTCTCCGTCATTTACTTTAGTTTTCTCCCATTCTACCTCTCCTCTCTTCCCCTTCTGCTGTTTGCCTCAGGTCGGCTAGGTATGGAGATTACATTGAATGGGCTCCCCCTGTCGGTGTCAATGGCTAAGCTCACTTTGATATCGCTTAATGTTCGAGGTCTCTATGCTCCAGGTAAGAGACATTTTATTTAGAGAGATGGATGCCTGCGAGCGGACATCATTTTCTTGCAGGAGACCCACCTCACACACACAACCTCGGTGAAGCTCTTCTCTCCAATTTACCCAACATGGTACTACAGTTTGACTGATGTACACAAGGCGAAAGGAGTGGCCATTGGTTTCCGCAGGGGTACCTTGTTCACGTTTGACTCCATGGTCAGTGACCCTTTGGGACGTTTTCTATTTATCAAAGGCAACCTGGGTAATATGCCGTGCACCCTGGCTACACTGTATGCCCCTAATCGTGACCATGCTGGTTTTGTAACTACTACTCTTAAGAAATTAGCGGAATTTGCTTGGGGATGTGTTCTTCTGTCGGGGGACTTTAATGTTCCTCTTGAACCTCCCTTGGACACATCTCTTGGTAAATCCTGCATCTCGCGTTAAGCGCCTGCTTATACGTAAACGCTTGCAGGAAGCTCAGCTGATGGATGTGTGGTGAATCTTACACCCTAAGATGAGAGACTACACACATTTTTCACATTTACATCACACCTATTCTCGCATCTATTATTTTTTCATAGATCACCGTCATCTCCCTATAATCTTAGATTCGTGTATCGAAACATCTACTTTATCAGACCACGCACTGATCGCACTTAAGTTACAAATCCCGTCCATTCCACATAAAAGAATAACCTGGAAGTTAAATGACCATTTACTAACGGAGGAAATCGACAATAACATGATCAGCAATGAACTGAAATTTTACTTTCAGGAAAATGCTTGCCCAGAAATCTCCCCGGGCACATTGTGGGAGGCCCATAAGGCCTTTATCCGCGGGAAATTCATTGAATTAGGATCTAGGAAAAAAAGCAGCGAACGACTCAACAATTAGAACTTATCTGGGATATAAATGCTCTTGAGCGACAACACAAATCGGGCCTCTCACAATCTGTGTTGGTGGCTCTGACCAAAAAGAGGGAGGATTTAAAGAATCTTTTTCATACTGCACAGAAACAACAATTTTGCATAATAGCTCAACGTACATATGAATGGGGCAATAAACCGGGTAGATTGTTGGCTCGTTCCCTACAACAAAAAAAAGCTGCGAGTTTTATAGCCAAAATCAAGTCCAAAACAGATGAGATGGTTCACCATACCCCCGCCATAGCTGCAGAGTTTAGATTATTCTATCAACATCTATATCACGTCCACCACCACATAACCGATCAGGAATCCCATAAACGTCTCATACAGGATTACCTGGAGCAGGCCGACTTACCTAAGTTGCCTGAGGATATTTTAGCTACCCTAGACGGGGAATTTACCACTGAGGAGATACGTAGAGCACTTAAGGCCATGGCCACGGGCAAGGCACCGGGCCCTGGTGGCTTAACAGTTGCATACTACCGTTCCTTCGCTGACATTTTACTTCCGTGCTTAACTAACTATGCTAATTCGATTCCCTCAGGCGGTTCCCTTAGGACAGAAACCCTTCATGCACATATTACCATTATTCCGAAGGCAGGGAAAGACCCAAGCATTTGTGGTAGTTATCGCCCCATCTCCCTTTTGAATCTAGATGCTAAACTATATGCAAAACTCATAGCGAATAGACTCCTCCCCCTAGTACCGAAGTGGGTTTTCAAGGAGCAAACAGGCTTCATCCCGGGTAGAGAAGCACGGGACAATTCTTTATGTACCCTTTCCCTGATTGCACATGTTCGCGGCTCCTCCCAGCCCACCCTGTTGTTATCAACAGATGCGGAGAAAGCGTTTGACAGGGTGGACTAGGAGTTCCTATTAGCCACCCTAGCCCATCTGGGTATTGGCCCCTCACTCTTAAGTCAGATATCGACCCTCTATAACTATCCTTCTGCACAACTGAGAATAAATGGTATTTTAAGTGAACCATTTACTCTACATAACGGCACACAACAGGGATGTCCCCTTTTGCCTATTTTATTCACCCTCTCCCTTGAACCATTCCTATCGACAATACGACATAATCCAAACATTCATGGTATCTCGGTAGGCAATTTTGTACATAAATATGCCGTGTATGCGGATGACATCCTGTTCTATATTCAACAGCCCAAAATTACTTTACTCAATTTAATGCAAGCCTTTTCAACTTACAACCAAGTTTCAAATGTCCAAATCCGAAATGTTGAATATTTCAGTTCCCCAAGAAACTTCTAGCATCCTGCAGAAGTCTTTCCCATTTAGTTGGCAAAGAAGGGCTATGAAATACTTAGGTATATTCCTCACCCCTAATCTGTCATCTCTATTTCGTGCCAATCTTATGCCATTATTAAATACAATTAAAACTGATCTACAAAAATGGTTGCACCTGGCACACTCTTGGTTGGGGAAGATAAGTGTGGTCAAAATGAACATATTGCCCAGGTTGCTATTTTTGTTCCAAATGATACCTTTTCAAATCCCAGCAGGTTTTTTTAAACGTGTAACAACTATTATAGGTAGATATATATGGAACAGGCGGCACCCTAGACTGGCCAGATCTCTTCTTTTTAGACCAAAATATACAGGAGGTTTAGCTTTACCGGACATTAAACGATACTATTTGGCAGCAATTCTATCTAGAATCTCAGATTGGAGATACCACAAGGACTCGAAGCTTTGGGTGTCTCTGGAGATAGCACTTGGTGGTACTGACCTCTACCCATTAATCTGGATTCCGAGGAAATTTAGATCCCTATCTCCTAATACATCTCCACTCACTCGCTCTACCTTAATATGTTGGGACTTACTATGCAAAACTCATAAGTGGCAATACAACTCCCCTCTTATGCCTCTGACTGGTCACAATTATTTTCCACCTGGGAATATTGATCCCAGACTCCACTCTTGGAACCTCGGGAACGCTGTTTTATTACACCAGGTCATTAAGGACTCGAATATTGTGCTACTATCTACGCTCACCTCAACATCGACTACGTCGCTAATGGATCAGTGGAGATATCTTCAATTATCAGACTTTATTCAGGCCCTCCCAAAACCCTTGCGCAATACATCCAGCTTAACACCGATTGAATCAGCGTTTGTGGATGACCTCCCGGTGGAGAGACCTCTCTCTTATTTTTACCAAGCATTAGGATCACTTACATCCGCTAGTTGTCCAAATTTACTTCATAACTGGGAGAAAGATTTACACAGGAATTTGACGGACCATCAGAAGGCATCTATCCTCTCACTTTCTCATTCATCCTCTATATCCTCTAAAACTGCAGAGGTCAATTACAAACTATTGACTAGGTGGCATTACATGCCTGCGGTTCTCCACAAACTCTTTCCTCAAAAGTCACCGCTATGCTGGTGGGGCTGCGGAGAAGTTGCATCGCATGCTCATGTTTGGTGGTTTTGTCCATTTATCAGGCCTTTTTGGCTTACTATCCTATATTGGATTAAGGAGATTCAGGGTTCTGAGGTTCCCAATGAGCCCTGGTATGTACTATTACATTGTACGGACGAGTCAACAGGATCATACAAAAAATCTATCACCCCACATTTATTAAACGCTGCTAAAGCTCTCATACCTCGGTTTTGGAAAACTCCCAGGATACCTTCCTTACGCCAATGGCTGGGTGAGGTGGATCATTTATACTTTATGGAAGATTTAACTTACTCCATCAAAAACAAATCTGAATTGGGGAAGAAGATATGGTCCTGTTGGTTCGCCTTTAAATACACTGCAGCTTATGCTGAAATGATGGCTTCGAACCCGTAACCTGTTTATGATAAGCCTTAGTTCTGTGTAAATCTGACAGAGGCAGACAGCCTTCCCTTCCCACCCCCTCCTACCTCTACCCACTGCTTTTTCTACTTTTCTTTCTTTTTTTCTTTGTACACGTTTCTTTGTCATTGTCCTTTTTTTTTTTTTTTTTTCTCTTTTGTTCATACCAAAAATACGACAGGATTTGGTGCTCTCAATCAGGGCTATTACTTTAATATTGCACATATGTTTTGTGATGAGTCATTCCTTATACTTAGATGACCCATCCTCTAGACTTTAACTACCTTTATGTTTAAAGTATATGTATACATTATGGTTGGATGCTGTACTGTACCGAACAACCTGTTTTCAATAAAAAATATATTAAACAAAAATAAATATCACATATTCTTAGCAAGACCTCATTAACCTTTGTAGCTGCAGTCGGTGTTGTTTAATTCATTCTCAATTTCTGCAGAAGCATTGAGGTCATTTAAGTCATACTCTTAGCAGCTCAGCTCACCCTGCTCCCACCTCCTAGAGTGGGAGCAGGGTGAGCTGAGCTGCTAAGTGGGAGGTTTACTTCAGTGTTTCTTTAGCATAAAGTTTTAGAATGAATTACACTACAGTGCTTGCAACTGCATAGGTCAATAAGGGTACTGCTGTTATACAAATGTTAATACTTATAAGGCTACAACCTGATCATGGGTTCACTTTAAGTTGTCATTTAGTGCTTGGTAGGTATTCCTTCTTAGAAGGAGCCAAAATAGCATCAAGAACATATTCTGTTAATTCTTTCAGATTACTAAAACTGGTTTACTTGTTTTTTTTTTTATTTGATTCTTTTTAATAGGCAAATATGGGTGTTTGAATGCTCAGTCTATCCTATAAAGTATGAACAAGTGTCACTGTGCAAATATAATACCAAAGAAAAATCGAAATAGTCAAACAAGGGAGATAAATACTTATGGAAAAAGCCAAAGAAATCTCTTCATGCATAACATATTCATTACCTTGTATACCAGCTATTCATCTCTATATACATACTTCAAAATGATAATAATAATAAATGTCCCATGCTGAGTTAAAAAATAAATTAATGCATAAATATATATATATATATATATATATATATATATATATATATATATATATATATATATATATATATATATATATATATATATATATATATTTATATAAAACCAAGACATACAAGGTCACATTCGCCTAAAGGTACATATTTTCTACCAAAATCTAAGAACTGTTCTCTTGCACAAGTAAACATATGTCAACATTATAAATCATTTGCTAAATATTATGCAGAGAAAAAACAAAGTGCGTACCTAAGGCAGAAAATAAAATGATCAAAAGTGCACAACGATTTCCTTTTCAGAAAACATGTTTTATTTGTTGGGAATCAAACAATAATATGAATGATTCATCATGCACTGTTGCAAAAAGCAAATACACACTGCATAATCACATTCAGCAAAACTAGTCTTATGAAGCAAAGGAGGGAAACATAAATTTTATCTTCATTTGTCATGCACTCTCTTTTATGTGATTTTGAGATGTTTTCTTTAAAATAGGACCTGAGAGCTGTGCAAATAGCTCTTAGGCCTCTTTCACACGGGGCAGATCAGTCATGATCCGCCCCGTGAACATCCGCTTGCTCAGCGGGGATAGCTCCGCCGATCCCCGCTGAGCAGGAAGATGACAGGTGCATCGCTGCACACTGTGCAGCGACGGACCTGTCAGAGCGCCGCTCTCCCCTATGGGGGGATCGGATGATGACGGTCCGTAGTGTCCGTCGTCATCCGATCCGATCCGAAAACGGAGGGAAAAGTAGGTTTTTCCTCCGTTACACTTTTCGGATCGGAGCGGGTCGGATGTCAGCGGACATGTCACCGCTGACATCCGACGCTCCATAGGGATGAATGTATGTCCGTTTTTCATCCGAAAACGGAAGGATGAAAAACGGACATACGGATCGTCCGTGTGAAAGAGGCCTTAATCATGTTTGCTTTTAGTTTTGGGGTGCAGTGCTTGGTAGAGAAATTAATGTCCATATTGCAAGTGGTATCTTCCACTAGGCTATGCTATGTGGCAGGACTGTGTCTATCCCATGAATGGATGGACAAATTGCAAACCCTTTGGCAAATCTAATAGCTCCCTTAAATGTATTATTTTGTGTATTGTTTGTTGTTTAAAGTTAACCTTACATGAACCAAAAGAGAAAATTTAACAAAATCAAGTTAATATTGTGGCACCAAAAAGGACATCTGTTCAAAGCAGAACACTGGCCAGGACATGTTGTTTTTCTTGTTTTGGGTAGAAAAAGAATGTGTTAAAACTTTTTTGTGTGCCAATGGGGGAGATACAGTTCCTTATTCTATCCTGGTGATTGTTTACATGATAAAATGTGAAATGCAGTCTAACATATTACTGTTAGCACTGTCAAAGGATTATTGGTGGAGTCTCCAATAAGGACACCTGTTCCTCCCTTGACAACTGTCTGATCTGTCTTTAGAGAGATCTTTTCTGACTTCCTGTTGCATCTATAAGACTGTAAGTGAGATAAATCCCTCCAGAGTTGAGATACAGATAACAACAGATATGTGACTACAATTATAAACCTCTATAATTGAACAAGTCAATGTTAAAATGAACTTGTACTTTCCTGATTTGTTTCACTTTCTTACTGGGTCTAACTTTCCCTGACTTTAACCACTTTCTGACTGCCTTATATCAGTTTTACTGCTAGAAGGTGGCAGCGGTGCGCCCATTCTCTTATAGATACATGATCCAGCACTTTGGCCTGCAGGGGCATGGGCATGCCACTGGCAGACCATGTCTGCCATGGTTATTTACAGCAGGAATGGATCTGTGTTTGCCAGGCACTTGATGTCCATCGGCACCTACCGATCATCGGGCAGGGACTCAGAATGGAACTTTGTAAACAAGGCAGAGTTCTGTACTGACACAGGGAGAGGGATGAATTGTGTGTTTCTGCAAAGCAGGAACTAAAATCAATCTCTTCCCCTAGTAAAAGCAGCACACATAGTAAACACAAACATGACTAGGCACACAGTTAACCCCTTGATTGCCCTTGATGTTTAACCCTTTCCATCCGGTGTCATTATTATAGTAACAGTGCATATTTTTAGCACTGATCATTGTATTAGTGTCACTGGTTCCCTCAAAATGTCAAAAGTGTCAGTGTCCGATTGTCTACCACAATATTGATGTCCCACTATAAGTCACTGATTGCCCCATTACTATTATAAAAAAAATAAAATAAAAATATCAGTATATATTCCATAGTTTTTAGAAGCTATAATGTTTGCATAAACCAATCAATATTCGCTTATTGGGATTTTTTTTACCAAAAAATTTGATTTTTAACATTTTTTAATGGATGTGTTTTATAGCAGAAAGTAAAAAATATAGTTTTTTTTTTTTTTTTAAACAATATTTGTTTATTTCACAAAAAAATAAAAAAAAACACAGTGGTGATCAAATACCACCAAAATAAATCTGTATTTGTGGGGAAAAATGACATCAATTTTATTTGGGTACAGCATTGTATGACTGCGCAATTTTCAGTTAAAGTAATGCAGTGCCATATCCCAAAAAGTGGCCTGGTCAGGAAGTGGGTAAATCTTCTTGAGGTCAAGTTGTTAAGCCTGGGCCTTGCCACTTTCCCATGAGACTACCTTTGCAGCCAGTAAGAGCAATTTTATTGGCCAAGCGGAGTCATAAAGTGAAAAAAAGTCAGTTTGCAGTTACAAAATGAAACTAAATCATAGATAAGTTATTTCAGACACATGGCTTATAATTGCTGAGAAACTATTTCATCTGATGTTAAAAATGTATACCTGTATAATAAATGCCCTTAATGCCATTTTGTCTACAAATCTGCTACCTACTGCAACAAATACCAGGACCAGAAATGTATTGTTTGAAATTATGTTTAATGAAGTAAGGGAACTGAGGTACCTTAGGCATTTCTGAAGTCTCTAACCACCTAAATATCAAGGTCAAGAAGCAACGCCAATTTTATATTTAGACTGAATTTATTTCCCTTTGAGTGTTCACCCCTCACAGGAAGAAAAAAAATGTAGAAAAAGCATTGATTGCTAAATATGTTAAGCACAAAAGCATTTCTATGCTCAGGGAGTCACAGTCTGCTCATTGGAAATCAATCTTCACAATTCTGTACAGGTACAGAGAGTTGCTATTACTTTTCCATTCGATGAAGGATCTAAACATGAGTTATTTACACAAAGCATATTTAAACTAAAGAAAATACAACAGATCCAGGGTTTCAAAATGAATCACAAATCTAGGAGGCCTTGGGACCTTTGTATATGTGTTTCTTGTTGTCTGTCAGAAGGGAACACTTTATTAATTTAAACAAGTGTTTGCTGTTGATTAAAAAGCAGCAGTGTGAGTTTGAGTCACCTCTTGCATTTGTATGTACTATTTTTAACTTAATAGCTTTTTTCATTTACTTGCTGTATGGTATGATGCTTGCCAGCAGTAGAAAATAAAACTCTATGTGGTGCTAAAAATAAATGATGTGCCGTGTCCTATAACAACCATTCAGATCTCAGAATTCAGTTGAGTCTAGTCAAATCAGCAAAAGCTAATGTGTGGTTAGTTGCTATAAACAGCTACACTTTTTTTTCTTCTTGATTCACTGACTGACATAATACAATTTTCAAGAGATTGTCTAAAATGTCCATGCCTGACAGAGCTCATTGTTCAACTTCTGTCAGAAGAACGTGCTGGAAAACTTTTGACAATTAGTGACTGCTGCTACTGATCAGTGTATTCTGACTGCCATGAGTCCCACTGTCAGTATACAATGTCCCAGTGAGGGGAATTCCTCCATCCACCTCTCTTGTGTGGATGGAGGAATCTGTTAGTTTTCTTTTGTTCAGGCTGCTGAACAAAAGAACGAGTACAAAGGTGGTGGTGAGAACTTCCAGTCCCCACCGCTAAAAATAAACAAAGTGTTAGGGATCCCTGGTGATGTCATTGACCAAATATGGACATGGCTACAGTTGTCCAGTGATATTAGCACTACCCCCACTTTGTTTACATGGATGGGGATTACCATCCAGTAAAGGAATGGGGCCAAGTGAGATCACTGGTTGGTTGGGGGATGCAGGACAAGAAGCTGTTGTATATAGTAACGAACCACCACTGTACATGATGTTTGGTTTCCACTGAACATGAAGCAAGTGCAGCATTTGGACAAATGCCTGAACAGGCACATTTCAGCCTGGACATTGATCTCATCCCAATTCATGATATTGATAATTCAGATTGACTAACTGATGTAAAATTATTAGACTGAATCAAACTTTTATTCAATACACAGCTGTAGTACATTCAGACACCAGAGTGGGTACTGTTTATCAAACCACATTTGTAAGTGAAGTAGCTGTAAGTACACTATCATAGTTATGTTCATCTCCCTGAACATGATATGCACTTAGTAAATATGCTTAGTAAATGCACTTAGTAAATAAGTGTATGCTATTTTTTTGTAATTTTATTACATGTCATTGGTTGCACTGTGAAGTGTAAAAATTAAAAAAAAATATATAGTAATTACTTTTAGATGTGTTTGTGCTAATCAGCAGACTAAATCCCATTAAGGTGCTGCAGTTATACAGTAGTGACTGTACTTATTAGTCATGTGTCAGCATATGGTGATATAGAGATATACTTTTCTAATCATTCATGAGAGATAGACAACTTTGTGTCAGTATGACTGAAATAAAATGTCTCACATGTGTGAAATTTTCAGTGACAGTAAAAGTCTTATATGAATCATTTTCTACAATTTAGGTTCCCACACAGTTGAATCCTAAACTACCTTAGTGCATATGCCAGCCATAAGTAGGCCGTTTCGCTAGCTGACAGATTCATCTGTCATAAACCACAGGGGTAAGTCTGTACAAAATAAAACTTTCTAACTGCAATAGGCAGAAATGGCAGGGGAGCCCGCCTTTTGCTTGGATCCCGACACTTGCAATTATAGAGGAATGTTAAGGCTATTCTAATGCTCTGCTTCATTCTGAAATTCAACTTAGAATATGAATAGACATAAGCTTGGAAATGTTTAGGGGGAATAAAAGATCTAACTAATCAAGACTAAAATCTTATGGAAACCGCTACTAGTTTTGGATCTGCCCTCTGCTGACCTTAGTTCTTGTTCTTTGAATGGCAAAAATAGCACCTAGAGTCCAATTGATGGTTATATACTACACAAGTACTATATGTTACTGGCCTCCACCGCAGTAATTTTAAATGTTTAGGCACAAGGCCCAAGTTCCAGATAAAAAAAGCATCACAAGGTCTATTTTCTATTTTAGCCAGAAAACTCTGTGCACCTTTCTGGAGTTAGTTTCACTTTGTTAGTAACCAATACAATGAGAACACCATAGTGTTCCAATAGAATACTTTCATTGGGCAAAGTAAGAGGTAAGAAGCAAGGGGTTTTCCCTTATTTTAATTCAGTATATTAATAACAAAGTAAAATCAATTATTTCATAAAAGGCACACAGAGGAGGGTTTTCTTGCAATCAAAGTGAATACTGTGAATCTTGTAATGACTGCTCATAGGCAGAACTTAAACAATTTTCATTATCAATAGTGCCAGTAGATATGAATGTTATTTAGCAACTTTTTCACTTTCTTTGTCACAAAAATGGAAATGCAACTGCTGATAACAAGTCTTTTTAATTAGGTTGACACTTATGGGCTAATATACTAAAGGCAAATAGGTGTTCACTTTGCAAGGGAAGTTACACTTTCCAAGGACGTTTTCACAAGAGTTTAGTAAATGTGGTAAAATTTAGACAAACAGCATTTTCGCTTGCTCATGATTGGACAATGGAAGTTAGCAGAGCTTCCCCTCATTCACTAAGCTGTGGGGAAATGCTCTTACAAAGTACTTTGAGAAATGAATTTGCCTTTTTAAATCAACCCCATAAACAGTGGTTACAATTAGAGCTGTTGTAGCTTTGACTTCAAAACATTGCTTTGATGTTTCCACCATAAGCATTTTATTTGCAAAAACAAGTAACTGTACATGTCACAGGTAAATGTATATCTTTATGTCACATGGTAGGTTAAAAAAGTATGTGGTCATGCCTCCAAATTGATAATAATTTGGTCAATAAATGGGGATACAAAAATAGACATTTGTGTACTCACATAATCTGGATTTTGTAATGTAATCAATCTATGCCCATTTTATTTTTGTTTTAATCAGTGGCTGTTTAAAGCCAACTGAACTTTCTTGTGTTTTATTTTTTTCAAAAATAAATTGACTAGCTCTTTAAAAGCAAGATCTGCTAAAAGACACTTTGTAGATATAAAGATTCCCGTCCACCTTTTTTTGAATAACAGCTTCAGTGATGGTACTCATCAGGGTTACACACAGACACTTTAGGATAATTATTAATCACACTTGGATGCCAAATACTATTCCACCTCTTATTCCACTCTGTAAATTAGACAAATCCATCACCCAGCTTCCTCCACATTCCAGAAAATCTTCTTAGTCTTCTCAGGTAGTACATTACATATTGTACTAGATGTGTTCAATGTAACATGCTGTTTATGGCTCTTCTTATGGAATATAACACCTGCAAAGTCCATCCTGTGTACAGCACTTTGTTCAGCCCAGATCCACCTCCTGTCTTCCTGTATACACCGCTTTAAGACTATGAAAAACCTAAGGCCCAACTCCAGTCAAATTGTATTTTGATAGAAGGGTTAAAGTTCCTGTCAATTTTCATTGCTATTTTTGTCCTTCTTGGGAAGAGTTCCCTCACTCACTATTAGGAATAGGACGTGGCAACATAGACAAAAAGAAAAAAAACTGTTTTAATACAAAGCAGAAACATTGGAAATAGTGTTTTATTATTGTTGATGTCTTTTTGTTTTTGTGACACCCTTTATTTCTTATACATATACATATATGTACATATACATATATATATATATATATATACAGCATGTACATATGTCACAAGGAAAAGAAAGGAAGATGTCCCACATGGGGTCACAGACAAGAAAAACTTGATGAAAATGTTAGGTCTTCCTCACTATATCAAAGAAACAACTTCAGTGTAGCGCTCAATTGGGAAAGGAGGGGGAAACAAATGTGTATAATGAAACACACATGAATCAAAGTTCAAATGCTGACAATAATGTCTCTATAAACAATGTGTAGTCCTCTGGACCGGATAGTGAGCCCGTGATGTAAATCCTCTATGAAGGAGAGCCCACACACCACCAATAATAACAGGGAGGCTTACCGGACTCGGTGGACCCGACCGGGCGTACGCCAAGGGGGGTCAAACAGGCTTAGGTGGTGCTGGGCTGGAGTGGATACTGGAGAGCAGGGATGATGAGATGGCTTCCAAACGGCCTTGCTCCTGGAGGGTGGTCCGGGCTAAGATCGTGATACTCAGATCCAAACGTAGAAAAAGAGAAATAGGGCCAAATAGTGTGATTCCGTATAATTAAAATTTATTTGAAGTGAAAATACACACTTACATGGAAAGTAGCTAAAACCAGCGCTGTATATCCAAAAAAAATGGCGACAGTGGGGTCCTACCTCCTCACTATATGTATAAACAAAATGGCTTGAGTTGTGCTTTGAAGTGCTTATGTTATCAATGAAGTAGTGGAACTGCCATTGCTGTTCCCATTAAAACACTAGTTGTTAGGCTGGGTAAACCTGCTGTAAATTAGTATCAGATAAATGTCAGAATGCCTAATCTTTATAATTTCATGGTCTGCATGGTGCAGAAGAATAAGGGAAGTAGCATTCACAGTCTACATAATTCATCCAGGATAGGTGTAATTGGTACAATGCTCACCTTAGACCCTTCAAAAATGTTTACTAATGTCAACTTCTTTTCACAAGCAGTACTTTTCAAAAAATACCTAATGTATCAAGACAACCTACTGCCAGAAGTGTTTATTAAGATAGAAAATATATTAACCAGCTTGATCATTTTTGCAATTGGATGCTATTTGAAAGAAATTGAAATTGTTAGAATTTTCCCCATTGCAAGTATAACACTGTAGTATAATAAAATGTAATATAATAAAATTTTAACAGTTTGCCCACTGAATCCTTTTTTGTCTTTAATTGTTTTTAAAGTTGTTATAAAGCCTCATTTTTTACCTTGATGCATTCCTTGAATTAGGGTAAAAAAATGTTTAGGTGTCAGCATCCACTCCCATCCCCCCCCATATACTTACCTGAGTCCTCATCCAGCACTGTGCTCATCTGCAGATCTTCTCTCCCCTCACTTCCTGGTCTTACAGGTTTTGCTGGGCAGCAGGAGCCATTGGCTCCTACCACTGTCAATCAAAGCCAGTGACAAAGGAGCAGGGGAAAGGCTAAGTCCCGCTGTCTGAGTCTATACAGTGCCTTGCAAAAGTATTCACCCCCTTGGCATTTTTTGTGTTTTGTTGCCTCACAACCTGGAATTAACATGGATTGTTTGAGGATTTGCATCATTTAATTTACAGAACATGCCCACAACTTTGAAGATTTTTTTTCTTATTATTGTGAAGCAAACAACAAATAGAACAAAATAATAGAAAACGTCAATGTGCATAACTATTCACTCCCCTAAAGTCAATACATTGTAGAGCCAGCTTTTGCAGCTATCACAGCTCCAAGTCACTTTGGATAAGTCTCTATGAGCTTGCCACATCTTACCACCGGGATTTTTGTCTATTCCTCCCTGCAAAACTGCTCCAGCTCCTTCAAGTTGGATGGTTTGCGCTTGTGAACAGCAATCTTTAAGTCTGACCACAGATTTTCTATTGGTTTGAGGTTTGGGCTTTTACTAGACCATTCCAACACATTTAAATGTTTCCCCTTAAACCATTCAAGTGTTGCTCTAGCAGTGTGTTTGGGGGTTATTGTCCTGCTGGAAGGTGAACCTCCATCTTAGCCTCAAATTACACACAGAGTGGTACAGGTTTTGCCCAAGAATTTTCCTGTATTTCACACCATCCATCTTTCCCTCAACTCTGACCAGTTTCCCAGTCCCGACTGCTGAAAAACATCCACACAGCATGATGCTGCCACATCCATGTTTCACTGTTTGGATGGTGTTCCTTGTCTGATGCGATATGTTGGGTTTGCGCCAGACATAGCGTTTTCTTTGTTGGTCAAAAAGTTCAATTTTAGTTTCATCAGACCAGAGCACCTTCCTCCAAACATTTTGGGAGTCTCCCATATGCCTTTTTGCAAACTCAAAATATGCCATTTTCTGGCCACTCTGCCATAAAGCCCAACTCTATGGCACAGCTTATTGTCGTCCTATGTCCTCTGCTGTGGAACTCTGCAGCTCCTCCAGGGTTCATTCAGGGTTACCTTAGGTCTCTGTGCTACCTCTCTGATTAATGCCCTCTTTGCCCGGTCCGTGAGTTTTGGTGTGCAGGCGTCTCTTGAAATGTTTGCTGTTGTGCCATGTTCTTTCCATTTTGTCATGATAGATTTGATGGTGCTCCTAGGGATGATCAAAGATTTGGATATTTTTTATAACCTAACCCTGACTTGTACTTCTCCACAACATTGTCCCTTACTTGTTTGGAGAGTTCCTTGGTCTTTATAGCAGTGTTTGGTTAGTGGTGCCTCTTGCTTAGGTGTTGCCTCTGGGGCCTTTCAAAAAGGTGTGTATATGTGATGACAGATCATGTGACACTTAGTTTGCACACAGGTTGACATAATTTCACAAATTATGTGACTTCTGAAGGTAATTGGTTGCACCAGAGCTTTTTATGGGCTTCATAACAAAGGGGGTGAATACATACACACATGCCAATTATCAGTTTATTTTTTTCTGAAAAATATTTTTATGTGTATATTTTTCTAATTTTACTTCACCAACTTAGACTATTGTGTTCTGATCCATCACATATAATTCAGATTGAAAAAACATTGAACTAAAGGCTGTAATGTAACAAAATAGGTAAAAAGCCAAAGGGGGGTGAATATTTTTGCAAGGCACTGTATACCCAGACAGCGAGGCTTGGGAGTGAGCCCACATGAGTGCCCCCATAGAAAGCCAATTTCTATAGGGGCACTCACTGGAGAGGAGGAACTAGAGGCTTCGGCAAAGGACCCTGGAAGAAGAAGTTCCAGTACATGAAGGGGTTTCTAAACCAAAACACTTTCATGTTTCCTGCTTTCAATTAAGTAATTCCTGGTGGAATTACCAGCCAGGTAAATCCAAAGGTACCTTTTTTAGGGTGACAGCCCCTGGTCATTTAAGCTGTTACATTGTCATTATTTCCTTCTGCACTCCCTAGTTGGACTACAATCCGACATTCTAATGCACAGTGCTGTTGTACATTCTGCCATAATTATAACAGTAACACCTAAACCTCAGATGTTACTTAAAGAACAACTCCACTTTTGTTGAGAAAAAACATTCCCCTTTGGGTGATCTATGTACATTACAAGGATTTTGACAAACTTTGTTGCAGATTCTTACCTTTTGTTATTCTGCAGAAATCCCTGTGTGTTTGTCTGTGCTCATGTGCAATAGTGAATCGAATGGGAGTGGTTTCTTAATTATAAACCAGCTGCTGCACCTGCAAAGCTCTAAAGGAGAAAAAATGCAGAGTCTGCATCCCTCTAGATGTGATTTCCTATTGGGAGTATCTCACCAAAAACGACATTTTGTTGCAGGGGATGTCTGAAACCTGACTTGTATCTTAGTGCAGACTTCTGGGAAAATCAGTGAGCCAATCACACAAACAGGAAATTACATATCTGGGGGGCATTCTGTACATGTTTTGCATACAGAACACCTCCAGGTAGCCATATTACATTGCATTTCACAGAAAATTTACAGTGCTGCAGATTGAAAAGGAAAGGTAATTTTTAATAACATTTAATTACAATTTGACTTGTGTCACAGTTGTATATGCTATATTATTATTTTTTATTTGCTATAATTTTTTTTTCTCTAAAGTGGAGTTTAACCTCTTGCCGACCAACCACTGCCATTATACTGTGGCAGGTCGGCTCTTCTGTGCAAACCGTCGTTGGTGTGCATTGGTCTGTGCAGGGAGGCTAGCGGGCACCTTAAATAAAATAAAAATTGCCTTAAATCTATTCCCTATTTTGTAGACGCTATAACTTTTGTGCAAACCAATCAATATACGCTTATTGCAATTTTTTTACCAAAAATATGTGGAAGAATACATATTGGCTTAAACTTATGAAGACTTTTTTTGGGGGGATATTTATTATAGCAAAAAGAAAAAAATATTGTTTTTTTTCAAAATTGTTGGTCTTTTTTGGTTTATAGCACAAAATATAAAAACCACAGAGGTGATCAAATACCACCAAAAGAAAGCTCTATTTGTGGGAAAAATAGGACATAAATTTTGTTTGGGTACAGTGTTGCATGACCGCGCAATTGTCAGTCAAAGCGACGCAGTGCCGTATCGCAAAAAAGAGCCTGGTCATTAGGGGGGAATTCCTTCCGGGGCTGAATGCTGTTGCTGGAAAACACACACATCTATGGGAATTTACCATATAACATTTTACTTATGTCATATATTTATTAAGTATTCTGATATATGGGAATGTATATAAACTATTGATTGTGTTTCTCAAGCCATCATACAACTTCCAGCTTCCCAGATGTATTACTGTTACTCTTCTTCTTCAAAGTCCTGCCTATTGCTTTGTTTGCTTATCACTTGCTTATCACATCTCACATAAACAGCAACCTTGTTTACATCCTCAAGTCAGGCTGTGCCACATAAACATTTGTTGGGGTTGTGACCAAATTGGTGTGCCTTACATTAGCCAGAAAGGAAAGATTACATGCTGTATTGTTACCAAACCATGCTGTATTTTCCCAGAGACATAAAACAAATCATTATGACCATGGGGGAAGCTGAGAGATAAAATAACAGCATACATGTACTAAATATTATCTTGTAAATATTGTGTTGTGTTTTATTTGTAAACATTATTAAACCCACCATACACATATTGTACATTATCTTGTAAATATTGTTTTCTAGGCATTTGTGCATATCCTATAACCCTACAAATAAATGTATATTGGGGATTGAACTACTTCTTTCATTCAAGAATCCTCAGATCTTGTTGTGCTTATGTCCTGCAAAACATTCCAATGATTATAATAGCATTTAATGTTTTTTTGAAACCATTAAATACTCTTATTGGAATGCATTCACACATTCTCTTAACTTAGTTAACAGCCTAGTGTTTTTATGGGGTACACAGCACAGTAAGAGCCCTTTCACACTGGGGCATTGTGGGAGTCGGCGATAAAGTTTAAAAAATTTTAGCCACTAGTGGGTCGCTTTTAATCCCCGCTATTGGCCGAAAAGGGGTTAAAATTACCCGCAAAGCACTGCTGCAGCGGTGCTTTGCAGGCGCTTTGGTGGCACTGCCCATTGATTACAATGGGCAGGGGCGCTTTAGGAGTGGTGTATACACTGCTCCTAAAGCACCTCAAAGATGCTGCTTGCAGGACTTTTTTTGATGTCCTGCCAGCGCACCACTCCAGTGTGAAAGCCCTCAGGCTTTCACATTGGAGTGACAGGAGTGGCGCTTTACATGGGCTATTTTTAGCGCTATAACAACTGTAAAGTACCTCAGTGTGAAAGGGGTCTAAGAAAAACGCAGACAAAGTAAAGAGCAGACTATTTTTTTCTTTCACTAAAAAATTAAAGTGATTCTGTTCCATGTAGTATTTTTTCTTAGATATTAGTTCAGCTTTAAAGTGAACACAACATCACATTTCTAATATATTTTCCTAGAACTCTGGACACAAATTACAAATTTTAGTGGTATCATTGTTCTAGAGAAAACATTTTTTTCTAACATTTAGCTTCATTTAGCTTTAAGACCAATTTGCGTTACATTGTCAATTTCGAATGCTATTGTAGGGACTTAATGTAGTGTAAACTTTGTTTTTAAATCTTTGCTAGTTTTATTTCAATCATAATGCTCCAACTGTTTTCATTGTTATTTTTTAATCGTTAAAGATATGTATAATCTCTTTTGTTCAAACTTCTTTTCCAAGTCATTTACTCTAAAGCCTGAAAAACGTCCAACGTTTATGCTTCATACTCGGAGTTGTTGTGTTGTTTTAATTATGACTAAATTTTCTTGGCACAAAAATGCAATAGTGTCCCTGTAGCATTCTTTTTACACAGTTAAGAATTTAAATTTTATGTTCATTGTCAGATGTGCTTCTATAGATAAGTGTATCTTTTTTGTTATTTATTACATTATAAATTGCTATTTCAAATACACAGAGCTCATATTACTACTTTTTGTAATGTCATCTAAACACAGGGAAATGTTTCTTGCAGCCTCTGCCACCACGCATATTAAGCATGATAAATCTACCAATCATTTGGGTACCATGTGTATGAGGAAACTGTTCACCACAAAGCTGAATAGGAGCAGCTTATTAATGATGCTGGTTGGCAGCAAAGGGCCAACACTCCTCTTCGTTCGTATTCCTTCTTTCCACCCCCTCCCTACTACAAAAGAATCTTCATCTGCATCTATTGCAACTATGGCCTTAAAGCGGACTTTCAGTCATTTTTCATCTTTCCGTCTATTAAATCTTCTGCCCTTGATGTTTTAACTTTGGATAGTAAAACATGTTTTTTTCTGCCAGTAAATACCTTATACAGCCCACTTTCTGTTTTTTTCTGGTAAAAAGCCTAGGCTTAAGACATCAGCAAAGCTCTCTCTCTCACTCTTGCGAGAGTTTTCCAAGATAGGGGGGGTAAAATTAGAGGGCCAATGAGAGCTGCAGGGCTGCAGAGCTGGAAGTGTGCCTCTGTGTGTCTGTGTAAATCCAGGAAGTGAACAGGTAGCAGCTTCAGCTGCCCATAGTTAAAATGGCTACAGCCAGACTTAGTGGAGGGATATTTCTGCAGCATATTTGGCAAGTACAAAATCACAGTATATATGAAATAATATGCAAACTGGTTGAAGGGAAGCTTCAGAATGGCAAAGATGTTTTTATTACAAATTATGTGAGCAGACTGCCGTTCCTCTTTAAGAGGTAAATATGGAAGTCTTATAAGGGGATTGAAAGGCTTATCTATAGGGACTTCCACCTTGCTGTAAGTCTCCTAATCTCACCCTGTCATCTCCAGCTGTGTCCCTGACCAGACAGGTATCTCTTCCTCAGCCACTAGAACTTAAGAAAAATGTTCTCCCATTTAACCCCATGCCAGCATGTGTCTTAATGCCAACCTTGAAAAAGTGTTGGCTTTAAAGTTGTTCCCATTTTACCTGGTGGTGCCTTCTTTTGTGACTTTGGGGGAGATATACTAAAATTGCAGCACTCAGAATATGGTGCAGATGTGCATGGTAGCCAATCGGCTTCTAACTTCTGCTTGTTCAATTAAGCTGTGACAATAAAAGCTAGAAGCTGATTACTTTATATGCAGAGCTGCACCAGATTTTGGATGTTCCAGTCTTAGTAAATTGCCCCTTTTGTGTTCTGTGATGCATCACAGTGGTAGGGGTCCAGCCAGAATTTTTCACATAGAAGGTCATTTCTGCTCACCATTAGTATATAGAAGCTATATCCATGTTGCTGAACAATATGGGTTCACAGTTTGGTCTGTACCAAGTTAGGACTGAAATTTGCTTGTTGAGAGGGGGACTGCGACATTGCAACAGGCAAATCGGACACTTTTGACACTGTTTTGGGACCATTGACTTTTATACAGCGATCAGAGCTAAAAATAGCCACTGATTACTGTATAAATGTCACTGGCAGGGAAGGGGTTAACACTAGGGGGTGATCAAGGGGTTAAGTGTTCTCTAGGGAGGTGTTTCTAATTGTGGGGGGAGTAGACTGACAGGGAATAGAGAGAGATCGCTGTTCCTGATCACTAGGAACATCAGATCTCTCTCTGCTTCCCTGACAGATCGGGGATCTGTCTGTTTACATTGACAGATTCCCTTTCTGGCTCTCTGAGGAGCAATTGCAGGTCGCCGGTGGACATAGCCGCCGCCAGGTCTGGCGTTACACCCCAATAGTCCTTAAAGCAGCCGCTGTACAGCTATGCGATTCATGCAGGGGAGCCAACCTGCCACCTTATAATGATGGTAGCTGGTTGGCAAGTAGTTAATGGGGTTCAGATTCAAAACTTCCTTAAGTTTGCAAACATAAACTGAATCTGAACCTGGGGCATTCTGCTCAAAACAATCTATAATTAAAAAAACATGTTGTCCAGCAAACATAGGCACACATGTTAAATTGCTTTAAAGGAATGCTGTGTAGATATTATGATTGCCTGGAAGGATACAGGATGGGGCACACTGCTGTAGCCGGTGTCCTGCAACTAAATGATGGTGACAGCTCAGTTACCTCTACCTTCTTCTTAATGGCCTCATCCAATGAAGCCGCAGAGCTACCAGTCTCACCCCAAGTGACCATGAGACTTAACTGTTCAGGCAAAACACTGCCAGGCAATATTTTGGAAACAGGAGCCACACTGGGGCTGAGATTTTGAGATTCTATCAGCACATCAGAGGTAGGCCAAGAGATGGCTGAAATCACACCCTCTTGTGACTGGAAAGGCCATGTGTAACAACAGCCCCAACCTGCTGTTCACCCTTTGGCTGGGGAAAGTTTACACATATGCATAGCCTGTTACATGTTCTCAACCTGTTTGTGCAGTAGTTTCTAGTTAGGTATCCTGGATTCCATAGTCTTCTACAATAGGTCAGTGGAATGTTCTGCCACTTCAGGCAGTCATAAACAGGTAGTGTTTCACCTAAATTAAATTCAGAGGCAACACATTTAGCCTGTCAGCCGTCTGATATGTGAGATGCTCATTTGCTGGAACTCGACCTTGGCCATACTAAAGCAGATGTACTTGCATCAGATTGCCATCAATTAGTATTTGTTGGAATAGGGGACAATGAGAGGCTCAGTGGATCTGTTTTTTTCACTACTTCGCTAACTTCTCATTCAGGATGTGTGCTGTCATCACAAGTTAAAGCAACAACCAGAATTATGAGCCACAACAAAGTGGAGATCAGTGGCACAATCCCTTGATGGTCCACAATGTCTCAGGGACTAATACTAGTTGGCACCCTTTTTGGATCCATATTAAAAGGGCAATATACCAGCGCTCATTTTGCCATCACAGAGCAAGCAACATATGCAACATCTGGAAAGGTCCTGTTGAGCAGCCTCTTTGCATCCTTTACAGAGAATAACAGCATTCCCTTTCATGGTTTGGATCTCTCTAGCAGAGGTGAAGGTTTAAAGCAAGGCTTTAAAGTCCTTCTTTATTACACAATGCCCCAGCCTGGCCTCTGGCAGCAATCACAGGCAGCACCTAAACTATATGAACTCTGATTATTTGGTGTCAAGGGCATTTGTGGGCACCCTTAGGATTGATGACCCTCTTGGCATTTGAATATTGAGGGTTGACCACTGCACCAGATTTCCCTGTATGTAATTGAGCTGTTGGGCTTTGCTGTGGACAGTGTACTTTCAGAATGAAAATACATTGCTGCAGGTGATTTTGTGACAGAAAAAAGAATCTGCCTATCCATAGACACAGTTTACCAGCACACCTTTATTAAAATGAAGCAGTCCTAGATCAGCAATGGGTATAAAACCCCTTTAGCTGATGCTCACAATAATTTTTTTCTTAAATATAACACTAACAAGATTGTAAGAGCATTGCTATCTCTTGCCCCTACTACTGGCCTGTGCACATTACTATCCTGCCATCATTAGCAGCTTCTTCTACCACTGCTGGCTTGATACCATACCAACCTACTGCCACCACTGGAGACCTGCCAGCATTACCAACTCATGCTTCCTCTACTGTTCTTTGTGTTCCATTTTTAGCCTATTGCAGTTCTCCATCAATCAATAATATTTGCAGCTATTGTCTCCCTGAAATAGTGTGCTATAACTGTGATTTCTTCATTAAAACGTGTATGGTCTCTCCCCATTCAATTGCAACCTAGTAAAAGTGCTTACATACATGTAGTCATATATTTTACTTCCTTTTTTGGAGAAGTAACACACTCTATCATTATTTTTTTATTAAAAGTTTTTTGATGTCTTTCCTATTCAAAATACTAACACGTAAAATTGTTTAATTAATGTACTGTGTATATAGTCAGTGCAATATTAAGCTTCTTTTTCTGTGAAATAAATATACTCTAAAGTAGTTTTCTAAATAAAATATTGGTCCCTCCTGTTATAAATACAGATTACCAAAAGCGCTTAAATACTGTATATGTTACTGAAATACTTTTGTGATGAAAAACAGCATTCGATCTGTCATTTTTAAAATGCTGCCTACAAAAGATTGTTGAAATATTGTCTATGTTTCAACAGCGAAAAAGCTGTTGTTTTTCATCCTCAAAAACAGCATAAAAAAAGTACAAGGGTTTTGAGTATAGCCTCATGTAGTCAAAAATAACAAGTCTTATAAACGTACCATCATCCAAATTAATATACAGAAACAAAGTAGAGTGGGAACCAGGGGACAGTGGCTGATGTTGGCCCCATAGTATTCCCACCCTGAAAATGGCTGGACTATATCGGTACAGATAGGAAACAATACACAAAATTAAATAAAAGGATTTATTACAAACGAGAAAATACATAGTATACTTATTAAAATTGCAGAACAGAGACTCGGGATTCCCCGAGGGATATCTGTTGTTACAAAATATAGAATGGTCTGGTTCTCGACTAGTTTCGCGGTATTACCGCTTCCTCAGGAGGACCAATCTAAAAAACAGATAATACAGTATAATACAAGCATAATAAATACAATGATCGTAATGCAGCATGTAAAAAAGCAAAATAACATAAAGAGTAAAACCAGGATTGGCTTACCCTATAACTGGGTGAGCATGCGCGGCATCCAGCCGCCCAATAAATCTCCCCCGCGGCGGACAAGGGAGATTATGCGGAGATCCCTAAATGAAAAACATATAGCAATTGAGGGGTCTAATGAGTTAGCTGGTAAAGGTGAAATAGATTAGCCGTTAGCATAGGAGGGGGGGATGGACAGGGATGAGAGGGAAGAAAGGGGAGGAAGGGGGAGGACAAGGGGATAAGGATGGGGAGGAGGGACATAAGAGGGGAAAACCGTTGGAAAGAGGGGAGAGAACGGGGGAGGAGGAGGGGGACAGAGAAGAGGGGGAAGGGGAGAGAGAAAGACAAGGGAAAGGGTGGGGAGGGCGAGGGAAGGAAAAGGGGGAGGGAAAAAGGAAAGGAAGGGAGACGAGGGGAGAGGGGAGGGAAAAAGGGGCGACAGGAGATAGGGGGGGTAGAAAAGGAGAGAAGGAGAGGGCAGATAAGTGGGGTCGGGAGAGAGGAGTGGGGGGGAGGGGGGAAAAGAAGGGGGGAGAGAAAGGAAAGGGGAAGGTAAGATAGGACAGATAGGGCACAGGAACAGGGAGGGGAAAGGAGGATAATGTAACCAGCACCCTCGCTAATAAATAATAAGGCATGTGGTATAGCTTACCATGGATGTTAACCAAGGTGATAAAGGTACCAAGCCACATGGAGGCTTATGATGACGCAGAGGTTGGATGGCCCGTAGGAAACAGGAAACACCAGTTGTGTCCACCGAGTTAGGCATCAAAGAGGGTACAAAGTTGTGGGCGCCCAGCAATGTAGGGGGATACCCACAGGGTAGCATGGGGGTCTGTCAACAAAATGGTATCAAAAATAACATGAGATACAGGATAGTATCCAAGAGACGGTATCAATTGTAGATAACGTACGGTAAAGGATAGTATCCAAGGGTAAAAAGTAATGATAAACGTACCCATAGATGTCCCCGGTGAGACAATGAAGGCGTCCCTTCCATCCGGGCCCCGCGTGTATACACCTTAAGTAGAGAGGACCCCAATGCTCACTCAGGGGCCCGAGGGCCCATTAAGTGAGCTCCCCAACCCGGAGACGCCCACGACGCCGCCGTCCAGCGGCGTCTGACATCACTGGGTCAGTTTCCCCGCACTGTGCAGGTGCGCGGCCAGCGCTACTGCGCAAGCGCGTTCAGGACGAGCCCATGGGCGAAGGGCCCTGGGCTCGAAGAGAGCAAGCAGGAGATGAACAAGCGCAAGTAATCTATGCCAGGAGAAACACAAGTCCGCAGGGAGGCATAGGCAGCCACAGACCGCACCGGACACCCAGGGATGACCAAAACAATGAAGATTAACATTAGACAAAGTAGAAATGAGAAGCATAATAATGTGTAAAGAATTATATGTAAAAATTGGTATGGGTGGCAGTGTAAATGCCACAAAAACGATAACTCTGTGCATAAACACAAAGGGGATTGACACCCATAGACGGCTCAGCAGGGGGACCCACTATAGGGAGCCTATGATGTAAGGTGAGAAAGGGTAGTGAGATGGGACTTGTTGTGATAAGTGTAGTGGGGGGTGGGGGGTGGGGGGTAGGAGAAGGGGACAGGGGGAAGGGGGGGAGAAAGGAAAGTACCAAAATGGGGAACCGCATCCAGGGGTAATCACTGGACTACGGGCACATTATGGGTAGTAGGAAATGAGTGAACAAGACAAAATTGGGAAAATAATAAAGTGAATGAGTTATGAGGAGTGTGGAACAGTGAGCTTAAAACAAGTGCATTGGTAAGCACTAAAGCATAAAAAAAGTGTTTTATCAAATGAGGCTTACCAGAAATTTCCTAAAATTACACCTTTGCACTGTTTACTATCTTTCTTCCATTTTAATGTCTAAAACAAAAACGTTCCATTTGGACAATGTCCACAGCTGAATGGGAATGTAGCTTAGTCAATGGTTTAATGGCTACTTGTAAAATAATTCTGGCTCTTGTCTTTTTCTTGATAAAAGCTGCCGTGTCTCTACTTCCTCCATTGGAGCCTAGTAAAACTGCTTACATGATGTACAGCATGTTTGTGCAATAGTTTTAGCTCTTGTGCTTGACAAAATACACTGTAATTGTAGTTCTTTATAAAAACTGCCTAAAGTCGCAGTATGACTTACAATATTTAAGGCTCTTGTATCTGCCTTAATAAACTTTTATTTCCTAATAAAAACTGCTGTGTTTCTTTTTATAAGATTGCAGCATGGGAAAAAACACCTACATGATGAGCAACATGTCTGTGCAGTATTTCTGGCTCTTGTGATATAATACACTGTGTTTGTTATTTCACTATAAACACTGCTTTGTCTCTCCGTGTAATATTGCAGTCAAATAAAAAGCTTATATAGTGTACAGCCAGTCTGCACAATATTTCTGTCTGCTCTCTCTGAAATAATATACACTAATTTGTATTTTTTGATTAAAAAAATAGATCCCTCTCCTTTTACTTCACAGGAGGTTATTTTCCTAGAAAAAAAGCATGCAAAATTAACACCTGCACCATGGGCCTCAATGGTGTGCAATTACAACTCTTCGTTTGTCATACACAAACCATTTATTATACAGTACTTTATTAGCATCTAACAGCTATGCCTTCAGCATGCTGTTGTGCCCCAGTTCATATGCTTATATGCTTTAACAGGTGAGCTTACACTCATGAGAGATCTTGATATGATGATAAATTATTAATGGAATTAAATCATTCATTCTAAATAGATGTTAATTACTTATTTTAATGTTGTTTATTTTTATGCAAATTAAGTAACCAGCAAATGGTTGTAGAGTGTACACTTAGTCATAGCTTCCTAATTAAAGTTTAATGGCTATCATTGAAGATGCTGCCTTAAGTCTTCCATGTCATTTTGAATGGCTAATTATTTTTTTGCAATGTACTTATAGTTTCTGATAAATTCAACTTGTCTCATTAATAGTGATGTACATCTATTCATTAAAAAGGTAGGCATGTGATCTACATGACAGAATGAAATTATTTTTTTTTCGCAAATGCAAATCTTTAAATGTTATCTGTTGACATTTACAATTGCTTGTTAAAAAAATAAATAAATCTAATTTTAACATAAGGAGCAATGTTCTAACTTGTAACCCATAGCAACTAATCATTAATTAACTTTTATTCTAATTGCTCAGAGATGATGAATGAAGAAACCTAACTGGTTAAGATAAGTAAGTGCCCTTTACACATCATTACATATCTTTGCACTTCTTTATTAAGTAAACCGGTATACACCAAAAATGAAATAACGTATTTATAATTGCCATTTAGATAGACATTTCACTAAAGGCCTTTTTTTCAATGCAACAGCAATAATTATTGGTAAGCCAATGTACTGAGCATATTGATGATTAAAGCTTTAAAATCACACACTTCAAAGGTCAATGTCCCGAGCCTTAGGATAGGCTGACATTTAAAACTTGCTGGTACTGTGCCTTGCTTTTTAAAATCTCTTTGCATTCTCTGAGAACAGACCCATGGTAACTAAAGCAGCAATCCAGGGTCATAGCTACATAAAAGATATGGGCATTATTTTGTGAGTAAAGTATATTTGAGTTCTATCCCATGAATATTGCCCTATGGGATATATGTGTTTGCCTAGGAGAATGGCAATGCCAGGGATTAAAGTGTACATTAAATCAAAGAAGAACCGAAATGTGATTTTACTCAATCCTATCATATGCCAAAAGGATTTAGCCAATTTTCTGCAGAAGATGGGGTCATATCAAAGGGCAGTAGTATAGAAGTGGTTTGATCATATTCTAAAACTATATTGTATGATCTTTGCGCAAAGTGAATAAAAATCGTAAAAAAAAAAAAACTACTGTGGTTTTAAGCACAAGCTCTTTAGTTTATAATATATGTTTTTTTTTAATGGGGGTATCATTTAAAAAGAGGATGAACCAACGCATTTTTTATATAAACAAATACATGAATACAATTTTGAACAAGTTGAGATTTAATACATAATATGTATACGTCATCATGCATTTTTTTACAGAAGTAAAATTGTAATGGAAGGACAAGCCAGCACTGATTTGTTTAATACATAAAAAATAAAATTGGTATCTAATGTATTACTAACTAAAGTTTAAAATATTTAGTCTTTGAACTAAAAAAGGTAAAAAGTATAAACATTTTTTATCAGAAGTAGAAACAAAAAAATGTGTTTAGACATCATAATCTCCTTCAGTTAATCACTTCACAGGGCTGGATACTCTTATGCCCCGTACACACGGTCGAACTTTGTTCGGACATTCCGACAACAAAATCCTATGATTTTTTCCGACGGATGTTGGCTCAAACTTGTCTTGCATACACACAGTCACACAAAGTTGTCGGAAAATCCGATCGTTCTAAACGCGGTGACGTAAAACACGTACGTCGGGAATATAAACGGGGCAGTGGCCAATAGCTTTCATCTCTTTATTTATTCTAAGCATGCATGGCACTTTGTCCGTCGGATTTGTGTACACACGATCAAAATTTCCGACACACGGTCGGAATTTCTGACAACACGCTCCGATCGGACATTTTCCATCGGAAAATCCGACCGTGTGTATGGGGCATTAGTGGCAAAGTAAAAAAAAAAAAACTGATAAAGCAGTCTTTGGAAACATTTTCAAATTTATTTAGACAACTATAGAGTCTGTGTTCTGACCAAAGACACAGGTAGGGTCAATGATAGGGTTGACAAATGATCTTATTGATGTGTCTCTGTGTTATTAACTGCATAAATTGGAATTTTGTGGACCTTTATCAAAGCCCAATAGTAAAAGAAAAGCATGGTCAATAAGGTTGCTTACAATACGGAGATATTATAAGGTTGTGCACCATGTCATCTTAATAAATGCAGGGCACCAGTTGGTTAAAACCCTTTCTAAAAATAAAGTCATTAAAAGGAATTCAAAGTCCCCTTGATTAACGCAGTCATGCGTGAATTGGCCAGAGGTGGATTCCAAATTTGTATTTATTTTGCATCGACAACTCCATCTAGTGGGTGGGTTGTGTATTCTGGTTTGGGCAAATCAACTGGTTAATCTCTAATACTGTAATTAGCTATTAACAGAAACAGCAAAATATAGTAAATTGGTACCCTTCTTTGGCTATCCAAAAAGAGATAATAAGCCATTAAATGACATCACCTACAGTATCTCTAACTGAAATAAAGAAATTTATATTTTAGTTCCTCATTTAAAGTGGTTGTAAAGGCAGAAGGTTTTTTATCTTAATGCATTCTATGCATTAAGATAAAAAGCCTTCTGTGTGCAGCAGCTCCCCTCAGCCCCCCTAATACTTATCTGAGCCATCTAGATCCAGCGATGTTGCAGGGGTGTCTCGGCTGCCCGGGACTCCCATCCTCATTGGCCAAGACAACAGTGTGGCACTATTGGCTCCTGCTGCTATCAATTAAAGTCAGACAATGAGGAGAGAAAGGGGGCAGAGCTGAGCCGGGGCTCCCTGTCCAAATGGACACAGGGAGCTATGGCTTGACTCAGGTGCTCCCACAGCAAGCTGTTGGCTGGGGGAGCACTCAACAGGAGGGAGGGGCCAGGGGAGCTGAAGAGGGACTTGAGAAGAGGAGAATCTGGGCTGCTTTGTGCAAAACCACTGCACAGAGCAGGTAAGTATAACTAAAAAAATGAAATGAGATTTTAGTATCACTTTAAGTGGGTACGTTTCTGAAAGTAGAAGATTTCTATTTAACCAATATTTTCAGATAACTTGCCATATATTAATGAAGGACTTGGACTATTTTTTTAAAGTTCAAGAGGATTTTTGTATGGTGGTTAAAGTATACTTGCTCTAAATTCAGTTCTTTTAATTTTTTAACCACTTCAGCCCCGGGAGGATTTACCCTTAATGACCAGGCCATTTTTTGCGATATGACATGCATTATTTTAACTGACAATTGCATGGTCGTGTGATGCTGTGCCCAAATAAAATTGATGTCCTTTTTCCCCACAAATAGAGCTTTCTTTTGGTGGTATTTCATCACCCCGTGGTTTTTATTTTTTGCGCTATAAACAAAAACAGACCGACAATTTTGAAAAAAAAAAATTTTACTTTCTGCTATAAAAATAAATGTATTAATCAGTTTAGGTCAATATGTATTCTTCTACATATTTTTGGTAAAAAAATCGCAATAAGAGTATATTGATTGGTTTGCGCAAAAGTTATAGCGTCTATAAAATAGGGGACAGATTTATGGACTTTTAAATTTTTATTGTTTTAATTGATAATGGCGGCGATCTGCAATTTTTAGTGGGACTGCAACATTGTGGCAGACAAATCTGACCCTTAGTGACACCGATACAGTGATCAGTGCTAAAAAAATTAACTGATTACTGATTACTGTATAAATGACACTGGCAGGGAAGGGATTAACTACAGGGGCGATCAAAGGGCTAACTGTGTTCCCTCAGTGTGTTTCTAACTTTGTGGGGGAAGTGCTGACAGGAATAACACAGAGATCGCTGTTCCTGATCACTATAAACAGCAGATCTCCATGTTGTCCCCTGTCAGAACAAGGATCTGCCTTGTTCACAATCTGCCAATCTCATTCTTTATGCAAAAATTTATGTTCTAAAAGACAGTGCACTTCTGCTGAGTTTGTACTACGCAATTGTTAGCTTGTGCGGCTCTTACATCTTTTATTTGGTAGGATTGAAAGAAACATAAAATCTTAGTTTTAACAGAGATTAATGTATGTGACTATTCTTTGAATTACAACACTGCTTTTATGATTTCCCAGGTTTCTTTTGGTCTATTCAATCCACATCTCATGTATAAAATAAATACACTCTGTATGGAGAATGTAAGGCATACTGTCATCAAAAATGTATACAATATGCATTTGTATATACATGTCTTTTCTGCCTTCAATTAAGTGAATTGCATCAACTCTACCACTTCCTTCTAAAGACACATTGTATATTATTCTAGGACGAGGGTGTGAGTTGTTATATAGAAGCACAGAAGTCGGGGTAGTTAAATGAAAATGCATTAGATCAGTAAATCCAATGATTTATATATGTCTGTATGAGTAAGATGCAGCCTGTTACTAAATGAGAAGAGGATTAAATTAAAATGAATTAATTGTATTTATATGAAATATAAGAACATTTTTAGTTTAAGGGAAGTTCTGCTGTAGTTGGATATTAGTGCTGCAGCAGTGCATGACTTGCAGTGAAACTGAACAAATTGCTCCAAGCCTCTAGCTGAGATTGGACAATTTCCTCCATATTGGTATATAGTATTTCTAGAGTGTGTGCAACTTTTTTGTGTCATATATTTATATGATAATGCTTTGCCTGAAAAAGTCATCAGAACTACCCAGAAAGACATATACGGCACATGCACCAAACATAGAAGCAGCTACAAAAAATGATATGTAGTACCGCCAAGAAATAAGGCAGTGTAAGTATGGGTAATTATCATTACAACATTTTTGCAAGCATTATCTTATGAAATAATTTGCACATGCTTGCTGTGACATATGCAGTATGTGTATCCACACTGTGATACCCCACAACACATGTACTGTGGCTTCTTTACATTCAGATTTTTTTCTGCAGTTAACTTACTTCATATTAGTGCCCTCTTCAGGTTGAAAAACAAACATAAAGTAGCTAATTGATCCACGATGGCTACCCAAAAATATTACGTGCACAGAAAATTACATTTTAATTTTAAGTATATCATCACTTAGCTAAAGAATGATGGAGCATCTGCTACTTAGCAAAGCCACATTTGTTAGTGGATAACTCATATACCATAGTATATGAATAAGTCATATACTTAAAACCTAGGGCTTTAAAGTGTTACTAAACCCACAACAGTAAAATCAGTCTGTATATGCAATAAAACATGCTTGTTTTACTCACTGTGGAACCTAAGGGGTCAATCCTGCGCATTGTATAAAACATCTGTATGATCCTGTCTTCTCTGACCCTCTTCTTCTTCAATCGACTCAAGCCCATCTCCTGATATAACGGAGCATTAGGAGTCAGGCTGCACATGCTCAGTTTGGTGTGTAATGTAGCAGACACTGATACAAGTCACAAGACTGCTATATACTGCTGGTGAGAAAAGGAATTTAACAGTTTATATTTACTAAAACTATTGCATTTCCATGTTCTGTGTACTGTGGGAGACCAGATATAGTGAATGCAGGGTTCTGGGTTTAGTAACACTTTAACTACGGGCTCACCACATCATTTACCCCTTCCCCAGTTGAAGGATTTTTTTTTAGGTTTCTTCAGCCAGATCTGATGATGTCATGGTCTTCTTTGCCCTATTTAGCAGCATACTCCTGTGGTTTCAGAGTGAAGGGGGGGGGGGGGAACCTAGGCAAACTGGGCTCACAGCAAGTGGGTTGAATGACACCAGTGTTATTGAACCTGGAAGAGGAGCAGTGCCCAGGAGCCTGAGTGATGAGTATGTTGTGGTTAGTGCCACAAATTGGGTGACCATAGCATCTGCAGCTGCTTTTTTTTATTTTAAATGGCCATAGGGGGTCCAATTTACATGATTTTTATTCAAACTAGAATTGTGGTGTAGTATGATCATGTGTCAATAAATGTTTTCATCCAATGTAGCCAGCGTAAATATATGTTGTAGGAATTACCACCATAGAGTGTCAGAAGACCTTTTCTTTAGAAGGGAATAATAACTTTGGTGGTTCTGTGCTATATCTCAACATTAATCAAGAAAAACCAAGGTGCATCTAGTGTAACTAGTTGAAAAGAAAACAAACACACTTATGTGGTGTAACAATGGCCACGGCAATTTTATTGGTTTACTTTAGAAATATACAAATCTTTCATATATTGTTCAAACAAATACTGAATAAATAAACAACCAGTTTGGCATCAAGACTCAAGCAAAATACTAAACGTTTATTATCAAAACTCCCCCCTTGATCAAGGGTGAAAAACCACATAAAGCTAGCAACAAGGTGGGTGGGGAGCTCACTGTCCTGTGGCTGACCAGCTGCGGCTAATCCTGAGGAATAGATGCCTTTTATGCTGCTGTGGAAAATTCTAGAAGAACGTGTTGTAACATTTTTCCACTACTATTTTACCTGTACAAGTAGGGTAATCTCTTAAAAGGCCTGCAGCCCCAAAATTACCTGATAAATTGTTACCTTCAATTTAAAGGGGAAAGGAGAAGAAATAAATTGTGCCCCACTTTAGGGAATTCTATGTAAACCGCTGTGCGATCATTTCTGCAATTGTGGCAAATGATTCAAGTGATAATGCATAGAGATTGATTTACTAAAACTGGAGAGAACTAAATTTGGCGCAGCTGTGCATGGCAGCCAATCAGTTTCTAACTTCACCTTGTTCAATTAAGCTTTAAACAAAAACATGGAAGCTGATTGGTTTCCATGCAGAGCTGCACCAGATTTTTCACTCTCCAGTGTTAGTAAATCCACTTCATAGTGTATGACTTGCATCACACAGTGTGCTCTGGCTCGTAATTGCAAATTCTACTTACACAGATATAACACTGATGGGAACAAAACAGTTATTTTCTCTATTAAATAAGCTGTAAGCTAAATAATTAAATTGTTTCACTGTTGCAGATGCTGCACATAATATATCCATCTCTGACTTATTTGAATTTAGAGCTTTCTAGTATACTGTATGTTATCAAAAAAGAAAGATAACAAATCAGAACATGCAGAAGCAACAGAGAAACATGACACTATGATGGATGCCTGATAATCCAGTAGATAAAAAAAAAACCTTGTTTGCTACACTTGCTCACATTTTCATTTTGCAGCAGCAGCAGTGGCGACATTAGATTTAAAGCACCATCCACAATTTTCTGTACTCCTATTAATGTACAGATCTTGTGTAATTCATTGAATATAGAAATCTTTTGACATGGTGTTCATCTCACATTCTACTTACAGGTTATTGGACATATCTATGACTGTTAATTGACATGAAATAGTCTTAATTAAATATAAACATCAACACTACTGGGTGCCTATTCAATATTGGTGTTTCTGATATACAGTAAATCATTTCAATATTTCATGTTTTTGCTTAAGATAGCACTCCAGTCTAAATGCCAACTTATATATATGATATAATTTTAAAACTGCAAGTATAAACTGCAAATCTGCAAGTATAACCCATTAACAAAATCATCTCAGTGTCTAAATCTGGGAGAGCCATAAGAGAAAAACTTTCTGGTTTCCTAAACCAGACAATTAGAATAATTTTTTGTCTGTACCCAACCTGGTTAAAAGCATCAGACATCCATGGGAGTCCTGGTATGTTTTTTTATACTTTGAATATTATATTATCATGGCTACCACAATGAACATGAAGGAAAGTTTCTGTTGGCTCTTAAAGAGGAAGTAAACTTCCTCTGATAACATTTACCTATAGGTAAGCCTATAATAAGGCTTACCTAAAGGTAGTGTAAATATCTGCTAAATGTGTACAGTTTAGCAGATATTTACACTACATGCAGCCAGTGACATCACTGGCGCATGTGCTCTGAAGTAAAGGCCACCGGTGCCTTCCTTCTGAGCCCTGTGCCATGAATGGCAGCTTCCACGTGCATGCACAGGAATGACGTCATCGCAGCTCTGGCCAGTCACAGCGCCCGGAAGCAAGATGGATGAAAATAGAAACAGCTGCAGAGCTCACATAGTGGCGCTGTAAGAGCTTAATTTCAAGGTAAGTTTCATATAATGTGCTAATATGCGTTGCATACTAGCACATTATGACTTTACCTTGCAGGAAGAAGTCCAGCAAAAAAAAAGTCCAGCGGTATACAACAGTTTTAAAAGCAGATACCTTTTCATTCCTAATTAAAATTTTAATGCATTAATCAATTAAAACAATCAGAGATCAGTTTACTTGTATATGAAAACAATTCAAAACATGGATTTCTGACTGTTTATTGTGGGCATTAAATTTTTCTCCTGATACTGTTTTGCGTAAAGGATAAGTTCACCTTTGAAACATGTTTCATGTTCCACCTGCACTTAACCTACACTTATTACTACTTTACTACCAGAAGTATCTGAGGCTCAACTTTTAGTGGACAGAGCTCACAGGCTTCCTAAACCTTCTCACGTGCCTAATGTCTCTCGAGATATAATAGCGCATATTAATTTTTACCATGTGAAGGAGCAACTTGTGCAACCGACTAGGAAGACCAGTCCACTACCAGACCCATATGCTCAGATCACAGTGTTTGCAGTCCTATCTCAATTCACCATTCTAGCCAGGAAACAACTGATTTCTATAACCAAGTTATTGCACAACCATGGTGTATCATATAAATGGGGATACCCCAGAAAACTGGTAGTCACAAGGGAAGGAGTATCTTACGATGTCCAAACAGTAAAAAAGGGCTTGCATCTATCTAAAACTTGAGGTTTCCTGCCACCAGATGAGCCCAGTCTCCTTCTTCTGCTGTTCATTTTATCTTCCCAAGCCATCTGCGGGCTAATGAGATCTAGGGCACTTTTTCCGTTACGCTGCTTCACTCATTGTACCCTTTGCCGGGAATAAGGTGCTAGCTGAGGAACTTGCCCCCTGAGTACATTTAGTAGCATTATGCTACAGAGAGCAATTGTTCTCCTTTTTTATGCATTTATAGTATTTCTGTGCCTTTGACTGTTCCTATTCAGTTCTACTTCCATAAAGTTCTACTTCGCCAGATGACCTCTCTTCAATGACTTGAACACTGATGTTGATGCTTACTCAACTGTAACTCACAGCACTGTACCTCTGTCTTCAGGATCAAGTAATAATCACTCACATTTTCTCTTCCAGGATAGCACCACAGTATCTATAAGCATATCCCCTACACTAAAAACATGTCAGCAACTTTTATACCCTTAATGCTCATAAACTTAACAGCCCATGTAAGAGAAAGGCATTATGGGAAGATGCTAAAAAGCTTCAATGATGTGTTTTGCATCCAGGAAACTTATTTTGTGAGCTCCATGCTACCAAAGTGCTAACATCCAACATAGCTGCATATCTTTTTTGCTAATATTGAGGTCAAAAAGAAAGGTGTCTTCCTTCTTTGCTTTTCACAACACAGTCTCCTTCACTATGCATGACTGCATCAGAGACACATCATCATTATTTGTGACCTGCATAATGTGACTTACATCATAGTTAACCTTTATGCTCCTAATGCCAGCCAAACAAAACTCATAAAAGCTCTTTTGAAAAAGTTTCTAAATCTAAGAAGGGCTTGCGGGAGACTTCAACTTTATAATAGATTATTGTATGGATACTTCATTCTTGGGGACAGTTTATAGACAATCCCTTTACACTGCTCCTTCTGCTAAAGAGTTCACATCTTCAGTTCTCCTTGACCAGTTCAAAATCACAAATGGTGCACACTAAGGGTGCCCTTTTTTTTCCTTTAATTTTCACATTAGTGATGGAACTACTAGCTATGGCCAATAGATAAAACCTCTTCATCTCTGGAATTATAGCTAACAGTCACCCTCACAAGATAAGGTTATTTGCGGATGACGTTATTCTTATAGCAAATAATATAGCTCCTCAAGTCAAACAGATATTGGATGCATTTAGCTCCATTTCCTTTTATAAAGTCCCTAAGTCCTCGATGCTGCCTATGGGGGGTTGCAAAAAGGTTCTTCCATGATTATAAATCTGAATTTCCCTATTGGTGGGAAACAGAAGGTTTTTCTTACTTAGGCATTTAGTTACCTTTTTCAACCTCTAAACTCTATCATGTTAATTATGATGTTAATAGGCATGGTGCAAAAGGATCTATTAGAACTATCTAAGAATGAATTTTCATGGCTGGGGCGTTTAGCAGCATTTAAAATGAAAATTGTCCAAGGTTCTTTATTACTTTAGAACACTTCCTATTTCTTTTCCAACTGTCTTCTTTAATCAAATCTCTACACTTGTACATGTGGAATGGTTATAAAGAAAGACTAGCATGCAATATATTACACAGGCACAAATCTGTAGGTGGATGGACATGCCTACCATATTGAATTATTACAAAGAGGTACTTTTTTTTTTTCTTTTTTTGCCACCTCAGTGATTATAATTGGAGACCTGATCCACTTTGTCAGTGTCATCTATGTCTGTAAAAGAGGTACTTTTAAACCAGCTACTGGCATGGTTCCAGTGAGAATCTCCTAAGCCGTAGGCGATATTAGAAAGCTGTATATTACAGGGCAGAGATTCCCCGTCTCTATTATTAGCGGCTGCAACTAAAAAAAAATTAAATATCCCCTCTCATCTAACCATACAAGCAACTCTTGAAGTCTGCACTACAGTATAAAAAGACGCACCCGCATCTGCTCCTCAAGTTAACATTACTCTACCCCTTCAAGCCTACGAATTCCTAATTCTTATAGTCTTATAGTTGCAGTATACAGGATATACTTAGGCCTGTACTTGCTAGATTCTCCTATAAAATGTTGCAACAATTTCATATTTTTCACCCCCAGACCCATGCCATTATTATCTCCCCTATTTGGACAGTATTTACCACTTCTCCTATTGATCATATGGTTTTATACCCTATTACAAGATACCTCACACTGCTAAGCCCCATATCATGGGTAAATGAGAGGCAGACCTCCACCAACAATTTGCATTTAGAGATTAGAGTGAAGTCTTTAAATACTTCTATAAAGCCTCACAATGTGTTACCAATTGGTAAGTTTCCTTAAAAATCATTCGTAGAGGGTAATTGACACCTTATAAACTTTCAAAAGTGTATGAAAAGGAATCACTGTTTTGCTGGTGTACGGAAGATGGTGTTCTCCCTAATTTCTCAAGTCACAGACATTGCTATTGAACTATTAATTGGGTCTTTCCATCCACAACTTCCCTAAGCAATTTAGAGCATTAATCTATCATATCCTGTTTGCAGCACATTTAAAATCACTAATTAATGGAGAAATATGAGTGTCACAGCAAAGGGTCTGAATACTTAGGACCATGTAATATTTCAGTTTTTCTTTTTTAATAAATCTGCAAAAATGTCAACAAATCTGTGTTTTTCTGTTAATATGGGGTGCTGTGTGTACATTAATGAGGAAAAAAATTAACTTAAACGATTTTAGCAAATGGCTGCAATAAAACAAAGAGTGAAAAATTTAAGGGGGTCTGAATACTTTCCGTCCCCACTGTATCTGAAGTGATTTATGAGTCAACACCTATTGTTCCTATGAAAGAGCCTTTGCTTTCCCTCAAATTAGGCCTACTGTATCTGATTAAAATTGGGATCCATGGCTACGTTTGTATGGCAAATCCTTGGTGTAAGCAATATTACCTACCATGTCAATTCCAATTGTACAATTTTTTTTGAGTATTATTGAGTAAATTCTGGTGAAATGTTATGTTATATTGTTTTCTCTGTGTTTCTGTATATTTTTATCTGTTTACATCTTATTCTCATAAACGCTTTTACTTAGCATTATGTCTTCTTACTATAATACTGGGTTTAAAAATATTACTTAAGTGTTGGAAATGTTAAAGAATGTCTTTTCAATAATTGACATTGCCTTTTTTAAAGATTTGACATATATGTGGCTTGTATTGTAGTATTTTCTTTATTACTATATAGGCGCGCTGCGTCACAGCCTTTTTTGTTCAGCATCCTACGATTGTATTGTAATATACTGCTTGACCTTCAACATAATATTATTGGAAAAGAAAAATGTATTTGTGATGTATTTGTTCAAAAGTAACTTTAAATCAATTTTTAAATGATCAAGGTGCTTCAGCTAGGTCAGTGATGCAAACTTATTCTAAAAATGAAAAGAAAAAAGAACACTCCAGTTGCCTCATCTGTTAATCATACTGAAATTATAAAAAATAAAAGGGGGTTCCTCAAAAGGAAACCCCAGGTCGGAAGGCACAGCAAGCCAAAGGGATATCAAAAAATATATAAACTTTTATTGTAATACAAAAATATACACATACACAATGCAAAGAGGACATGAAAGAAATATATAAAAATCATATATACAGTATAGAATATACATGATGTGATCCCTAATGTGTCGCATTTTAGTCTATTAATGAGGTCAAATAGGAGATTAACATTTAAAGCCAACAATTTAGGTTAATTTACCCAAAGGCCAGAAACCTCCCCAAACTGACATAGAATGCACATAACAGTACATAGTTAAATAGTTACATAGTTACATAGTTAGGTAACAGTAGGTAGGGTTGTCAAGAGGGAATTGACAAATAACAGCAAATCATCTGCAAATAGACATCTGCAATTAGTTTTGATCCGACTGAAGGGGAAAGCTAAGCAGTAGAGAGAAACCGTATATGTGCATGCAATCAGCATAGAAATGCTGACCAAAGTGTAAATAGAGAATAGAAAGGGTCAGAGGACAGAGTCTAAGGAGTATAATAGTAAGAGTAGTAAGCAGGGGCCATCGGATGCAGTAAATAGTAATTCAATAGTGAGTTTTAGAAAGACAGTTCTATGGAGTGTTTTGGTAAAAGTCAGACTGTAAGGGTTTGAGAAGTTTGTTATCAGTGGGGTAGCAGCTTAGACTAGGCATTCTAGGATTTTTGTGTTAAATAGAAGCAAGAGGGTTCTTCCTATTAAAGGTGGCACAGCAACTTTTTTGGGGGGGGCTTGCTGATATATAATTTTCCTCTCACTGCTCAAGAGAATCTAATAGCCATATTCCTGCCTAATCTGACTCCTCTATTGTTGTTTCACCTCTGCTTTGGTTTCAGGCATTCAATTTCTTTTTATTCTTTTGCCTCTCCTCTTACAGCTCCGTAGGGGTGAAGAGCAGCCAATTTTTTCACAGTGCTGCCTTTGCATCCTTTTCATAGGGACCAGAGCAGGCATTTACCTTTATTGTTCTGCTCATGCACCCTTTTTCGACCCTCTCTCCACTACAGCTAATCCCATTATGTCTTTGTGAACTTCTTTTGAGTAATCGGTGGATTTTTTTTTGGTTTTCCTTGGGCTAGTCCAGAGACCTCTGCTGTACCGCTGCGAGAGCAAAACAGAGAAAAACATATTACTCCCATACCAAGTTTATTCATGCCAGCCTTTTCCAAACACCCCATTTTCAAGTTTGTTACCTGTGCTACATCACAATGTCAGGTACGCATCCAGGTTTTGGCAGTGGGGGAGGAGTGTTTGGGTGCTGCTGATATCCAGCAGCCCATACATTATCTGCTATTACCATGCACAGAAGGTAATTCCTGCACTTCACTAGAAAATGGAATGTAGCAGGAGAAAAAGGAGGAATAAGAGGAATAGGAGAAAGTTTATGTGCTGGCAGTTAGGAGGAGAGGAGTATTGGGGTACTGGCGATGAGGAATGAGAGCTGAAAATGAGTAAAAGAAGACAACTCATGGTTAACTTCAAGGGGGATTTTTCACTTCTACCTGATACAAGGGGAATTCTGGGGGATCCACGGCCACCATCCCAGAGGGACTACAACCTTTTTTTCTTGTGCACATTGCTCAGGAACATTACATTGTTTTCCAAAAGAAAAAAGGCCTTTACAAAAAATTGCAGCCAGAAACAATTTGGAAACATCCCCTATGAAAAATACACATGCAGTAATGTGTATGTGAACTTAGAGACTGACTGTAAAAAAAAAATTGCATTCAGCAAAAAACAGTGTATATTTGTTTTTAAAAACACACGTTCAGCCTGTTATTGTATGAATGTAGACAATGCATATGGAGAGGCTATATACTGTATAGGCTGCAGGATGCAAATCATTAAAATGTAAAAAGCATCCCCTTCCACCCAAAAAAAAACCCAATACACAGCATTTTGCTACCTACAGGACATTCAAAAGGTCTACATCTGCTTTAAAAGACTAGTGCTTGCAAGCCATACAGTATTATTTCCCTAGGCACTATATTAACAACACTTGATATCCCTTCCCTATCACAGCCTAGTACATTATCAATATGGCTTCTGGGAACTCTGCCTTTTTAGAATGAGGTGATAACATGTAACAAAGCACTAATTTTGACCATTTTAGGCCGCCTGACCTAAGGTCAAAGGCCAGAAAGTGCATTATTGTTACCTGGTTGCTATGACAGATAACAGATGCATTAGTTTGTCATGTCCATGATTTATGAATGGGTTGGCTTCGCCTCAAACATAACCTTGACCTGAACCTGAAGCTCATCCCTAACCACCAGCCTCTACTTAGGAAAGGAGTACAATTGTTTGAAATCCCTTTTAAGATGAATACTTTTCCTCTGCATTTTTCTTTTTCAAAGTAGAGCTAAAACTATATTGACAGTGACACATGAAAATAAGTCTCTGACAAGCTATTCCATTAAGTTCCTGAGGCCTTAAAGTATCTTTTGTTTCTGATTGCCACACTACATTCACAATTAATGAGTCTGTAATTCAAGGTCCTAGTGAAGCTGTCACTCATATGAGTTCTGGCTCAGTGTGACTAACACAGTTTAATTTGCTGGCTTCATTCTCACAGGGCTATTTGAAAGGTCATGTTGACCAATTGAGTGAGAAATAAACTTAGCCTTTAGGCACATCATTTTCAAAAGTAGTCCTTTTTTTGCCTCATCTTTTATTTCACCTAATCCTTGAGTAAACAAAGTGGAAAGGGATATAGATCTGCTTTATGAATTGTTTGACCATCTTTGACAGGTGATCTCCCATGGTGGAAACACCATTTCATGTCAACTTTAATTTGTTCTTTCTTTGCTTCGCATCTTGATATTTCTCTCAGGCCACAAGCAAAATGGCACTTTAATGTCAGAGAACAAATATATATAACTCTTTTACAATGGAGGATGAAACAGTTCAAAGTTTCAGATACGCATCTCTGTGCATACAGTACAAAAGTACCTTAGGAAAGAGATTGTGTGAAAAAAATCTGATATCTAAACTTATGGCTAACTTACCATTGTCGGTACAAAGGTCCGATAAAATCTGACATTAAAGTTCACAATCTATGGGTTGTTTTAAAATACATTGTATATAATTTTTAGACTATGTAAATCATCTTGTTAAATGTATTTTTATTTTTAGATACTAATTATCTTAGATTTCTGGTTGGATGTCAAATGGCAAATTATGAACCTAAGAGAAAGCCATAATAGCAGGTGCATAGCTCAAGCTCCTATATTGAGTTCTAGCTCCCCTTATGTCTCTTATGCCCTGTACACACAATAGGATTTTCCAATGGAAAATGTGTGATAGGACCTTGTTGTCTGAAATTCCGACCGTGTGTAGGCTCCATCACACATTTTCCATAGGAATTTCCGACACACAAAGTTTGAGAGCTTGCTATAAAATTTCCCGACAACAAAATTCGTTGTCGGAAATTCCAATCGTGTGTACACAAATCCGACACACAAAGTGCCACGCATGCTCAGAATAAATTAAGAGATGAAAGCTATTGGCTACTGCCCCGTTTATAGTCCTGACGTACGTGTTTTACGTCACAACGTTCAGGACGATCAGATTTTCCGACAACTTTGTGTGACCATGTGTATGCAAGACAAGTTTGAGCCAACATCCGTCGGAAAAAATCCATGGATTTTGTTGTCGGAATGTCCGATCAATGTCCGTCCGTGTGTAAAAAAAGAGAGAGAGCAGCGCCCGGTCACACAGGCCTGATGAAGAAGTACACAAACTCCTTATAGCCACGCCCACCCACTCTCAGCGTCTAACGTGCTTTGCGGAAGCTGCCTGTTAACAAGCCTGCTGGGACACCCTCCAGCCTCGGAGCTACAGACGCCACTGGAGCGACCGGGGATGAAGCAACACCGCTGCCCAGCTTGTAAGGACAGAAGGATTACACAGCACAGCTGAAGAAACTCCCTCACCATACTATAACCCTACGCCTGACTTTCACTGACATAATGTGAGTGCATTGAAAAGCAATTAAAAGCTTTTAATATGCATAATAAGCATATTAATACATTAATATGCTTAGAGCGGCGCTGCTCTCTCTCTTTCTTCTTTTCTCATTGCCTCAGAGTTGCTTCTGCTCTACCGAGCTGGCTGCCAAAACTTTTTAACTACACGTTTGGACTTTAAAAAGGAAAAATGGATCCAAAACCCTCCTTACTATAAAAGTACCGGCTATTATCACTAATATTGTTTATCCATCCACCTTTTACTTATTTAATTTTTAAGTGGTTCCTGCTAGTGCTCAATCCCACCCTCTTTAGTGTAAAGTGTGTGCAACTGGGAAGTTCAAATCACATTGTGATTTGTGATGTTGGAGGTCATACCATAATTTCAATTTAGAATTTTAATTTGATATGAGTGTATTTAGGTTTAGGGACAATGAGGTGCACAGAGGACACCTTGTTATAGTTTGTGTTCCAACCCTGATTAAGTTATCTTTACCTAAAATGAAGATGACAAGGAAAGTTCAGAGCAATTATTTTTGTTAATGGTGCCACATGCCCTAAGGATTCAGGCAAAGCATCTTTGTAATAATCAATTCACTCAAGTGACATCATTTAAAGATATCGTTATTTTCTAATTTTGTGTTATTTATTTTTCAAGTTGAGGACTAAATAACAAGAATTTGACGAGTTCTATGAAATGTTGGCAAGCTTACAAGTTCCCTTGTTACCATGACAACATTATTATAATGATGTTGACTTTTAATTAGATGGTGTTATAATATTTTATGTTAGTTGATTTACCATCTGCTTCAGCCATAATGGCACTCCTAAACCATGTAAGAGCATGACCTATGTAATTTCAATGCCCCAAGAAATTTCTTAAAATGACAGGTCAGTCGATTTACAATGTCTTTTATATTTATTTAAAATTTTGTTTAGCTAATCATGAGCAAGTGCTACACAAATGAGTATATACAGTAATTTATACAATTGTGCTGAACTCAGAAAAAGCCATACTGTACAGTAAGTCCTCAGTATGGTAAAAAACATATCGCAAGAAAATTATACAAAAAGTGTTTATAGTCCACCATTTTACCACACCTAATATCTTAAAGTGGGTGTAAACCCACTTTATAAAAAAAAAAGTAACACCAGCGAGACAAAGGCATAATGAGCTAGTATGCATAGCTCACCTGAGAGCGAAGCCCTCACTGCGGTGCCTGTACACTGCACCGGCCAGCAACATCAATCCCGGGGGTTAGTTCGGGGTATCGTGACTTTGGCACTGTGATTGGCCGGAGCCACAATGACGTCACTCCCACACATGCACGCAGTAACGGCACACTCACTGAAGCAACGGCACATACGTTACCATATAATCTTTGGATGGTCAAAGCCGAGCTGTACACCGATCAGCCTTAACATTATGATCACTCATCATAACGCTTTTTGGTATAAACTCTACTAGATCTCTGAAGGTATGCTGAGGTATCTGGCATCAAATCATTAGTAGCAGATCATTTAAGCACTGTAAGTTGTGATGGTAGGGCATCCATGGATCCGACTTATTTTTCCAGCACATCCCGCAGATGCTCGATTGGAGATCTAGAGAATTTGGAGGACAAGTCAACACCTGAATCTTTTTGTTGTGCTCCTTAAACCATTCTTGATTTCATCAGACCATTCCATCTTCTTCCATTGCTCTGTGATCAAGTTCTGATGTTCATGTACCCATTGTAGGCAATTTAAGCTGTGGACTCATGAACAGCATGGGCATCCTGCATGGTTTGGAGCTGCGCAGTCTCATTCGCAACAAACTGCAATGCACTGTGTGTTCTGACACCCTTCTATTGGAACCAGTATGACATTTTGCAGCAATTTGAGCTACAATAGCTGTTCTATTATATCAGAATATATGGGTATCTATGTGCATCTATGAGCTTTGGCTGCCCCATGGACCTGTCGCCAGTTTACTGGTTTTCCTTCCTTGGGCTGCTTTTGGTAGGTCCTGACCACTGCAGTCTGGGGACATTCCACAAGGGCTGTAGCCATTACAATTTGGTCATTGTCAAAGTTGCTTAAATCCCTACACTTGCCCACTTATATGATTTCAACACATCAACTTCAAGGACAACATGTTCACTTGCTGCCTAATATATCCCACCCACTTTCAAATGCCATTGTAACAAGATAATCAATGTTATTCACTTTACCTGTCAGTGATCTTAATGTTATGGATGATCGGTGTACATGACCCAATAACTGAACGATTTCTACAATAAAATATCTTTTTAAAAGCATGCTCTTGTCTAGTTTTAAATGCTATCAGGGATTATGTTAGAGAGATTTAATCTCACTTTTTGTCCTGCTGAAAACAGTTTCATCAGACAGAAAGTGAGGGAAAATATGCGACATTGATACAGTTCCCCATTCTATTACTTTTCTATTACATTTTCTTATTATCACGCAAGTGGAAGATTTTCCACCTTCTTTATTTCAGTACATAGTGTCCATAAGGAGGCTTTAAGGCAATGCTTCTATGGATATACTGTATGTGCAATATTGTTGAAAAGTATATCTAAACGTAAAACAAAAATGGAATCTATTGCAACTTATCAGTCTTTAGGTGTGGTGGCTGAATTAGAATGTTTTTTCATTTTTTTTTACTTTTTTCTTCTGGTGATCCTGCCACTAACACACTTCCTGCCCTGGGGTGTCAACCCTGACTTAGCATATTGTATTTTTGGGGAAGAAGTGTTGTCATGCTGGGCAGCTCTCCTAGTTTTGACTGCAAAGCCATACTCCTCTTCTCACCACTGCTACATGGGATAGCATTGTTGTCAGAAGAAACTGGAAAAACTGATAACATTGAAATTTTGGCAAGCTAAATAGGTATATATGTATTTATGTTTAAAAACAAAAAAAGTAACCACCTAAGGACTGGTAAGCTGTACTATTTAATACATTTTTGTTTAGTACTATATACTCTATTAAAGTGGAGTTCCACCCACTTTTACAACTCTTCAGCATCCGTCACTAAACTGTGCACTGCAAACGAATTGGATATTTTTAAATTTTTTTTCTCAGCACCTGCTGTATATCTGCTGTATTCATTTTTCACTTCCTCCTCCCTAGCCCTGGCTCATCGCATCATTTCCTGTTTGCAATGCCTTCTGGGAAGGGGTGGCAACTTCCTCTGACACTGCCGTTGCTATGGAAACCTGACCTGAAACCTATTACACTGCTTGTGCTGCACTGAGCATGTGCGAGATCTGCAAGGATGAGATCCAGGAAGAAATACAGTCTGGCTTCAGATGCCCACACTTAAGATGGCCATGGCCTGCTGTAAGTTTATAAAATAACAAACTACTGCTATAAATAAACAAAACAGACCTTAGTTTACAGACTAACTTTACTAGACTACATTAGGCTTGTGTATTATATGGGTATTTTTATTTAAAAGTATAATTTTGGCCGGAACACCACTTTAAAGTCACTTATTTTGCCCTTCACATGATGACCAAAACTACCAGTCCTATATATTGGCACTTGCTAAGCTAAAACAATATTGTCTCTGGGTACAGTAGGTGTTTTGATTTGGCAATAAATTAAGCATCCAGGTGTTGGGCATTCCTTTACATATTTGTCATAGACTAGTTTGAAAGGATACTTTATACTTTAGCGACAACAACAGATAAAGAGTATTAATATCTGTTTCTTCTGGTGTAACTAGTTTAAAGGTATACTAAACTACCCAATTTATCTTTTTGCTTATCTTGATTCTTATCTTGAATTGCCACTGCGTCGCTTTAACTAACAATTGTGCGGTCGTGCGACGTGGCTCCCAAACAAAATTGATGTCCTTTTTTTCCCACAAATAGAGCTTTCTTTTGGTGGTATCTTCTACATATTTTTGGTAAAAAAATCGCAATAAGCGTTTATTGATTGGTTTGCGCAAAAGGTATAGTGTCTACAAAATAGGGGTTAGTTTTATGTCATTTTTATTAATAATTTTTTGTTTTACTCACTTAATGGCGGCGATCTGCGATTTTTATCATGACTGCGACATTATGGCGGACACATCGGACAATTTTGACACATTTTTGGGACCATTGTCATTTTTACAGCAATCAATGCTAAAAAAATTGCCTTGAATACTGTAAAAATTACACTGGCAGTGAAGGGGTTAACCACTAGCTGGCTAGGAAAGGGTTAAGTGTGTCCTAGGGAGTGATTCTAGCTGTTAGGGGGCATGGCTACCAGTGACACTAGGCAGAATGGGGAGATGTTTGTTTACATTAGCACCTCCCCATCCTTCCACTTCGTGAGACGATCACGGAAATCCCAGCGGACATCGAGTCTGCGGGACACGCGATCCTACTCACGGAGCTCGCGGCAGGGTCACGCGTGTGCCACCGGCAGCTCGCATGCGACCACACAGCGGCAAATTGAAAGGGTCGTACAGGTATGCCCATTTGCCCAGCTGTGCCATTCTGCCAACGTATATGTGCATGCGGCGGTCGGCAAGTGGTTACAGCGGTTCTGCATTCTTCGCATTAAGGTAAAAAACCTTCAATGTGCAGCTCCCCCCCCCAAGCCCCCCTTATACTTACCTCAGCCCGATCTTAGTCTAGCACTGTACCTGGGAGCAGTGTCTTTCTTGGCTCTCTATCTCTTCAATGGAGAAGCAGTGGGAGTCATTGGCTTCTTCTGTTGTCAATCAATCATAGCCTGTGAGGAGAGAGCTGGGGGCGGGATAGAGCCACACTCTATGTGTAAATACAGCTTGCTATAGGGGCATTCAGAGAGGAGAGGAGGCAGAAGCAACAGCAGGGGACTCCAGAGGAACAGCATTGGGGCTGCTCAGGGCAGGTAAGTATGACATGTTTATTGTTTAAAAGAAAATCCCTTAGAATAAGTTTAACTGTTTGCTGATCACCTACATGAGCAGTGACAAAGGGGCCTCCCTGCACTGGATTGTGTATCTGGTACGTGATCCATGTTCCCACCAACCCATCTGTGCTGTGATTCACCACAGCACCAGCTGGTCAGCGTTTCTTTGTCAATGATTGTCCACCGACACCCGCTGATCGGCTCAGTGATTCACAGAACAGAGCTCTGCGATTGTAAACAATATGGAGCTCTGTTCACTGACAGGGTACCTTGCTTTTTTTATCTTCCCTTAGTAAAAGCAGCACATATCACACACATTACACATAGTCAGGCACACATTTAACCCTTTGTTCTCCTTAGATGTTAACCCCTTTCTACCCAGTGTCATAGTACAGTGACAGTGCATATTATTAGCACTGATCACTGTAATACCATCACTGGTGATGTCAGTGGCAGTTAGTCAGCTCCCCCCAGTGGCAGTTAGTGTCAGATTTCATGCCGCACTATTGCAGTCCTTTTATAAGTCACTGATCGCCACCATTAGTAGTAGAGGAAAAAAATAATTACAGTATATATATCCCATAGTTTGTAAATGCTATAACTGTCAAACAAACCAATCAATATACACCTATTGGGATTTTTTTTTTACCAAACATGTAGCAGAATGCATTTGATTTTTTAGGATTTTTTTATTGGATATGTTTTATAGCAGAAAGTAAAAAATATATATATTTTTTTTAAATGTTTGGATTTTTTCGTTTATATTGCAAAAACTAAAAAACCCAAAAACGCACCAAAACAAAGCTCTATTTGTGTGAAAAAAAGATGTAATTTTTGTTTGCGTACAGTGTTTCATGACTGTGCAATTGTCAGTTAAAGTAACTCAGTGCTGAATAGCAAAAAATGGCCTGGTCATGAAGGGGGTAAAATCTTCCAGAGGGCAATTGGTTAAGGTGGCGTTTCCTTTCTATGCTCCCTTACTAGCTATTATTTGCTAACGAAGGATAAAGGGGAGGGGGAAAATCCATGTTTACTTTCTTGCATGCTTTATATAAGATCAAAAATGTTTGGCAGTGGTCACCGCAATTGTTTTGAAACTTGCAGTTTGATTCTTAAGTTATTAGTACACTTTAACTTTGGAAACACAGGTGACACTGATAGGCAGCACTGATTGGTGGCATTGATGATGAGGCACTGATGGGCATTGAATGATAGCACTGGTGGGCATTTATAGATGGCACTGTGGGCACTGAAAGGTGACACTGTGGGCACTGGTAGGTGGCACTGATGGGTACTGATAGGTGGCTGTGTCCCTCTGACAGAAATTGGTGATCAGCTTTTTTTCCCTCACGCTGACAGCTCGGTGATCACAGAGCATGCCATGCGCACCCCACAGGGGGCATGCAGGCAGCTCATGCACAGGAGAACATTATATGACGGCCCCCCCCCGGCAATTAAGGTTTGCGCTGTAGCCGTCATTCGGGCGGGAGAAGGTTAAACATTGTTTTAGTGAGTTCACAAAGTTATCAATCTTGTCAGTAGTCATACAGACTCATACTTATGCTCATGCACTTCTATATTCGTTGCATTTGCTGTCATTATATCATTTATTTACAAAAACAGATATCTGTAATTTAATATACAGAGCTATTATACCTACACTTTTGATGTGAAGCAATAGAAATTATTATTATTATTTTTTTGTTTTTGTTTTTTTTCACTATAAGCAAATGATTAAAGCTATTATTTGTACATATTTTTGCCATATTTAGGCCACAGGTTGCTGTTGGAGAATCTACATAGCCGCATTGACAGACGCCAGACATATTTACTGCTTCACGTTGCATCGCGTTAACCGGAAGTCTCATGTTTTCCTGTGGGACTTCTGGTTGACACGACGTGATGTGATGTGGCATTCATCGAGAATAGGTGAACATGTGCAGTAGACGATTGCTAATTTAACTGTTGGATGGAAAACAAATCAACTGGTGAACACAACAGCATGTTTACAAAGGTGGCAAAGATGCAGCTCCTCGTAAACAAAATCTGTTCCTGAAATTTGCAAATCTTCAGAGCTTCTGAAACCATGCTTTCATATTGAGTCTAAATCAAATAATAAGGGTCCAGCTGAAAGAATTCTCTTTCTGAAGATGAATCCAGCTAAAATAGGATAACATATTTGACATTGTCCACAAACATATATGTTGACTCACTACTACTACTACTACTACTACTATACTACTACTACTACTAATAATAATAATTATTATTATTATTTTTAAGGTTTTTATTGATTGAATTAATTATGCATGTTTTGTATAATTGTGTAAGAAAAAAAAAAACAAATAAATGAATAAACACATTTTCTTTTTTATTAGATATATATTTTTGAATACTTTATACCGTTTTTGATTTGCAATCAAATATGACTTACTTAAAACAAATTGATAGAACAAAAAATTGCTATTAAAAAAAAATAAACTCTTTGTTGATTAAACTTACCTAAATAAAGAGTTTTGCTTTACTCAACCTTGCAGGAGCTACTACAGTATCTGAAGTTGCTTTCTGGTATCTTTGAGTAAAGCCTGTTTTAGGATTTTTCAGAATGTTGGACACAAATATAAAGGTGATTATTTAATTAACGGCAGTAATTGTTGGTATTCAAAATATATGCACATATAGAATGTTGTCACTGTTTTCATTTACATCTTATTTCTTAACATACAGTATATCTGTTATGTATACTTGTATTATGCATTGTTCTTTTGTTCTTTAAATAGAATTTATATTAGTGAGTATATATATATAGTGAGAATAGCATGGGGACTGAGCATCCTCCTACAAAAGACAATGTGAAACTTTGTGGTGTGGGAATTGGAGATAATTTTCAATTTAAAAAAACAGAGTTAATTTTTATGTGAGTTACTTGCTTCATAAAGGCCAGTGTGATCCCTAATATAAAGGTGAGAGATTTTACCTTATTCATGCCACAGTTAATGTTTCCTACTAAGTTCCTTTGAAAGGCAAACTGAACATGTCCATATGAAAAGTTTCACCATAACTGATGTTATAGCCCTCATCTTTTAATTACAGAAACTTATAGTAATATTGTAGCTATCTGAAGAAGAGCTGATTTAGTGATCAATATCTAAAAGAAAAGAAAAAAGATTTAACAAATATATATATAAAAAAAACTCCACGTTTATGGTTCCTGCCTTTAATGCTGTTTTTCTTTTGTGCTGGTAACACATTAGGTTTAAATGATAAGTTCACCTCTCGTAACATGTAACATGTTACTAATGGACTGCCCCCAGCACTTCCCCGATTTCCCGATCTGATGGCTAGTGGGGATCTCCTCCCCCCCAGCTCTTACAATTATTTTTTTAAACATGCCCGTCTCACTCATTCACAGAGTCCTGTGGATGGAAAACTGCAAAGTCCGGCAGCCTTTGCAGCTGTCGGTTTGCAGTTTTCAATGAAGTTGAACATAGTTCATTCTGTCAGATTGTGTGTGCTTGCCCATGCCCCTGGATGTGCAGGCACACAGATACACTGGCAGATCTGCTGGAGACCTGCATGACACCAGTGATCTGCTGATCGCTTGTTCAATGCTTTACAGGCTCCAAAAAATAAAAAATAAATGCACCTTTTTTTTTACCTGCAAAAAAAGTGCATTTATTATTTTTTATTAAAAGGTGAACTTATCCTTTAAAAAATGAAACCTACACCACACACTGGGAATTACTACAGAAACTCTTTCAGCAATGGTACTATACCCCCTCTATACTTGCCAGGATTTACCCCAATATGTATCATCTATGCTAGAGAAATTGTGGCCTCCCCAGAACCCTATTCCACATATGGTGGGAATGCCCAGTTATTAAAAACTTTTAGACCCAAGTTCTTTGTCTCCATCATTCACTCATACCTATGGCATCTATGTCAACCTCATCGGACCTTCTATTTAGTTTGGCAATCCTTATCTGTTATACCTCTCCTGATACCAGACATAAGAACTAATTTTTGAGAGCAACTGACCCACTGGTTTTGACCATAAGTTGAGTATAGTCTAAACTTAAGTATAAGAAACACATTGCTATTCTTCAGTTTGTTTGTTTTTCTTAAATAACTACCATGTACACTCTTGTACAATTTACAATATATATTTGTTCACTGACTGAGTTTTTTGCTCTGTACACCTAGATTTGATTTGAGAATGTATCTGTTCTATTCCTCTCCTAACTTTTCAGAAAATAAATAAAGATTTAAGGTTTAAAAAAAAGAAACCTATATTTTTCTGACTCATATTTTCCAAATGTATCAACTAAAATAAAGACTAAATTTATTAATCTACAGTATTTAGAATTTTTTTTTTTACTTGGTCTTTTACGTGCAAGTAAAGACAATAGATCACGTTTACTAAACCTTTTTATGTTATAAAATATTACATATAAGCTGAGCAGGCACATTTAAAAACACAAATAAATGCAGCTATAAATTCATAATTGAATGCATTTTTAAAATAGTGCAAGTACCAAAATGTGCCTTGATAATAACATCATACAATCCCCTATATAGCAGCACTCACACTGGTAGAGAAAGGGGTCAGCACTGGAGGCCCATAAAGTGAGCTGCATGCAAATACGCTGACTAGAAACAAGCTGACAGAAGTAGAGGAATGATCTCATCAATGTGCTGCTACTTTTTCACTGTCCAATCAAAAGACTGGGGTCAGGAAGGTGTCATTACTCTCTTCCATAACTGTAGAAAAAATGCAATCTCACCTTCCTGACTGAATAGACTGTATACATCTCAGGTTTAAATGGAAAAATGTCAATTTTTGCAGGTAAACATGTCTCAATTGTATGTATTTCAAATGTATATTTTGAGGTTTACCTGGAAATCAGCTTTAATATTTCATAACCACTGCTTGCAGCCAGCTTGAGCTCCAAGCAAGATGAAATCCCAAGCAGCAGCTGCTTTGCTGAATAGAGATCTGAGTCCATGATTGAAATCCCACCTTTTTTCTAGCTAAGAGGGCAACATTTTATTTAGTGGATTAGCCCATTATGCTAGAATGCATGAAGTATTGATGGTATTTTCTATTAGATAGCCAAGCTTTGCTTTGAAAACACTGGGGTTTATCTGCTAAAGCTGGAGAGTGCAAAATTAGGCTCACTTCTGCATAGAAACCAATTATCTTCTAACCTTAGCTTGTTCAACTAAGCTTTGGCAATAAAACCTGGAAGCTGATTGGTTTCTATGCAGAAGTGAGCCTGATTTTGCACTCTCCAGGTTTATTAACTAAACATCACTGTGTTTTGTATATTGCTCTCATATATATTTATTTGTAAAAGGTAGTGATAAATATAAAACATCATTGTTAGGTTTGTAGTTACGGGAGCCAGTGTGACATGGTTTCCATCAGATCTTTCCAGTGTTTAAGTACATAGTAATTGTAGCTGCACATCAAATACAATCTTGCTTTAATTACACTTAAGGCAATTAGAAAGATTTACTATCTCTAATTGTTCTGATCACCATTGTCACTGGGAATGAAAATTAGAGAAAATCCAAAACTTTGAGTTGCCACCAAAACAGGAATAAAGAGGAAATCTTCCAATGGGGACATTTGTTTCCATGACAACTGTATTAGAAGGGATTTCACAATGAAAAAAACATCCTCACACTTCCTTTTGAGTCTACAGGACGAGAGACCCAAATAAATCTCCATTGTACATTTTTAACTATCTAAAACTTTCTGTAAAATTAAAAACATTTTAGAATCAGATAGACTTTACCTGTATTACTCATATCACAGAACACTTCGCTCTGGTATTTCCAGTGGCCATTAGCAGTTGGCTTTTCCTGGACATTTGTAGCATTGATCAGTTGCACCTTGCTGGAGGCTTAACAACTATTAACTGGGATAAGATGTGATGGGATAGTAATAGAAATAACACAGAATACCTTAAAGATACCTGTAGAAGAAATAGTGTGCTTTAGGTTTTTTATGATGATACTTTACTGCAAATTGATAAATCAAGAAAATTAGCAGCGTTTACTCTGCACACAATTTTAGTTTTCAAATTACTATGTGCAAGTTTAATCCAGGCTGTAATAGCAAAGAGTACTAACATGGAAATCATCAATGATTACAATTAAGAATAATGTTCTGAAGTGCAATGTATATAACTGTTCAATTCAAAAGCCATAATAGGCTGGTATGCTAGTGCCGCAAAGTTATCCTCTTTGGCATTTATACATTTAGTTAATCTTTGGTCTATGTAGTTGAGATGCTTAATATCTGCTATTGTTAATTAAGATAATTTGAATCATTGTTATCCTAAAGGGAAGCGCTTAAATAGAAATTAACCTTTCGCAAGTAGACGAAGAGTACACTGCCAATTAGTAAGTCATTTCTGGTTACATCAGAGCCAGAGCCTATTATTGTATCAGAGAAAAGCTGGCCAAAGTGTAGTTATGAATTAAATAGGAAACCTTGCTCCGTGGTACTGCAGTAGAAATCTATTTGAACAGCTAAACTTTTGCCAGCTGTCATGTCCAGGGTATGGGTACTCTTTTTATCAGATACTGAATGGAAATATCAGATTTTTTTAATCGTTAATATTATTTTTGGTAAAATAAAATTTGCTGCAGATCTGAGTGCAAGTGATCACAAATGTAGACAGTGTAGTACTACTTACATTAGTGACTTTCCTTCCACTCACAACGGAGAAAGTAGAGAACAGAAAATGTTATTATTAAAGACATTCAATAAATCCTCCAGGCTACAGCAAGAAAGGTGAGTTGTGTTTTAAAGGGCTACTGATCACCAATGATTGTGGGATTGTTTGTGGAGTTTAAGTGCCACCGACCCGCAATGCTGTAGGGTTGTTTCAAGAGGGGGAGGAAGAGGGTTAAAGTGCAGGTGACCACCAATGATCGGGAGTGGCAAATGATTATTTCACTGACCAATGATTGTGGGATTGCTTTGGGAGGGGACTTAAAGTGTCTTGGGTTTATGCATGACTTCTAGCAATGGAATTGTATCTATTAGGGAACTTTCTTCCACTAATAACAGGAAACTGACACTTGGCTTCTGTTGGCAAGTCTAGGTGCACCCTAATTTATATTTTAACCACCATATTACCAGCATGTTTATTTATTTCCACAAAATTGTGACATAAATCAGATCATGGGTGCCCCTTCCAACAATTGTCATTTTGGGAGTGCTAGTACCATTTTGGAATTTTTATACTAATAAAAAAGGAAACTTTTTAAAAAAAAAAAATTATTTTCTACTTTATGTAGAAAAATAAAAAACCTTGAAAATTAAATACTACCAAAAGAAAGCTCTATCTGTTTCGAAGACTGTATATGGCAAAATCATTACTGCTAACAGCAATAGCTGTGGACAGTAATCACAACCAGCCTGCCCATATATATATTGAATCTTGACTGGTCCCTGCTGAACCGGTCAAGATTTAATTCAAATATGTCCAGCTGTACTTTAAATTATTTGTTAGTACTGCTGCCTTTTCCAATGTTATACAGAGCATGAATGTTCATGCTCACAGCACTAAGTACATTTGCCCTTTTGATCCCTACGGCTTCTAGGAATCCAACCTTCTGCTTTCTCCATTCTCCGCAATGTCACTATCTCTACCTAATATCAATTTTCACTAAATCATTTATTTTCACTTTCTCCAATATGTTATTCTATTGGAACGTGTAGTTGGTCCCAATGCATTTCATGTGGAAAGTGTCATGAGTATATCTCATAAATCACATTATCTGGTGTCAGTTAGCTTCAACTGACATTTGGCTGGTCTAAGTCTTCCTAAATCCATACCTAAAGATAAAACATTTATTAAACAAATAACATTTGGCTTTATCTGCTTATCTGCTTACCTAACAAAAAGCCTGCACTATGTAGACAACTGCATCCTCTATCAATCATTACTTGACCTTAGAATAAACAGTAATATTTTGGGACACAATATAGACAAAAGTGGTAGATAAGATAAATAACATTCTTTTGAAAACCATTGAAAATGGTTGCAATGAGCCTTATTTAAAGAGGAACTGTAATAAAATCATATTTGCCATTCTGAAGCTTCTCTCCAACGACTTTCCATATTATTTTATATACACTGTGATTCTGTGCTTGCCAAATATGCTGCAGAAATCTCTCTCCACTCAGTCTGGCTGCTACCATTTAAACTGTGGGCAGCTGAAGCTGCTGCCTGTTCACTTCCTGGATTTACACAGACACACAGAGACACACCTCCAGCTCTGCAGCTCTCATTGGCCCTCTTATGACTCATGCCCCCTCCCTTTTCCTAACAAACTCTCACAAGAGTGAAAGAGAGAGCTGTGCATGATGTCATATGCCTAGGCTTTTTACCAGACAAGAAACAGTAAGTGGGCTGTATAAGGTATTTGCTGGTAGAAAAAAAAAATAATGTTTTACTATCCAAAGTTAAAACAACAAGGGCAGAGGATTTAATAGATGGAAAGATGAAAAAATGACAGAAGTTATGCTTTAAAGGAGAATGAAAGGAGAAAGTCTTTTTGGACATACTTCTCCAATGGATCACAGTGCAGTTCATTCTGCACTCCTGTGACCCATTTTCAGCCGATGTCACGGGGCTAGTCCAGGCTAAGAAAAAGATCCTGACCATATGGTCTGGATCCACCCAGCAGCCTGGACCAGCACCTGGCTCAGCTTCTTAGCTGAGTGTTCCAGTGAGTGGAAAAGGGAGAACTGAGTGACCAGTGGTGTTTGATTGTGCAGTTTTCAGTTAAGAGCCCACAGGAGACAGACACAGCATCGGATTAATGCTGCATCTACCTAGGTGAGTATACTTATTTGTTTTTAAAAAATTTCAAACTTCTTTTTTTTTTTAAGTGTCTGAAATAGGAACTGTATCGTTTGTTGCAAAGCAATATTTTAGATTCTGCTCATTAATTTCCAACATTTTCTTTTCAATTTGTTAACTTTTTTTCCATTTTTATATCTTCCACCTTTTTATTTTTATTTCATTAACTTGAATGGTCTATGTGGGTTTCATTTTGATGCTTATCATTGGTCTTTCCTTGTGAACTTGCCTTGACCTGACATGTGCAATAGCTGTTTAGTCCAACTTGATTTCTACTATAATAGGTTATTGAAGATGATTGAAGTAAAGCAATTTGCACTTTATGTCTGTCTTCCTGCAGTTCTATGCTCCCCAGCTAGATTGCATTACATCATTTTATCTACAGTGGTAATTAGACATAACATTTTTTTAGTTTTTGTTATGTTCACCAACCTCTAAAGATATGTTCAATTTGTGAAGTGTTATTTGATGATAAAGATCTTAGGTTTTAGCCATGTGGCTGTAATTTTCAAATCTGATGGGAGTCAGCTAAATATAGCACAGCACAGAACTACAAAATGCCTACATACAACAATATTGGTAAGAAAATATAATATCTGTTTAGCAGAGGCCAGTGTCGTCTTTAAATTGTATTTCCACATTTGCAGTCAAGTTTGAGAAACCCTACTATTTGTTTGTTAAGTGCTTCCATTCATGCAGCATACTTAAAAATTATAATAAACAATTCTTACCTTTTTTGGTGTTTGTACCAGGCCTCAGGTAGACTGCACGCAACTCTGAATAATTTGAAATGAGAGAAAACTGAATCTGTCTCCTGTTGCAAAGAGAGACACACTGAATTACTCCTCATTAGCATATAATGCAAAACCCAGTTTCTAGATCTTTAACTTTTTAGTAAAACATACAGTGTTCAGCTATGTGCATCACAGTGGTGATGTTAAAGCTACCTTTACAGCAACAGCAGACATTGCAAAGGCATTTGGTGGACACAAAGAGGGTTTATATCATTTGTCTCTATTTAATATATATTTAATGCGTGTGTCCAGCCAAACTGTTATTTTTAGTTTTGGATGGAGTGGGCTAGAATTTGAACTCTGTCTGTTACACAGATTTCCCATACTTTTTGTGAGGGTGTGTTTCACCAAACAAGAAATTAAGGCAAATTTTTCTCCCACTTCTTTCTGGTGAAACTTGAAAGTAAGTGATTGAAAATTTCTCTAATATAGAGATAGCATTAAAAATAAAAAAATAAATTAAAAAAGGGATACCTTCCTGCCTGCAAGCAGTGATTCCTGTACTGACTTCACCTCCTGAAGCTCCTACTCTCAGCATCTCTGTAGTTCAGAAGGCAGACTCTGTGATATCTGTGACCCAACAGTGTTTACTCACAGGGCATAATGAATACATGTCAAAGAAACATGTCACAGAAAGTGTGGAATTCCTCACAAAGCAAGTTTACAAACATCAAGATCATTCAGATTAACCACTTAAGGACCTCCCACCCCATATATACTGCAGCAGGGCGGCTCTATTGCACAAAACAATGTACCTGTATGTTGTTTCATGAAATATATAGTGTGGGCGCATTCACGCCGCCCACCTGCGAACGCTTCACAGAGAGTAAATCCTTCTGACAGGGGAAAACATGGAGATTGTCTATTCCTAGTAATCAGAAACAGCGATCTCTGTGTTCTTCCTATCAGTACTTCCCCCACACAGTTATAAACACACTGAGGGAACACATTTAACCCTTTGATCGCCCCTGATGTTAACCCGTTCCCTGCCAGTGGCATTTATACAGTGAACAGTGCATTTTTTTTAGTACTGATCCCTGTATTGGTGTCACTGGTCCCCAAAAAGTGTCACTTAGGGTTAGGTTTGTCCACCACAGTGTCGCAGTCCCGCTAAAATTCACTGATTGCTGCCATTACCAGTAAAAACAATTAAAAAAATGAAAAGTCCATACATTTACCCCGTAGTTTGTAGATGCTATAACTTTTGTGCAAACCTATCAATATACGCTTATTGGGATTTTTTTTTACCAAAAATATGTAGCAGAATACATATTGGCCTAAATTGATGAAGACTTTTTTCTTTTGGATATGTTTTGTAGCAGAAAGTAAAAAATATTGTTTTTATTTTCAAAATTGTCGGTTTTCTTTTGTTTATAGCGCAAAAAATAAAAACCGCAGACGTGATCAAATACCACCAGAAGAAAGATCTATTTGTGGGAAAAAAAGGATATCAATTTTCTTTGGGTACAATGTTGCACACTTGCACAATTGTCAGTTAAAATAACGCAGTGCTGTATCGCAAAAAATGGCTTGGTCATTAGGGAGTAAATCCTTCTGGGGCTGAAGTAGTTAATAGGTGTAAGAAATTAATATTCAATGTGAAAATGAATATATGATTTTACAAACACGACATAGATATGCTTTCATTTTGAAAATACTTCTTACTTAGTTAAGCTGTTGTTTTTCTGATTTTAAAAGAAATACATTTCATAAATTTTGTAAGAGATCTTAAGAATAACAAATAACGTTTCAGAAAATAAATACTAAAAGGGTAAGTTCACCAAATTCCCATGTGCTGCAAGTGAAAAGTTGAACATCTACTGTACAAGCTTCTTTGTGTTAATAGTAAAGAAACTCAAAATTTTATCCTGATAAACAATGGTGTGCAACTATCAATCTTTAAGCTAGTTCAGCTGTGAAATAGTTTGAACCTTGACCATTGTTAGAACTACCTCTATGAGTATTAACTTCATATCACTTTTATGGATCTGTGCTCGCATCATTAACACCTGCCTCAGAACATTATGGCAATTGTCCCCTGAGACCTGACTTATTTCACTGTATTTCTGTAGCCTTTTCTGTCTGTTTGGTTGATTGATCGTTGAATGTCTCAGTCCAGGTTTTGCCTTTCTGAGATCTCTAGCTTATTTGTCAGAATAAAACTTCAAAACCTAGCTGAAGTGTTTAAAGTTGTGTGCAAATGCAACTATGAAAACACTGTTAAATATATAGTATTTAAGGAGCCTGCTCTATGCTGTTGTGTCCCTAATAGGGATGAGCCGAACACCCCCCTGTTCGGTTCGCACCAGAACATGCGAACAGGAAAAAAGTTTGTTCGAACACGTGAACACCATTAAAGTCTATGGTACACGAACATGAATAATCAAAAGTGCTAATTTTAAAGGCTTATAGGCAAGTTATTGTCATAAAAAGTGTTTGGGGACCTGAGTCCTGCCCCAGGGGACATGGATCAATGCAAAAAAAAGTTTTAAAAATGGCCATTTTTTCAGGAGCAGTGATTTTAATAATGCTTAAAGTCAAACAATAAAAGTGTAATATCCCTTTAAATTTTGTAGCTGGGGAGTGTCTATAGTATGCCTGTAAAGGGGCGCATGTTTCCCGTGTTTAGAACAGTTTGACAGCAAAATGACATTTCGAAGGAAAAAATCCATTTAAAACTACTCACCATTAAAATCACTGCTCCTGAAAAAACGGCCGTTTTTAAAACTTTTTTTTGCATTGATCCATGTCTCCTGGGGCAGGATCCGGGTCCCCAAACACTTTTTATGACAATAACTTGCATATAAGCCTGTAAAATTAGCACTTTTGATAGACTTTTAAAGGGTGTTCCGTGGCATTCGAAATTTGCCGCGAACACCCCAAATTGTTCGCTGTTCGGCGAACTTGCGAACAGCCAATGTTCGAGTCGAACTTGAGTTTGACTCAAACTCGAAGCTCATCCCTAGTCCCTAATTAGATTTTGCATGGTTTACAGCTAGGCTGTAATCAGCCTGTGCATCTGTTTAACATTTTCTAGGCTCTGTGTGTCTTCCTTAAGCTTAGTGGGTTGATTGCTTCTGCCTGTTTCTGTGAAGGAGGTCCAGTAATTAGTATGGGAAAGATAATTACTGAGTTACAAATATGTATATGACCCATCCAGTCCCTGAGTTTCTAATTTAGAGGTATGGTTTGAGAGCTGATAAATATTTAGGACACCATTCCAGAAGGTTCTCTACCCCTGGAGGTTTTGCCTATAGAGGATTTTTAGAGTGTCTTTTCACTCCTTGTTTTAGCCTAGAGCATGTGCCAGAAGGCAAAAGATTTAAGCTAAGTGGCTATCTGGGGGAAGTTTGAGTTAGAAGGAATCTTCTTGCTAAAGTGTCCCAAATGAGCTGGGTAGAAGCTACTATCTGGATAGCAGCAAAGTGTCTTTGGCTGATCTAAAAGTGTCAGGAGTCAGATTTATTAGACAGAAATCCACTGCAACTTAGGAACGACTATGCCTACTCTTACAGGCCCATAGATCTGCTCTCATAGGGTGGACATTTACCAAGGGGTTCGCTTAAAGGGACTTACTACTACTTCTACTATCAGAATACATGTCTTGTTTTTGTGATCTTTTTGGGTATTCTGCAATCCTAAATCCTCTCTACTATTTACTTATTTTTCAACTCACTATACATCAAGGACCAAAATCTGAGATTGAAATTTTAGCCCATCATTTAGGGGGTCATTTTGAAACTACTCCAGGAGAAGGTGTGTTACATATATTATTAAAATCTAACATTTTTTCTATTTATTGATAACAGTGCCTTAAACCAATATTTTGCATAAAGTAATATATGCACACGTTTTAATACAGCTACAACCTGTGTTCAGATTTGAAATCTGAACAAAGCACATATATCTGTAGCGTTTACTTGTCTATCTCCAAAGCTCTAAGTGTTGTTTCTCTCTGGTGCTTCATCCCTCTGTTATCAGCAGAGTACACAAAGCAATCCAACTTTTCTTATGTTAATACATCATTAGATCTACTTTTACATTTTTTAGTGTAAATTCCTAATTATAAATTGGTATTAGACTTTTTTAACCCCCTCCACAGCAGAGATCAGGCTGGAAGAGGGAGCGGTAGCACAAAGAGCCAATCTGCTCGAGTGCACGTTTCATTTTATTTATAATTCAGCAACTGGTTGTACAGTAAAAGTGATATAGGTGGCTTTACAGCTGCCTAATCACTTTTGTGGTAGTGGGAAGTATCACCCCCTCACCAGCACTTGCTGCCCTTGGTGGTTCAAGGGATTCTCCTGTTCCTCTGGTGAGCCTGGAATCATGGAAAACTGCCCCAACAATGAGAGCAGGAGGAAACTGAGGAACATCATTTCCTGATTTCCTCTGTGAGAAAGAAAACCAAAAGTGAGCATTTTGTCCTTTCCGGGTTCAGTTTATTCATTCCCCGGCTACTGTAGCTGGGGAAGCAGAACATCAAGCACAATCTGTGCTTTGTTACCTGTAGTGGAGGGCATGAGAGACATCAATATAACCTATCACCTGCCTATGCTATCACAAAGTGGCTTGTTAGCCCCCTATGTGATAGCAAAAAAGTTACGTGAAAAAGTGTTAAAAATTCAAATAAACTTGCTTTAAAAATGTAAAAGCACTTCCATCACCCTGCGCATACAGACAAACATAAACATAAGCAAAAGGTGCACATGTGTATGTAAACAGCAATCACGCCTTACAAGTTAGATATAGCTGGTCATGTCAAAGTGAGAGAAATAATTCTAGGATCATATTTCACAGTTAACTTAAAACTGATAACTAATAAAGGCTTTTAAAATATTATTATTTTTAAAATTATGGGTGCCATAGTTTTTTGCCATTTCACAGGCAGATTCAATTTGAAAGTTTGACATGTTTGGTATTTATTTACTCAGCTTAACCCCATCTTTTATATTTTACCCAAAAATTGGGTATTATAGTGGGTTTGTGTGCACTAAAAACCATTATAGTATATTTTCCAAAAAATTTGGGTTTGATAAACAGCTGTGCAAATATCTGGCAACATAAAAAAATTCAACTTTCACCATTTTATATGCAGAAAATATAACGTTTTTTGCTGGTTTAAAGTAATTTTCTAGCACAAAATAATGACTTTAGCATGTGTGTAACATTTTTTTTAAAAATCCCCCGGATGCAAAGTGATTAAGGTATTTAATCAAAAACTGACAATGATAGCTGCTAAGGATGAGCTTTGACATTTTTTAAATGTGTACTGTCCTTTTTTTTAAAAAAAAAATAAAAGGTGTGTGGTTCCCCTTTTATACCAGACTCTTATTCAGGCAAATCACAAACAAATAAAGGATTTCCCAGCACACTTAACTACCAGCCTGGTCAGTAAGTGTGCTGGGAAATCTTTTGTTTGTGATGTGCATTGCTCTTTCATGTGCATCTTGCTGCAAAGACCAGTTATAGAGTGGGGTGGTTGCCATTTTTTTTGTAGAATTTTTACAAATTGGGTGCAGGGTCCCCATGCATTTAAGGAGGGATGGGCTCCCTTAAGGCATACCTGCCCTCAATCTATTCATTCTTATATGTGCTCCTACTATGGAGGCTCTGGAAATTTAGAATTAGGACCACAGTATATACAGAGGTCCCTTGGCATGGGCACTGTGGCTTATGCATATATTTGCTAATGTGTGCAAACAAAACCCTCTGTTTTTAACGTGAACTGTTATGCCCTGTACACACGGTAGGATTTTCCGACAGAAAATGTGTGATAGGACCTTGTCGGAAATTCCGACTGTGTGTAGGCTCCATCACACATTTTCCATCAGAATTTCCTACACACAAAGTTTGAGAGCTTGCTATAAAATTTTCCGACAACAAAATCTGTTGTCAGAAATTCTGAACATGTGTACACAAATCCGACGCACAAAGTGTCACACATGCTCAGAATAAATTAAGAGACGAAAGCTATTGGCTACTGCCCCGTTTATAGTCCCGACGTACATGTTTTACGTCACCGCGTTCAGAACGATCGGATTTTCCAACAACTTTGTGTGACCGTGTGTATGCAAGACAAGTTTGAGCCAAGGTTTATTTGCTTTTGAGTTTTTTTGTTTTTTTTGGAGTACGAGTAAAAAGGAGTACTATAGTACCCATTACTTATTTTTCATGGGTAGAAGGATATCTGGGGACCTCTTATTTTAAAGGGATCTTCCAGATTTTAATAAGTTCTCCCCTACAAACCTCTACATTATTTTAAGAACTGGATGTGGAAAAGTCCCTTGCAAGGTACCTCCATTTTGTTGAAAGACACATGGCTTGGTGTGGTTCGGTAAAGGAGGCGGCACCTCTGCCCTCCTTTTCCTCACCACCCAGGCTGCATGCCAGGATAAGGGTCTGTATGCATTCTAGAGTAACCCCAACCATCTTCTACCATTTTTTTATGGGACAGTACACATTAAAAAAGACATCTCTTACAAAAGATGTTTCCATATTCATGGACTGCTAAAGGGATTCCCTAGGCACCACCCTCACCTCTAGGACTGCTTAATTGCTAATTATAATCTACTCATTACTAAATGTTGTGTTTTTTAAGAGCCCTGCCTATTCCCAGCATAGAGACCCGGTCTCTATGCTGGGAATGAGCTGTGTGGTGTCCTCCCATCACAAAGACAAATACGCAGATATGCAGCCCCACAGAAAAAAGTGCAGTCCAGTGAGACCGCATATCTGCATACTGGCGGTGTCAAGGGGTAAAGATACCAGTTCAGATTCCTATGCAGGTCTTTGAGACATTAATTTCGCTAATCACAGTCAAATCATTGCTACATAAAGGCATCACTGTAGTTGAGGATTTGTACAAGGATCACACACCTATAAGTCCCAAGGTATTAACAGAGGAGTTTACCCTTCTGCCTACAAAGCTTTACATATATCTTAGGATCACATCCTTTCTCCTAGCACACCCTCCTCCCTCAGTCTATATCCATAACAAAGTGTGGACCTTCTATATGTCCCCAGTACCCAAGAGCAAAGGCATCTTTTGCATAATGTCTTCCAGGACAAATTGACCTTCGGTAAATCAAAGCCCTTTTTAAATGGGAGACTGATTTAGTTACTACACACTCTGTCTCCCAATGGCTTACTGCCCTTAAGTCAATGTATTTTGCATCCCACTGTCTATATCATTGGGAACTAGTGCAAAAAATTATGCTAGTATTTGACCAATTTTTTTGGCTTAATTCTTCCTTTTCCAATCTCCTCTATGCTGGAGGGGGTGCGATTAAACAGGCAATTTATTCCATATTTTGTTGAATTGTAAAAACATAACCAGTTTCTGGCTGACGATCTTCCAGATTATTTTAGAGGTGACAGTTGTGCCACATCCTATTAACTGCCACTTCAATATTACCAGACACTCGAAGCAAAGTTTAGCACCTAATCCATTTGAAACTGTTACCATAATCAAGTCCTACTTTTTACATTAACAGGTGTTGGCTTTGAGAAGGGACAATTTCTCTAATTTTGAGAACTTATGCAAATCTTGGACTGACTGGATTGCAAGCTGTTGACCTAGGCCCATGTCTCTAGTGTTCCTTTCACTGTAAATTATATTGTCTTAAACTCTGCAGATCCTATCACCTCAACCTTTATGTTTAAGGCTTTGTTATTTCTTCTATCTACTTTTGATTTCTGAACTCTGTCAAGGTCAGATGCCCTTTTTGTGCCTTTTTTATTTTTTTCTAAAACCAAATTAAAATACATAAGAAAATTTTAATTGAAATGCTAAATAAGACAAAAATTATAAATAATGAGCTTTAAATATTATATATATATATATATATATATATATATATATATATATATATGTATATATATATATATATATATATGTATATATATATATATATATATGTATATATATATATATATATATAGGGAGAGAGAGAGAGAGAGAGACAGAGAGAGAGAGAAAGAGAGAGAGAGAGAGAGAGAACCTTGATTTTTTTTTCAAATCCCAAGAATTGTCGGGCGCAAATAATCATGCGCAAGTATCTGCTTTCATCTTCTTTCTTTCATAAATGAAAAAGTCAGAAAAAGATTATAGCAAGGCACATGGAATCTATTTTTCTTTGTTTGAGTTTTCTTTGTATTTCTTTGTCAAGGACTTTGCCACAGAAATACTAATAATTTTGAGAACAGATACAATAATTTGCTGAGAAAAATATTTTTTTTAATTATAGTAAAGCACATCATCAGTTCCTGATTTAATTTAACCAAAGCATTTCTCTCAAATTTAGTGTTACAAGATGACAAGGAAAAAGAATAATAGAAACCAAAAAGGCACAGTCATTTTTAGTGTTAAGAATTTTTTGTACCAATGAAATGTATAAATGATAAAAGCTTAAAAAACAGTGTTATTACAAAAAATATTGATTTAACTCATCAGTTATTAATTCATCAAAAGGTAAAACAAACTTACCATTATACTTAAATACTTACCATCTGCTGTAAACACTTACCTTTAAACTAACTGAACTCCACATGTACCACTAATATTAAAAGTAAGCCATTTACCTAATACCCTAAACCTAACCTTTATCCAACTTCATTACCAGAGGTCATTAAAGCCTAGATGCATAGACCAAATGTAGCAGCTTTAGTATGCAACTTAATGGTAACTCTATGACCTATTAGCCTACATACATTTTTTTCCACAGTTTTAATCCATTTTCTACTTGTTTTTTTTTCATTTCAATCTCACAAACTGCGATTTTTTTAAATGCATTTTGCTTATTCTATCACTAGCATTAATTCACTATTAACCGCTATATACTGCAGCAGGGTGGTCCGGCTGCGCAAGATCACGTACCTGTATGTGATTTTGTGCACACAGTGCAGGGGGTGCACGTGCGCCCCTGGAACCCCACTCCCCCTGTGATTGAGCTAATCAGCGTGTCCAGCGGCCACCATGGCCACAGAAATCCCGCCAATCGTTCTATGGAGGCACGGAGCAGCGGTGTGCCTATGTAAACAAGGCAAACCACTGATCTGTCAGTAAGCAAAAGAGAGATCCTGTGTTTCAGCTAAGCTGAAACACGATCTCTCTTTTCCTCCAGTGTATCAGTCCCCCACACAGTTACAAAGCACCTCCCTGGCACACACAACCCCTTGATTGACCCTGTGTTAACCCCTTCTCTGCCAGTGTCATTTATACAGTGATCAGTAAATTTGTTTTAGCAATGATCACAGTGTTGGTGTTACTGGTCCCCAAAAAGTGTTACTGTCAGATTTATCCGCCGCAATGTCGCCGTCCTACTAAAAATTGCTGATCGCTGCCATTACTAGTAAAAACAATAAAAAAAAATAAAAAGTCCCTAAATATGTCCCATAGTTTTTGGATGCTATATCTTTTGAGCAAACCAATCAATATTTGCTTATTTGGATTTCTTTACCAAAAATATATAGCAGAATACATATTGGCCTAAACTGAAATTTAAAAGAGAAATTTGATTTTTTACATTTTTTTATTGAAAATGTTTTATAGCAGAAAGTTTTTTGTTTATAGAGCAAAAAATAAAAACCACAGAGGTGATCAAATACCAAAGAAAGCTCTATTCGTGGGGAAAAAAAAGGACATACATTTTATTTGGGTACACGACCGCGCAATTGTCAGGTAAAGCAACGCAGCGCTGTATCGCAAAAAATGGCCTGGTCAGGAAGTGTGAAAAACCTTTCGGAGCTGAACTTCATTTGACAGATGCTTTCTCCTGCTCGCTTTCTCTCTGTGCACAGTGAACACACGGAGAGGGAGAGTCATCAGATTTGTTTCTATACAATTAGCAAACACTCATTTTCAGATGGAACATAGATTGATATTCTGTAAGCACAGGGAACCATATCTGGGAACATTAGTCTACAAATTGAGGACCTGAAGTGATTAATCTGCTTAAATTCTAAACCTAGCCCTTCACCATGACCTTAACTTATTCCTTAACCCCACTCCTTTATCTAACCCTGATCAGTAACCTAATGATTATCAAACCAAAAGGTGTTCAAAGTCTTATGCTGCGTACACATGATCGGACTTTCCGGCATACTTGGTCCGGCGTGCCAGAGTCCGTCGGACAATTCGCTCGTGTGTGGGCCCCAGCGGACTTTGTTTTCTCAAAAGTTTGACGGACTTAAATTCGAAACATGTTTCAAATCTGTCCGACGGACTCGAGTCCGGTCGAAAAGTCCGCTCGTCTGTATGCTAGTCCGACGGACAAAAACCGACGCTAGGGCAGCTATTGGCTACTGGCTATGAACTTCCTTGTTTTAGTCCGGTTGTACATCATCACGTACGAATTCGCCGGACTTTGGTTGATCGTGTGTAGGCAAGTTTGTTCATTTGGAAAGTCCGTCGTAAAGTCCGTCGAAAAGTCAGCTGGACAAAGTCTGCCGTAAAGTCTGGTCGTGTGTACGCGGCATTACAGTTTGTTTTCTTTAGCAAGTAGTCACAACATCGGTAGAAAAGCCTGTCTCCTGCCAGCATGCTGTAGAAAAGGATGCTTTTTTCCTGCATGCTAACCAGGGATAGACTTTTATGCTCAGACCATGGCAGCTTTCTAAAGAAATTAACTATCATTTTAATAAAACAGCTTTTGTTTTGATGCACCTGGAATGTATTTAACTGATGTAAACTGAAGGAGACAAAAGCATTGGCGGACAGGCCAAGATAAGTGAGTAAAAAAATATTTTAGGGTATTTATTCGTTTTTGTTCCTTAAAGTTGAAGAAGATATTTTATAAGCACTCAGACATTTCTGTCATTTTTCAAACTGCACTCCATTCCTCCCTAAATTTTTCAGATCTTGTTTTGCTGTTGTCCTTATCTGAACAAGAACAACATCCTCAATGCGCATCTGTCATAAACAGACTCTGTGCAAGTGTCAGACCATGCAGAAATTTTGCATCCTTTCTGGAAGTGCCTGATATATCTGCTGATTTGTGTCTTTAATATATTGAATATGTAACTGTAGTGCATATAAAAGAAAAACACTCATCTGTTGCATTTTATAAAATTACAACATAGTCTTATATCATGCAAATAATCTGTAATAAAGTGTTACCCAGTTTATGCAATAGCAATAATAGTAATTTATGCTCCTTCATATGCTTTGCTTGGATTAGTGTTAAGTCTGCAGAGTCATGCTTGGTAATCAGGGATACACGTGTCAGTTGACCTGCTATCTTGCTATTTCTGACCTTGATCCTTCCACCAAGCCAGAGCAATATTAGAAGTTCACATTAGGGATGAGCCGAACACCCCCCTGGTTCGGTTCGCACCAGAACATACCGAACAGGCAAAAAATTTGGAAGAAGACACAAACACCATTAAAGGCTATGGAACACAGATATGGAAAATCAAAAGTGCTCTTAAAGGCTTATATGCAAGTTATTGTCAAAAAAAGTGTTTGGGGACCCGGGTCCTGCCCCAGGGGACATGTATCAATGCAAATTTTTTTTTTAAATGGCTGTTTTTTCAGAAGCAGTGATTTTTTTTTAATGCTTAAAGTGAAACAATAAAAATGAAATATTCCTTTAAATATTGTGCCTTGGGGGTGTCTTTAGTATGCTTGTAAAGTGGCACATTTTCCCATGTTTAGAACAGTACCACAGCAAAATTACATTTCTAAAGGAAAAATTGTCATTTAAAACTGATCGCAGCTGTAATGAATTGTCGGGTCTCGGCAGTACAGATAAAACTTATTGAAAAAAAGACCATGGGTTCCCCCACCCAGTTTATTACAAGGCCCTTTGGGTCTGGTATGAATATTAAGGGGAACACCGAACCAAAATTAAAAAAAATTGTGTGGGGCCCTCCTAAAATTCATACCAGGTCTTTCAGGTCAGATATGGAAATTAAGGGGAACCCTGCCCAAATTTAAAAATAATGGCTTAGGGGTCCCCCCAAAATCCCTACCAGACCCTTATTCGAGCATGCAACCTGCCAGGCTGCAGGAAAAGGGGGGGACGAGAGAGCACCCCCTCCTAAACCATAGCAGGCCACATGCTCTTAATATGGGGAGGGTGCTTTGCGGTCTGACCCCAAAGCACCTTGTCCCCATGTTGATGGGGACAAGGGCCTCATCCCCACAACCCTTGCCCGGTGGTTGTGGGGGCATGCAGGCGGGGGTTTATTGGAATCTGGAAGCCTCCTTTAACAAGGGGACCCCCTATGTGAATAGGTAATGGGGTACATTGTACCCCTACCACTTCACAAAAAAAGTGTCAAAAATGGCAAAAAATAAAAATGTCCCACAATGTAAATTCACGCCGTCCAACGGACCAAAAAAGAAAAACAAAGCTGCAACCGTTCCGCCTCCATGGGAGGCTCCCACCGACTGAGGCTTCTTCTCTGTAACAGTTCTTATATAACTGAGGGTGGGGCCACCCGGTGACATAAACGGGTGACCCCGCTCCCCTCTGACACCATGGGGAGACCACAGGGAAGAACATCCAAACAACCAAAGTTCAGCCCGAACTTATGCTCTGTGTGAACATTTCAGAATCATTACCCCTTTCCCTAAATAAAAGAGGGTGATACTCTTACCACACATGGTTCACCATCATCAAGTTAATGCAGTGATTCTGTTGAGGACATGCCATCCCAAAACATGAAATAGAATGCTCTGAACAAAAGATGTACACCCCTATACAGTAAAGCAGTGTAAAAGTCAAACCCCATAACAATCAAGGGAATTTAATTAAGAATTCAGATCAGTAAAAAATTATTTTAAGTAGCTATTGTGTTTTCCATCCTACTCTTTACATTACTGAATTTGTCTCACAGTAATAACAAATTTGGTGCAACAATGCAGCTATCTGACAGCGTATGCACTTTCTTTGATGAAAAAAAATCAGATTTATCAGAAAACAAATATCAAGAAGGTTAAATGTACTAGTTGGATTCACTGAATCATTTACTAACAGTACAAAGTTCAGACCAGTAATTTGTCTAGTTTCTGTAGTATATGTATTGTACAACTTCAAATGCTTTGTTAGAAGGCTTGTTTCAGTCATACATGATCCTTATTTTTAATAAAACATTGCCAAAAATGAATAAACAAACTTTCTGTGCCACCCATTAGATATTCATTGGCTAATTTAGTTTAATGCAAAACTTAGAGGTCAGTTAATAACAGAATTTGTTGATCTTACATGAGATAATTAGCACGTCTTGCTATGTTTTTCTGTGGCATTATTCATCAGCCCATGAGACATTCTACTGAATAAGCTTCTTGGAAAGACAAGCACAAAGCAATTATATGAAATAATCAAACATTTTAGATGCATTTAATCTTCACTAAACTAATGACACCATATCAAAGAGAGCTGCCATAACCCCAGTATATTCCTAAATGACGGGCGGTCCTCTTTCTGACAAAAGTGGTCTCTATGGTGCATTTGCCGCATGGTCACTTTTATCGGGGGTCCCCCCTCCCGCCCTACTCCGGTCATCTCCGCCGCTTACCAGAGCCACCGGTAGTGGCGAAGACAATCGCGTCCTCTCCCCTGACAGGCCTAGAGCCAAGTGAGGGAAAGATGGCTCCCACTCAGCTCCATCACATTGGATGACGGAAGCGACATCACTTCCGCCCAGTGGTCTTAAAGGGATTTTTTTTTCAAAAAGACATTTATTTATTTTATTTTATTGCATTTAAGTGTAAATGTGAGATCTGAGGTCTTTTGTCATGTTTTTACCTATTACAAGGGATGTTTACATTCCTTGTAATAGGAATAAACGTGACCCATTTTTTTTTAAAGGACAGTGTACAATAAAAAAATTAAATGTAAAATAAATAAGAAAAAAAAATTAAAGCACCCTGTCTAGCCGAGCTTGCGCATAAATTGAATGCATGTAAGTTGCACCCGCATATGAAGTGTTCAAGCCACATGATTCGCCATGATTGTTAGAGCGAGAGCAATGATTCTAGCACTAGACCTCCTCTGTAGGGATGAGCCGAACACCCCCCTGTTCGGTTCACACCAGAACATGCGAACAGGCAAAAAAATTTGTTCGAACACACAAACACCGTTAAAGTCTATGGGACACGAACATGAATAATCAAAAGTGCTAATTTTAAAGGCTTATATGCAAGTTATTGTCAAAAAAGTGTTTGGGGACCTGGGTCCTGCCCCAGGGGACATGGATCAATGCAAAAAAAGTTTTAAAAACGACCGTTTTTTCGAGTGCAGTGATTTTAATAATGCTTAAAGTGAAACAATAAAAGTGTAATATTTTCCTTTAAATTTTATACCTGGGGGGTGTCTTTAGTATGCCTGTAAAGGGGCGCATGTTTCCCGTGTTTAGAACAGTCTGACAGCAAAATTACATTTCAAAGGAAAAAAGTCATTTAAAACTACTCGCGGCTATTAATGAATTGCCGGTCCGACAATACACATAAAAGTTCATTGATAAAAACGACATGGGAATTCCCCACAGGGGAACCCCAAACCAAATTTTTTTTAAAAAATGAGATGGGGTCCCCCTAAATTCCATACCAGGCCCTTCAGGTCTGGTATGGATATTAAGGGGAACCCCATGCCAAAATTAAAAAAAATGGCGTGGGGTCCCCCAAATCCATACCAGACCCTTATCCGAGCATGCAACCTGGCAGGCCGCAGGAAAAGAGGGGGGGACGAGAGAGCACCCCCCTCCTGAACCGTACCAGGCCACATGCCCTCAACATTGGGAGGGTGCTTTGGGGTAGCCCCCCAAAACACCTTGTCCCCATGTTGATGGGGACAAGGGCCTCATCCTCACAACCCTTTACCGTTGGTTGTAGGGGTCTGCAGGCGTGAGGCTTATCGGAATCTGGAAGCCCCCTTTAACAAGGGTACAGACAATAGATTGGGGTAAATGGCGCTCCCTGTAGTTGGTTAATATGGGACGTAGACAGGTAAAATAAGGGGGGTAAAGGGAGGGGGGCCTCCGTGCTAACCCACCAGTAGGTATACCCCACCTATACTCAATGTATATGATCCCACCTCCAAAAGAAATTACCAGTGTTACAAATAACTGTGTCCAATAATCTATCATGGGGTCATAAGTGACTTCCTATGCAAAATATAATCCCAGCCTCAGTTAGAAGCCCGTTAATATAGAAATTAATAAGTATGTGACATAAATTAACATAAATGTGAATCTAGTAGGCTTTCCAGAGTGTTCAGCCTCTTGATGTGATTTAGATATCTAAACGTGATCTGTGCCAGATACCCAGTGATTGGTGGGGCACACTTTACGTAATAGCTATATGGTGACTCTCCTAGTGGTTCACTGGTAGTATCACCTCCAACTACCAGAATAAAGGACCTGATACCAATATTACAGATGCAGTCATTGAATTGCTACCACAAACATAAATAACCATATGTAGATAACAACTAATATAAGACCGCACTATGCGGACAAGCTAAGCGTCCATAAAAATTATATAAAATATATAAAGAACAACCACATATAAATGTGCATCTAGCAGTCCATGTGATGTGCATTAAGTATTCTTCAAAAAACGTGACAAAAAAAACGTGTACTCTGAACAGTAGTATATATACTATATGGCCTGCCCTATATATTCTGCAGAAAATTGGGCCTTAGGTTTTGGTGGTACCAGAACACTGTAAGCCCTCACAGTTACTCTTGGTAGACACAGGAACAGGCCCTGCTGTGAAACATTATATCAATAATTGTAATTACATGGCCCTGTTAAACAGGGCAGAAAAATTTGGCCTTGGGTGGTGGTGCCACAACACTGTAACCCCTCACAGATACACTTGTTGGGTGCAGGAATGGGCCCTGCTGTGAAATATTATATCAAAAATTGTAATTTCATGCCCCTGTTAAACAGGAGCAGAAAAATTGGGCCTTGGGTGGTGGTGGTGGTGCCACAACACTGTAACCCCTCACAGATACTCTTGTTGGGCACAGGAACGGGCCCTGCATTGAAATATTATATCAAAAATTGTAATTACATGCCCCTGTTAAACAGGGGCAGACAAAACTTGGCCTTGGGCGGTGGTGGTGGTGCCACAACACTGTAACCCCTCGCAGATACTCTTGTTGGGCGCAGGAACAGGCCCTGCTGTGAAACATTAGATCAAAAATTGTAATTACATGCCATTGTTGAACAGGGGCAGAAAAATTGGGTGGTGGTGATGGTGCCCTAAACCAAAAGTATTGTTGGAAGCTAACATCATCAAGATTGAGGAGGAATAGGATAGTCAGCATAGGCAGTCTTCAAGGGATCCAACATCCATAGCAAATTCAATCAGTTACATCAGCATCAGGTGCTTGATAGCTGCTGATCCAATACTGATTTATTTTTATGAATATGAGCCTATCAACGGAGTCTGTGGACAGGTGCACTCTTTGATCCATTACAAACCCTCCAGCAGCACTGTATGCGCGTTCAGAAAGAACACTGGATGCAGGGCAGGCCAGTAGCTCAATTGCATATTGAGCAAGTTCTGGCCAGTGGTCCATCCTCAAGACCAAGTAACCCAGTGGATGCTTTGTTGGAAAGGTCTGCTTTTGCCCCTAGATATTCCTGCACCATGTAAGCAGATGCTTGCGATGGTTGCTTGAACTGATCAGACCTTGATGCTGAGGACTGAAAAATTGTTTAAAGGCATCGGTCAGACGGATACCTTCTCCACCGCTCTTCCTCTAACTAAACAAAGCCTCAGCAACACATTGTCCAGAACCAGGCAATTGTAACCTCCCAGGCTCTGGAAATGCATTGCACAAACCTTTCTTCAAGGCCTCCTGAAGATGTTTCATTCTCTGCTCCCTCTATGAAGGCAGGATGAATTCTGCAACCTTACCCTTGTAACATGGATCAAAAAGGGTTGCCAGCCAGTAATGATCCCTCTCATTGATACCATGAATCCTAGGGTCCTTTCACAGGCTTTGCAGAATCAGGGAGGCCATGCAGTGAAGTTTGCAGAGGCATTCGATTCTGAGTCCTCTGGGTCACTAAGGATCACATGAGCCGTAACTACCTTCTCCCAGCCATGTACAACCATCCCTTGAAGACTGCTGCTGAGTGTTATCCTCTACATCCATGCTGACACAATCCTCCTCTTCTACCTGTGTGTTTGGCCGGCACGCAGGAATGCTATCTGGCTAAAGGGGGCCTTGAGAGGTAAGGATGTCCTCCTCTTCTTCTTGCTGTTCTGCCTCAAGTGCCCTGTCCATGATTCCACGAAGCATGTGCTCCAACATGAAGACTAGAGGACAGTGTCAATGATGCATGCATTGTCACTGCTCACCATCCTTATGACCTCCTCAACTGGTGACAGGACAGTGCATGCATCCTTGATCAGTAGCCACTGGCATGGCGAAAAAAGCCAAGCTCCACTGACCCTGTCCTGGTGCCATACTTACACAGGTACTCATTAATGGCCCTTTGCTGTGTGTGCAGCCACTGCAGCATTGCCAACATTCTGTTCCACCTTGTGGGCCTGAGGCGGTTGGTGGGCAGGGTGCATTCCCTTTGAATGTCAGCCCACCGAGCACTGGCATTGTATGACTGGCAGAAATGACCACAGACTTTTCTGGCCTGCCTCAGGAGATCCTGTAAGCCTGGGTACCTGCTCAAGAACCGCTGCACCACCAAATTCAGGACGTGTGCCAAACATGAAACATGGGTCAAGTGTCCCTGTCAGAGGGCGGAGAGAAGGTTGGTGCCATTGCCACATACAACCATTCCTGGCTGAAGCTGGCATGGCATCAACCACCTCTGAGCCTGCCCCTGCATAGCTGACAGAATCGTTGCCCCAGTGTGGCTCCTGTAGAAAGAACAAACCCCCATGGGTAGGTGGGACTTTAAAGGTGACCAAGAGCAATGGGTTTTATCAAAAATATCACATTTATTAGAAAACACATATATTGAATAAAAGACTTAAGTCAAAGAGCGACAAAAAGTACATCAATATTATTACATATAAAAAATATATTGCATAGTACATGCAGACACAGATAGGCTAGTTGGATGAACCCAACGTTTCCGGCTTGATGCCCTTCTTCAGGGTTTTTTTAACATCCAGAACCCAGGTGTCTATTGAAAAAATATATATACATAAATAACGTTTAGTAAATAATTTGTAAGGCAATGTCAACAATATAAATCTATTTCATTTTTGTATTTCAAAGCAGTAAAGAGTTGCGCAAAAATACACAGCTCAAAGACATACCAGGTGAACATGTTATCCCTATGACTAGGAGGTGAAAAGTATCTCAATAAGTAATAATGTGCTTAACCAAAAACAAGGACAACAGCTAGAGCTCAATACAGAGCTTGGTCGTGCCCGAGTGTCTGGAACAGAATAAGGGCATCTCAGCGCTAACGTGCGCCGAATATCCCCCAAGTGCGCCGGGTGGGAAATCAAATGAAAGCACAAAAAGGGGGGAGAAAAAAAACACACATGCAGACTGATACTTCACCTAAAACAGGGAAGGCAAGGGGCAGAAATAAATGCAACAGGGGAATAAACCAATACGTATTAGTAGGACAAGAATATATAAATTTGCATTCATATATTTTGAAACAGGCAAAACCACATAACAAAGATACTTTCTTTGGATATTAAAAAGAAGAGAAGAAGGGGATAAAAGATTGATTATAAATAGAGGAAAAAGAGAGAGAGAGAATGCTGAAAACCCAGCAAATGTCAAAGAAAATGCATTCCTATTCCTCCCCTCCACCAGAAGAAAATGTAGTGATCGAGTATATTAATATATATTGGGTGATTATAATGATGATGTAAGTACTCTTCCGCAGCAACCCAATTCTTCCAGAGAGATGCATTTTATTTACTTCTAACACAGAACAAAGTCCAAAGTCCACAGATGACAAAGAAATCCGACAGAGGAAATATAATTCAGAAACCCATCTCCTAGGTCTGTGTCTTCCCAGCCATACACAGACAAGCCTCACCTCATACACAGACAAGCCTCACTCACACTATAGACTGAAAGCCGTGTTATATTCACTAAATATTGAATGGCTGAGCAATTTGATTGGCCGTTTCAATTTAGGACTTTGATTAGCTTTAGTCTTTCAAACAGACAACAACCCCCAGCCGTGAACAGCCGTGAACCACCCCAATTTGCACTCCCGCATATCAACATCAACAAGTTCCCTTTAGATATATGTAATTAGATTAACAGAACAGATACCACCTGAATAACCTTTGAGATGTTCAAATAGACTTGCATAAGATTAACACATCAAAGAGTCGTCAGCTGTTAAAATTCAGTTGGACAAATCAACCATTCTGTCATTGTCATTCTGGCATGGTCAACATTGACTGCATGTGTACATACACACAACAATGTCCCACATAAATTGGTGAACATTACAACATATTACAACATAATATGCCTTCCAAAAATGGACGGTAGCTGACCATATCATTCAGGCCTTGGGGTAGAGTGGCATTTAGATTAATTATCCAACGGGTTTCATGTTGCAACAAAATTCTATTCCAGTCGCGTCCTCAGGCACTGGGGTGTATCCAAAATTAGGAATTTTATTTGAGGAATATTACTGACATGGACATCTCTGACATGTCTGCCCAATGGAAGATCAGAGTTTGATTTTTTCATACTTAGAATTTGTCTGTATGCTCTTTTGTGAAATTCTTGTTTGGTTTTGCCAATGTAGAAAGATCCACATTGGCAAACCAGCACATCGAAATGTACCCAAATGTCTGCATGGATCATTGCGGAATTCTCCCATAAATTCACTTAATATAAATATGTCCTTTAAGGACTTAGTTCTGCGGTAAGTGATTGAAGGACTGATTGGAACAAAAGGACTTAATAGGGGGTCAATACATAGTAGGTGCCAATATTTTGATATAATGGCCTTAATTTGCCTATATTGTCTAGTGTATCGAGTGATAATTCTAACATCATTAGACGGTCTTGTATTAGAATTCTCTGGAATTTGTTTATTAAATAACAAATCATGTCTTGGTCTAGAGTTGGCCCTCTTGAAGGCCTTTTTAATACATGTGGAGGTATAACCTCTAAGATGCAATCTGTCTTGCAGTTTATTTGCCTCTTCACAAAATCTAATTTCATCTGATCAGATCCGGCTGATTCTCAGGAATTGGCCATAGGGAATAGATTTAATCAGCGGTGCCGGATGGGAACTGCTAGCGTGAAGTATTATATTACTTGCTGTCTCCTTACGATATAAAGAGCTTGAAAGTGTACCGTCTTGTAATTTATAACTTGTAACATCCAAAAAATGAATTTGTAAAGTAGTATAGGTCATCGTGAAATTTGGGTTACACAAATTTTGATTCATGGCTGAAGTGCAGTCATTCAGTAGTTCAAGTGATCTCCCCAGAAAATATCATCTATATAGCAATACCAACTTAGTATCTTTTCAGTTAACGGAAAATAATTATCATCCATCAAAAAGGTCTGTTCCCACTCCCCCAGGTACAGGTTGGAATATCAGGGGGCACAATAGGTCCCCATAGCCACACCCTGTACCTGGAGGTAGTGGGACCAATATATATTTCAATGCTGAAAGAATGAATTCATTAAAAGGACGGTTATCCTTATGTGACTGAGAGATGGCATGACTGATGGCACTGATGCCCTGCTGGTGGGGGATGGAGCTGTATAAAGCTTCAACATCTACTGCCACCAGCAGGGCATCAGGCGGCAGTACCATTTCCTCTAAATTTTGAAGTAGATCTAGAGTATCCCTGATATATGAGGGCAAATTAAATACATATAGTACATACATATACTAATTTGTTTGTCTATAAATTTACTTAAATGTTCCATGTTCTAGGACCCCACAACCAGAGACTATAGGCCATCCTGGGGGGTTGTTTTTATTTTTATGAATCTTTGCTAAACTGTAAAAGGTTGGTATTTTTGGATGAGGGGTACGTATAAAGTCCCAAATTTGTTTGTCAATTACATTATTTAGGTAGGCATTATCTACGATTATGTAAAATTCTATATCATATTTTTCAATCAGGGATCTTGGAATTGATCTATACCATGACTTGTTGTTCAAGATTTTTAGACACATGTTTTTGTATTGTAGGTTGATCGTGCCCAATCACGGATGATCACAATGTAAATAGGAAGAGCCGGTGATCAGCTTTTCCGCACTCGCGTCTGACAGACGCGAGTAGAGGAGAGCCGATCGGCTGCTCTCCTGGCAGGGGAGTCTGTGCTGATTGTTTATCAGCACAGCCCCTCTTCGGATCCCGCCCAGGACCACCAGGGAATCCGTCCAGGACCACCAGGATGGCCACAACACTGGACCACCAGGTATGCCCCCTAGACCCCCAGGGGAATACCAATATGTGCCCAGGAAGCTGCCAATTTGTGCCCAGGCAGCTGCCAATCAGTGCCCACTCCAATGCCTATCACTGCCAGTGCCACCAGGGATGCCTATCAGTGCCTCATATCAGTGCCAAGTATTAGTGCCCATCAGTGCCACGTATCAGTGCCCATCAGTGACCAGTAGTGCCACCTATCAGTGCCCATCAGTGCCCATCAGTGCCACCTATCAGTGCCCATCAGTGCCACCCTATCAGTGCCCATCAGTGCCCAGAAGTGCCGCCTTTCAGTGCCCATCAGTGTCGCCTATCAGTGCCCATCAGTGCCAACCAGTGCTACCCAGTGCCACCCATGAGTGCCCATCAGTGCCGCCTATCAATGCCCATCAGTGCTGCATATCAGTGCCACCCATCAGTGCTGCCTACCAGTGCCCATCAGTGCCGCCTACCAGTGCGCATCGTCAGTGCCCGTCAGTGCCCGCTCATTGGTGCCGCCGTATCAGTGCCTGTCAGTGCCGCCTTATCAGTGCCCATCAGTGAAAGAGAAAACTTACTTATTTACAAATTTTTTTAACAGAAACAAAAGCAAAACTTTTATTTTTTTCAAAATTTTCGGTCTTTTTTTATTTGTTTAGCAAAAAATAAAAACCACAGAGGTGATCAAATACCACCAAAAGAAAGCTCTATTTGTGGGAACAAAATGATACAAATTTAGTTTGGGTACAGTGTAGCATGACCGTGCAATTGTCATTCAAATTGCGACAGCGCTGAAAGCTGAAAATTGGTCTGGGCAGGAAGGTGTATAAGTGCGCTGTATTGAAGTGGTTAAGAGAGCAATGCGTTTAAGGTATTCCTCTGTTAACAATCTCATCACAACTTTACTGCATTGTTGCAAGTTATTTTCCCATCTTTTTTTGAACATGTCATCTATGGTGTCGAAGTTTGAAAATATTTGGATACGTAATCCGAATGGATTTATATAATCTTTTATACATTGAGCAAAACCATCGACATGCCAAAGAAGGTGGGCTTTTCTTTCAACTAATTTGGAAAGCTGTGAAAAGAGAGCCATCTTTTCAGATTTCTGTACCTCTTTCCTTCCCTGCTCTCTGTATTTGGTCATAAGACCCTCAAAGTGTGGCTCCTGTCCCCTAGGCAGACCATCTCAAGCACCGTATGGCATCTTTTAGCCTGACTGCTTGTGTAGCCCCTTGAATGCTTATGAAGCACAGCTGGTTCAGAGGACAAATCTGCAGAAGAGACCATAGAGGAAGAAGGAGAGGAGGGGGTGGAGGAGAGAGCTGTGGCAGAATCACCACTAGCATTTTGGAGGTGTGGTTTCGGAACAAGCTCCAACAACACTGAATCCTGTCCTGCATCCTTCCCAGCTGCCAGCAGAGTTACCCAATGCACCGTGAAGGAAAGGTACTGTCCCTGCCCAGGCCTGCTGGACAATGAGTCAGCGGTAATATTAACCTTACTGCTGACCGCCCTGTCCAATGAGGCCAAAACATTGCCTTCCACATGCTGGTAGAGAGCTGGAATGGCCTTCCATGAAAAGAAATGGCATTTTGGAACCTGGAACCTGAGGTCCAGCACATTCCACAAATTCATAAAAGGGGGAAGAGTCTACCAGCTGAAAAGGCAGCAGTTGCAGTGCTAGCAATTTGGCCAAGCAAATATTTAGACACTGAGCATGTGGATGGCTGGGACCGAATTTCTTTTTACGGTTCAGCAACTGGGGTAGGGACATTTGCCTGCTAAAATCAGATGGTGGTGTACTGCTAGCAGATTGGCTGTAAGTACTTGGGACACCTATAGCTATACCTTCATTCCTCTCAGTGCAGGTTTTTGAGAGGACTGAAGGTATAGTAGGGTTGGAGATCCCAGATGGGGAGCAAGGAGAAGTGCGCCTTTTTCTTTGATGTAGGTCTTTGAAGTGCTGTTGCCAACAGACTGCATGGGAGGTCATCACATGTCTGGTCAAGCATGTCATGCCCAAGCAGCTGCTGTTCTGGCCACACTTGATTCACCTCAGACATAGGTTGCAAACAGCAACGGTGTGATCTGCTGCACACATGTCGAAAAAGCTCACACCAAGGCACTTTTAAAAGTCAGGGGGGAGTCAGAGCTCTGCAGTGTGATGCAATAGGGTGGCTGCCCTTAAGCTGCCCCCTAGAGGACATCCTGCCTCGTTGGAGTTGTGCGTCCTCCTCTCTTCTCTCAGGCACCCAAGTACAGTCAATGACCTCATCATCCCCTCCCTCCTCATCACTGGAGCAAATTTGGCAGTATGCTGCAGCTGGGGGAACATGACTGCCAGTTTCTTGTTCTTCTTGGGCACCCCCTCTCTCTAGTCTCACGTTACTCCCTTCCTCAACCAGTGAACCAATATCAGAACCTTCAAATCGCTGCGCATCCTCCAGCAGCATATACCCGACACTGTGGTAGAATAATTCTGGAGACTCTTCCGTGCATGATGGTGGGGCTACAGAAGGAGTGACTGTGGACAAGGCGCCGGTGGAATAGGCCGGTTTTGCAGCTGCGTTGGAAGGCAAACTACTCAGAGCCTGGGTGACAGAGGATGAGGAGGATGAGGATGGCTTTGTTATCCACTCCACCAACTCTTCTGCATGTTCTGGCTCAATAACACGGCCAGCAGCAGAAAAAAAGGACAATCGTGCCCCACGACCACTTGCAGAGGATGCACCATGTCCACGACCACCAATGTTGTCTGTAGACACAGAGGCTGCTTGCCCTCTTTTAGTGGCCTGTGAGTGTCTGCGACTCCATGGTGGTCTTCCGGACATGATGTATTTTTTCGTTTTGCAACACCACACTACACTGTATTAGATACTGTGTACACCACCAGAAGTGTAATAGAAACAATACACACTGTATTAGATACTGTGTACACCCCCTACACTATATTATAAACTGTACTACAGCTGCACTGTATTGTGTATTGTGTACACCACCAGAAGTGTAATAGAAACAATACACACTTTATTAGATACTGTGTACACCCCGTACACTATATTATAAACTGTACTACAGCTGCACTGTATTGTGTACTGTGTACACCACCAGGAGTGTAGTAGAAACTGTACACACTGTATTAAATACTGTGTACACTGTCTGCACTGTATTAGAAACTGTACTACAGCTGCACTGTATTGTGTACTGTGTACACCACCAGAAGTGTAGTAGAAACTGTACACACCAAATGCACTGTAGATATACAGTCAGGTCCATAAATATTGGGACATCGACACAATTCTAATATTTTTGGCTCTTTACACCACCACAATGGATTTGAAATGAAACAAACAAGATGTGCTTTAACTGCAGACTTTCAGCTTTAATTTGAGGATAGTTACATCCAAATCAGATGAACGGTGTAGGAATTACAACAGTTTGTATATGTGCCTCTCACTTTTTAAGGGACCAAAAGTAATGGGACAGATTAACAATCATCCATCAAACTTTTGCTTTTTAATACTTGGTTGCAAAATCCTTTGCAGTCAATTACAGCCTGAAATCTGGAATGCATAGACATCACCAGATGCTGGGTTTCATCCCTGGTGATGCTCTGCCAGGTCTCTAATGCAACTGTCTTCAGTTCCTACTTGTTCATGGGGCATTTTCCCTTCAGTTTTGTCTTCAGCAAGTGAAATGCATGCTCAATCGGATTCAGGTCAGGTGATTGACTTAGCCATTGCATAACATTCCACTTCTTTTCCTTAAAAAACTCTTTGGTTGCTTTCGCAGTATGCTTCAGGTCATTGTCTATCTGCACTGTGAAGCGCCATCCAATGAGTTCTGAAGCATTTTGGTGAATATTAGCAGATAATATTGCCCAAAACACTTCAGAATTCATCCTGCTGCTTTTGTCAGCAGTCACATCATCAATAAATACAAGAGAACCAGTTCCATTGGCAGCCATACATGCCCACACCATGACATTACCACCACCATGCTTCACTGATGAGGTGGTATACTTTGGATCATGAGCAGTTCCTTTCTTTCTCCATACTCTTCTCTTCCCATCACTCTGGTACAAGTTGGTCTCATCTGTCCATAGGATGTTGTTCCAGAACTGAGAAGGCTTTTTTAGATGCTTTTTTTAGAACTCTTGGCCTTCCTGTTTTTGAGGCTCACCAATGGTTTACATCTCGTGGTGAACCTCTGTATTTACTCTGGTGAAGTCTTCTCTTGATTATTGACTTTGACACACATACACCTACCTTTTGGAGAGTGTTCTTGATCTGGCCAACTGTTGTGAAGGGTGTTTTCTTCACTAGGGAAAGAATTCTTCGGTCATCCACCACAGTTGTTTTCCGTGGTCTTCCGGGTCTTTTGGTGTTGCTGAGCTCACCGGTGCATTCTTTCTTTTTAAGGATGTTCCAAACAGTTGATTTGGCCACACCTAATGTTTTTGCTATCTCTCTGACGGGTTTGTTTTGTTTTTTCAGCCTAATGATGGCTTGCTTCACTGATAGTGACAACTCTTTGGATCTCATATTGAGAGTTGACAGCAACAGATTCCAAATGCAAATAGCACACTTGAAATTAACTCAGGACCTTTTATCTGCTCCTTGTAAATGGGATAAAGACGGAATAAACACACCTGGTCATGGAACAGCTGAGCAGCCAATTGTCCCATTACTTGGTCCCTTAAAAAGTGGGAGGCACATATACAAACTGTTGTAATTCCTACACTGTTCACCTGATTTGGATGTAAATACCCTCAAATTAAAGCTGAAAGTCTGCAGTTAAAGCACATCCCATTTGTTTCATTTCAAATCCATCTTGGTGGTGAACAGAGCCAAAAAGAGTATTAGAAACAGTACACCAAATAATGCACTGTAGATATAGGCTACATGTATACTCTGGATGCAGAGTATACATATATGTACTGTATATATACAAGACTGTGTATATATATATATATATATATATATATATTAATACACCGCCTGAAGTGTATTAGAAACAGTTAGAAACAGAATGCACTGTATATACACTGACATAGGCTACACTGGATGGAGAGTGAGAGTGCGATTTCACAGTGCATTATGGGGCATTCCACGGCGCTAAAATTTTCCGCAAATGCCACATAATGTTCTCTCTTTGGCGAGTGGGCGAACACCCTATGTTCGAGTCGAACTTATGTTTGATCCGAGCATTGAGCTCATCCCTTCTCTCAGCCTCCTGCAAATTACTTTTTTTGGTGCTGTGATCCAACTTACTTTTAGAGGTTGGCTATGTTCATTCTCCACAGTCCCACTGTATGTATGACCTTTGTGGCTCTCTATAACTCACTCCTGAGATGGACCAGGGACTATGGAGTATGGGCTATGGGGTGTTTTTAGTGTGCATAAAGCAGTGCACATGACTGCAACAATTATGGACTACTCATTCCAAACAAACAGAATTGAAAGGGGAAAATGAGAGTTTGGGGAGGCAGAAAAACACAGTAAGAAACATTTTAATAAAAAAATATAAAAATAATTGTTAAGAAGGGGATGTGTATAGATTAATTTTGGAACATAAGGCTATCATTTAATGTCACTTTAATGGTACAACTCTGTGACATCAGCAATTTCTGTTGCTCCTCTTGTTAAAGCTACGGATGAGCCTAACACTCCCGTAACATAACCGGGTGGCCCCACCCCCCTGACGCCATGGGGAAGCCATTGGAAAGTCCCCATGGTGTCAGAGGGGGCGGGGTCACCCGGGTATGTCACAGGGTGGCCCCGCCCTCCGTTAAATAAGAACTGTCAAAGGCGATGAAGCGTCACACAGCGGGGGCCTCCCATGGAGGTGGATCGGTGGCAGATTTTTTTTTCTTTTTCAGTCTGTCGGTGGAGCGATATAAGAAGATGAATGGACATCGTGGGACATTTTTATTTTTTATTTTTTAATAAAGGACTTGTCCCCAAGCTGTGTCTTGTTGTTTTTAACATTTTGACACTTTTTTTGTAAAAGGGGGCTTCCAGATTCCGATAAGCCCCCCGCCCGCAGACCCCCACAACCACCGTGCAGGGTTCCCCTTAAAATCCATACCAGATCTTAAGTGTCCATACCAGATCTTAAGTGTCTGGTATGGATTTTGGGGGGACCCCTACGCCTTTTTTTTAAATTTGGCACAGGGCTCCCCTTAATTTCCATATCAGACCCGAAGGGCCTGGTATGGACTTTAGGGGGGCCCCCCACGCAATATTTTTTTAAATTTTGGTTTGGGGTTCCCCTTAATATTCATACCAGACCCAAAGGGCCTGTTAATGGACTGGGGGGATCCCATGCTCTTTTTTTCAATGAGTTTTATCTATATTGGCAAGACCCAACAATTCATTACAGCTGCGATCAGTTTTAAATGACAATTTTTCCTTTAGAAATGTCATTTTGCTGTGGTACTGTTCTAAACACGGGAAAAATGCGCCACTTTACAGGTATACTATAGACACCCCCCAGGCATAATATTTAAAGTAATATTTCATTTTTATTGTTTCACTTTAAGCATTAAAAAAATCACTGCTCCTGAAAAAACGGTAGCTTTTTAAAAAAATGTTTGCATTGATACATGTCCCCTGGGGCAGGACCCAGGTCTCCAAACACTTTTTATGACAATAACTTGCATATAAGCCTTTAAAATGAGCACTTTTGATTTTTCATGTTAGTGTCCCATAGATTTTAACGGTGTTCCGGTAACTTTACAATTTGCCCCGAACACTGCATATTGTTTGGTGTTCGCAGAACATCCAAACAACCAAAGTTTGAACTTATGCTCAGGCTGAACCATTCACCCATCCCTAGTTAAAGCCCCAGCCCCATCTTTTGGATTTGGCTTTTTGCTGCCTGTCCTATCCCTTGTCTGCTCGAGATGCCTGCCTAAATGAAACCTGCTTTGACCAAATTTTTATTGCAGACTGCACTCTTGCCCTAGGACTTTGCTTTTCCAAAGACATTTCGGGGTTTATTTACTAAAGGCAGTGCAGTGAAGATGCTTAGTAAATGAGATATAGCTTCACTTTGCAAAGAGTACCCAATCACGTGTAAAGAAAATTTTAAAAAAATGCATTTTTGCTGGCACATAATTGGATGATGGAAGTCAGCAGAGCTTCTGCTCATTAACTAAGCTCTGGAGCAACTGCTATTGCAGAGTGCAACTGCACTTTTCAAAGTGCACAGTCTATTTGCCTTTGGTTTGCTCATTTGATGTAGCAAGACAGGTATAGCTTTGTGGTAAAAATCAGTCTCTCCCTAAACTGTGGTGGGTCCATACTTTCTGATGGTGACACATAGGGGTTTATTTACTAAAGGCAAAACCACTTTGCGCTACAAGTGCACTGCAAGTGCACTTGGAAGTGCAGTCACTGTAGATCTAAGGGGGACATGCAAGGAAAATAAAAACCCGCATTTTTGCTTGTACATGATTGGATGGTAAAATCAGAAAAGCTTCTCCTCATTTCAGATCTTCCCCTCAGATCTAAAGCGACTGCACTTCCGAGTGCACTTGCAGTGCACTTGTAGTGCAAAGTGGATTTGCCTTTAGTAAATAAACCCCATAGTACTTATCCTACCCTATGGCAATAGTCCAAATGTGTTTCATTTTGGAAGCTAAACAAATTATGCAATTTGTATATAATATCTTTTGTAGGAGAAGGCATTGCTGCTTGATTTGTCATATGTTCAGGAAAGGAGGTTCAGCAAAGTCAGTTCCATTTTCATCAATGTGACATTCATGACTTGTGTTTATTTTCTCCTGCTCTGTTGTAATTCCGTTTGAAGAGCAGACTGCCGCCTGCTTCACTGGAAATACTTTTTTCAATTTATATCTGTCACACTTGTTGTGAAGGCACTGTCACTCTACCCCAGTAGTACACTTAAGCTCTAAAAGGAACAAAGGGTGGAAAATCTTTTGCACTTGCAACATGATCTATAAAATACCCTTGGTTATAGCTTTAAGAATAATTGCACTGAAATAGATGAGATCCATAACACCAATTCCTAAAATAAGTTCTATAATACAAAGAATGGTTTTGAGTTTGGTACAGTTATTATGTGTCACAAAAAAAGTGTTACCAGGACATCAAAAAAGTGAATTGGTAGACAATAAAGAAAAAGTACAATTTGTCATACATGGTAAAATGCTTTGAGAATACATTTAGAAAAGGGCATTGTGTGGATGTGGAGTTTTTCTTTCATTTTAAGCCATTTAACAGAAACCAATAGTTATATCTCATTTGAGATGGCAAAATAGTCATTTGGAATAATTTGTGGTTACTAGTAAGGGAAATGTGTACCCAAGGGGAAGTATAAATAATAGTAATGATTACACCATCTTATAAATAAACTGAAAGTAATATTCATATGGTAATTATTTATCAATCGTATTATTATAATATCTCATTCAAAATATATATTATATGGTGACCAATTGTTATTTAATTTAAAATGAACCTTACTCTAAAGAAAAACAAAGACCACCTAATATATAGGGGCCCTCACCATTTCTAAATAACTGCATTTATAATAAAAAAGTAGGAAAAAAAGTTAGTACATAAAGTATACTTACTTTATTTCTGTACTGAAGAGTTTGATGTGCATTTCTTTGGGAAATCCCAAATCTTGCCAGATGATGCTCTAGCACACTTATGTCGAGGTAAGCATATTTAAGTACTTTTTTCCAGCTGTTTTTTTATACTCACACCCTGTTCACTTTAATACAATTTAATGCACCATTTTAATACTTCACTCATATTGCACTCACTCTTTAGGCATAGATTCGTGTCATCCATCATTGAAAATGCTTATTTTGTTTAGTTTCTGTTAGAAGTATCAGATAGCGACCCATCCTTGTAACATCAATGTAAGGCAGTGGTCTATTATTATAAAATAATGGTGGGTAGAAAATGTGGGGGCAGCCCCTTTTAATATAAATAAGCCAGTTCAAAAGCACATATACTTTCTGGGACCAGAAAATCACATATTTACTTGAGCCTTTAAGAAGTCACCTCCACCTTGCCCATTCAGTACAAAGTGACAGTGGAGTTGATTTACTAAAGGCAACTAGGTTATTAGTTTTGAAAGGGAGCTATCCTCTAGCTTAGTGAATGTGGTGAAAAATCACATTGTAAAGGATGCCCAATCACATGCAAAGAGAGAAAAAAAACTGCATTTTTGATTGGAAGATGTAAGTCAGCAGGGCTTCACTTCATTCACTAAGCTAAGTGAAAATTTGATTGCCTTTAGTAAATCATCCCCAATATCCATGTAAAGCCCACAACAGATAAACTGAAAGAAAGAGATAATTAGCCTGCTGGGAATGAAGGATGTGATCTAAAAAGATCCATGATAAAGTATTGCTAGAATAATTCTCACTTGTTGCCTTCCTGTAAACCTAGTGTTGCTTCATCTCATCCCTAGAGGTTATGTGAAGAAGACTCTGAAATGTGACCTAGGGCAAACAAAATATTTTATGACTGCTTTCATTTCTTATTATTAACCTAATGCATAATTGGCAGATTATGTAAACTACATGTTAGATCCCCTACTTCACTGTACCTCTTAAAGTGCACCAGCGGTGTTAAAGAGACCACTATACATCTGCACCTGCACAGTTGCTTAAAAATGTCCCTTTTAAGACACTTATCCTAAAGAATTTAAAGCAGAACTATACCCATCCATTTACCGGTTTCAAAAAACAATTACATTCCCGGCATGCTGGGATAACTAAGTGTCACATTTGCTTGTGCTCTCAGCCAAACTGTCAAACCATCAAATGGCTGCAGTCATACGTTCACATGTGCAGCACCATAGCAGTTGTAGATCAAATTAAGGCTAAGGTGGCAGCTTTCTTGGTAGAAAAGGATAGAAGGTTTTAGTTCCACTTTAAATGACCTCTCTATGCTACTCTCCTTTGAACCGTGCCTTTGTTCACTGTTGCTCTTATGATATAATTGTAGACATAGATGTTTTCTAGTGCAAGAGATTCCAGCATATACATAACTGTCACCCAAGACTGAGTTGTCACTTGTTGGGGGACTGTACAGCATGCCTTGATCTATGTAAATAACCCATTTCTAAGGTGACTATAAATGGAGTGGACATTTTCAAGACATATTTATACAACTCTTAGGGGTTCTTGAATGTTTATTTTTTCAACTCTAAATCACGAACGATAAAGTGGAGGGGGTTTTTTGGAACTTTAAATGAAGCCATGGCCTGGTAAGGTCATGTATTTCCATCCCTGGGGACTTTAAATAAAGCCATGGCCTGGTAAGGTCATGTATTTCCATCCCTGGGGACTTTAAATAAAGCCATGGCCTGGTAAGGTCATGTATTTCCATCCCTGTTGATGTCAAAAATAAGGAGGAGAGCAAGAGAGTGGGACTTTACATGAAGCACGTGGTTGCAATAGTAAATTGGTGAACATATAGGTAATTTATTGATTATTATATAGTATAGTATATACATACATATAATACTGCTATCAATTATAGACGATGAGCATAGTAATAACAATAAACATGGTAATGACATTGGTATCTCATGATATAACCACAATAATATTCCATAGTTCACCAATAGCAAGATTGTATAAAACTATAAATTGTGAAATTGTTCCTGCAGGACCTATGGCCTCACTAGTCCTGTAAGGTGGGTATTGCATAATGACTTCATACAGTAAGTAAGTATGCACCGGGTGTGGGGTCCTCTTTACCCTACCCTGTTCATGTTTATATATATCAGACTATTCATATATAATAATTCTATTTTAGATACATTACGCACTTGCTCCTGACGAGTGGCTCAAAAGCCACGAAATGTGTAGAGCTATGAGACGCTGTGTTTCTACTAACACTTACCCAGACCTTTAAGTCATTATGCAATACCCACCTTACAGGATTAGTGAGGCCATAGGTCCTGCAGGCACTATTTCACAATTTATGGTTTTATACAATCTTGCTATTTATGAACTATGAATATTATTGTGGTTATATCATGAGATACCAATGTCATTACCATGTTCATTGTTATTACTATGCTCATCGTTTATAATTGATACCAGCATTATATGTATGTATATACTATATAATAATCAATACATTTCCTATATGTTCACCAATTTACTCTATTGCAACCACATGCTTCATGTAAAGTCTCACTCTCTTGCTCTCCTCCTTATTTTTGACTCTAAAGCATGAACAGTGATATTTTGAGATATAAATTCTTAAATTATTTTTTGAAAATTATCAGCTCAAACACTTTTATTATTTTCAAACTCAGCAATAGCATCATGAACAGTGAGCTGACATTTACATTTATGTACAGAAATACTTACAGTATAAGACTTCTTAAGTCCTGCATTATACAACATACTCTCTTGTGCATGTATAGTTAGCCCTTTAATTTTAATAATAACAGATAACAAAAATGTGGCTTTCATTTGCCACATTCGGTTAAAAGGGTTACTTACTAATGATTTGTGCCCTAAGTAGTGATTTGCTCTCTCAGGGCATCTCTCACTTACAAACCTCTACCAGTCTTTAATGTAGGCTTGACTGATTCCAAATGTCAAGGTGCTTCTTAGCATCTAAAATAATTGTGCCTGTCTATCTTACTGATACTAAATGCCTCATTTACTTTTCATTCCATAAATCCATCCTTTCAAATGGATGGCAAAAATATACTATTCAAAAAAGAAGCGACAATCTTATAAAATACATTTTGTGAAACTCTAATTTGATAATGTCATCACAGATCTCTTTAAAGCATTTGTGTAAGGCTAGAAAATAGGCATACCAATCTTTTCTCAATGGAATTTGATTTACTTTTATATTTTTCTCATCAACACAGAAAAGTAAATGAATGGAACTTTAATACAAATAATCTTATGCCCAGGTACATTTTAAAGCAGGGCTATAGCTTCTCCATTTACACATGCATTGTTTGCAGAATTTCTAGGAATAAATTGTGCATTAATGCATACTGCAAAATGTCTTCCTAGCTGCTGCATTTATATATGTCCAGGCTGGTGTATGGGTCCGCAGCAGGAACCTGGAAGCTACTTGACCTCTGCCTTGTCTGTTCAAGATTCCTAACTCAGAGACCATAGCTTTTCTTTGACTCCTTCTTGATACATCAAGACACTTAGCACTGTGCAAAGTAACAGTGCATGGTGCTGCATAGATTGATAGTGCTGCTCTCAGGCCATCCTCCATCCCCCCTTCAGTGGTGTCACTTCCTTCCACTTCCAATCCTTTCTAACTAACAGGAGGCTGAGAGGCTGATAAAATGATAAAATCAGCAAAATGGTAATCAGTAATTCAAGAAGATGCTAAAAGGGCAAATTCAAGGAAAAAAAAAATGTTCAACAGTTGCTACTTACAGTATACCTAGTACCGAGTGCTATATTGAACATAGTATAGTTATGTTTTTATTTTTTTCCAATAAATAGTTTTATTGATATAATTGACACTACAAATTGTAATACAAAAACAAAGATAACATTATAAGTACCCCAGGAAGGGGTCACAGTCATAGAGAAAAAAAAGAAACGGAGAAATAATGAGGTGTACACATTAATAGCATTGAGAAAGGTCAGGGCATAGGTGGTCATGTTACAAAGTAAGGGAAGATGAGATTTTGTCATCTTTAATGTACAAAAATAGAAACTTAGATCTTTTTAAGCCTACAAAGTTAAAGGACATTAAAGACTTTAGTCATGAAGTGAATCTAGGCAAGGACTGGTAGAGGGTCACAAGCATTATCAGCATAAAGGTTCAGTATACAATGTGAATGTTATGACAAACCTTAACAAGGTATAAAGTATTTGGCATAAGGTACTAAACAGTACCTTAGTGGACAAAAGATTGTCTCTGTTCTGTTTTAACTCTCCGGGGCTACAGTGATGTTTCTGAAGCCATCATTTAATATGTTCATAATGTTCACCTTGAGACATTAATGTAAGAGAAGATAAGCTGCTAAAGGAGACTCAGTCCATTACTGCCATCATCAGACTTGTGGTGACTATTTTGCAATAGCTATAACCACTGCAACAGTACAACAATGCTCCAAAACCCCTTAGTGAGTGAATTGATAGTACATTTGATAATAGTTTTTCTTTTGATGTTAGCAAGAGTGGAAGTAATAGAACAGGAGCCATTCATTCTAAATGCTCTGGATTTTAAAAGACCATTAATCCAGCAGCCATGAATGGAGGCCTCCTGTCTATAAGTAGGGCCACCACAGGTTCTATAGCAATGGGATACAGCAAGGAAGACAAGGGGCATCCCTGCTGATTGCCAAAATATATTTGGAACGATTCACCAATCTGATTGTTGACCTGTGTACAAACCATTAGATGGCAATATAACAACTTGACCCATGTAATACATTCTTTCCCAAAACCAAACTATTCAAGGATTGCAAATAAGTATGGTAATTCAAAATTTCCAAATTAAACATTAAAATGTATACAAAAAGCATAATTGAAGGAGTTCAGTTTTCATTTGGGTTTTACTGTAGTGTGCCAATCTACCTCATTCCCTTTGGTGATCTTGGAACACATTTCTGGTGATACTATATATACTATTTGTATAGTTAGGTGGGATCAGAAGATAATTAGATGGCCTGTCTGGTAAATGCAAAGATAAGGCTTGTGGTAAGTTTGGAAACTTCAAAGAATAACTAAAACAAAGAACAAAAATGCAATATATTGCAACTTATCGGTCCTTAGATATGCTGGCTGCATTTGTTTTTTTCATTCTAAAAATGATTTTAATCAAGTCCAGAAAATACCAGTTGGTCTTGGCAGAAATGCAATTTCCTTGTCACTTCCTTTAAGCTGAAATAAAGGGGAAAAAAGTGTCTTCTGTAAACAACTAATTTAGTCCCAAGAGGAAAAGTACTATAGAAAAAATGTTTTATTAATAATTAAATTATTATTATTATTATTATTATTATTATTATTATTATTATTATTATTATTATTAATAATAATCTCCCCATCCCTCATGTAGTGTAGATGAACAAAAGTCGAAAAGTTTGAAGTCAGGCTTGGGTGATAATTATGGCTCCCTCCAAATATACAGTGCGTTACTCCCAGGATTAGCAGGTAAAGTAAGGAAAAAAAACATATTAAAAAAAATATAAAAATATAAAAAATTCTATATCCAGCCTAATAAGTATCTTAAAGTGAATGTATAAAATATGTATTTATATAGTCTTGTTTGCTTTCATAAAATTCCTATTTCTCTGGATTTTTCCTTGAGCTCAGCAGTCCTTCAAAGAAGGCTGGAGAGTTCATACAAAAGTTTGGAATTTGGCTTCAGCTGAAATATCCAAAAGATTCATCATATTGGTTATATTCTACAAATGGGTACAACACTGAGATCGCATATAACACAAATTAGAATCAACGCAGTTGCAAGGTGTAGCTTCAGCAATAAAGTAACATTTTTGATTAGTCACTTTGCCAGTTATAGATTTAATTCAGTTCAATAAACACCTGTCATCTTTCATAATTACAAGTGGAATTAATGAAAGGATTAAAAAATCATTATTGTTTTGTCATAATTTTGTAAAACAGTCACAAAGCTGTGTTGTTTGATTTCATTTTTCATATGCAGTAGTCTCTAGACACGCATAAAGAGATCATTTTTATCAATGCATTTTCAGTGCTACATAGTTTTTGCTGCTTTAGCTAGCTACTATTTTATACAGACTTAAAGGTCACTATGGTGGACATTTCTATGAGGATTTCAGTATGAACAGCAGAGCATAATTAATGTTAACTTCCAGTGAATAATTACACATAACATTAATTGACTGCTGAAAACAAATGAGCAATACTTTGGCAAGTGAGTTAGCATGCTAATCATGGATAAAATTCTAATCTATAAATTCATCAATAACCTGTGACTATTAATAACAAGGGGTCACCTTGACTGTTTGCTCCAAAATAAGACAAAAGACAAGAAAATACATTTCTATATGAAAAAAAATAAAACAAAGACTAATAAAGGGAAAAAAACACATACACAAATAAAATGTTTGCACCTATGTCTAGTAAAAAAAACAATCTTAAAGTTAACTACAAATAAAGCGAAGGCTTTTTTGTTGTCATGTTTTTTTAACACAACACTTTATAAAAGAAAAAAAATACAAAAAAGAATTCATTTACACTTAAATAGTAAAAAAAAAAATAGCTAAAGGGAAAGTGGAAATAAAAAGTTAATTAAGTGATTGAGGTTATCTAACAGTTAATAAGGAGTTTTTTTTTTTCATTTGTTAGATTGCTGGAACTGACATTATGTGCAGATATTCTTTTGATCTGTATGTACTTATTGTTACAAATGTACAAAAATATTACAATATATTTATGAGTGAGGCCTGTAAACACTATAGGCAGACATTTCTTACACAAAAGCCACTGTCTGTGCTGCTAAGACAAAGACCAGACAATAAATGAAATTGTGTTGCAAACAAATGCTAATGCACCATCTACATAAGTTAGCCTCTACCCCCCTAGATAAATGTGAAGCTACACTTGTGTAGCATAGGTAGTTCATAAAATGTTCATGAGGAGTTCATAAAAATCCGTTAGGAAGGGTGTTGCATTTTAGTAGGCAGCTCCACCTGAGACAGGAACACATCTCTGAAATTACAAAAAGGAACATAACAGGGCGCCAGCTAAGTGGAGCATCATTGGGTTTACTATGATTAAAAAGCCAAATGCAAACTCACCGAAATATAAAATCAAAGCGCTTATCCGCAGTCATGCCACATTGGATGGAAGCCGTCCCCCAGAAGGACCACTTGTGACAGCAAACACTCTCCTCACTTCCTGGAACATTGGACTTTGTTTCCTCACTGACAACATGCTGTTTGCTGTCACAAGCAGCTCTTACGGCGGGTGGCTTCCATCCAATGTGGCATAGCTGCAGATTTCTTTTATATTTATATTGCATTAAAAGATCACCATTAGAAATCCAAGCTACTCTTGGACAGCTACTGCTTGAACAGGAAATAGTTAGTGGCCAGTTGGACCACTATACCAGTTCACTAGGCAATAGAACCATTCAGATTCACTGACCAAGCTGATTCACTCCTACATTTTCACATTCCTCATTTTTTTTTCTTATCCTTACTTGCTAGTCTATAATACATGAGAACATGAAAATCCCACAAAAACATTATAGATCGTTATAATTAAACTTAACATATAGGTTAAATAGGTGCGGTAATATATTTTAACCGGTTCCCGACCGGCGCACGCCAATGTACGTCGGCGTGGGCAAATGGACTTGCACGCCGGCCGTTATCTTCCGTGAGTCGGGTCGCGGGTCCCGCGGACTCGATCGCCGCGGGGATACCCGCAATTGCCTCATGGAGAGCATGAACGGGGAGATGCTGCTGTAAACAGCATCTCCCCGTTCTGCCTAGTGACAGTGTCACTGGATCTCTGCTCCCTGTCATCGGAGCAGAGATCAGTGATGTCATACACACAGTCCATCCCTCCTACAGTTAGAATCACTCCCCTAGGACATACTTAACCCCTCCCCGCCCCCTAGTGGTTAACCCCTTCACTACCAGTGTCATTTACACAGTAATCAGTGCATTTTTAATCACACTGATCGCTGTATAAATGACAATGGGCCCAAAAATGTGTCAAAAATGTCTGACATGTCCGCCATAACGTCGCAGTCACAATAAAAATTGCTGATCGCCGCCATTACTAGTAAAAAAAAATTATTATTAAAAATGCCATAAAACTATCCCCTATTTAGTAAATGCTATAACTTTTGCGCAAACCAATCAATAAACGCTTATTGTGATTTTTTTTACCAAAAAAATGTAGAAGAATACGATCGGGCTAAACTGAGAAAAACAAATCTTTTTTTTATATTTTTGGGGGATATTTATTATAGCAAAATGTAAAAAATAATGCGTTTTTTTCAAAATTGTCGCTCTTACTTTGTCAGTTAAAGCGACGCAGTGCCGAATCGCAAAAAACGCTCTGGTCAGGAAGGGGGACAAATCTTCCGGGGCTGAAGCGGTTAATATTATTTAAAGTGGCAATAGTCCTCAGAATTATTCAGAGGTCCAAGTTATAGGGTGAGCATACCATATTCACCAGCACAGGCATTTGTGGGCAAGTGTATAGGTTTGTTTTAGCACAATTTTATGGGTGTTCTTTTAAAATAATTTTGTGAGCATTTTGACTTTTTCGGTATAGATACTGCTCTGAAAATTGTGAGCACCATGTGGTTTTTTTTTGCCTATTTGCTTAGGTATTCTGGATTGTTGTTGAACAGTGAAGATGAAAGTGTGGTAAACTGAAAGAAAAGTACAGATTTGGATACATTTATATATATACTTTCTATCATATAGAGATCCATTGAAAAGGACGAACACATTTCCAATAGTTTTGACTAAAAATCCATGCATATGCAAGATATTTTGAATGTGGCACAATATTACAGACTTTGGAAGTTTATGGGCCTTTTTTAAGAACTTTATTTAGTAGACAATAGGGGAAAAATTATAGAATATAATGTATGCTTTATATATATATATATATATATATATATATATATATATATATATATATATATATATATATACACATTATATGTATTATATATACACATTTTTGTAAGCTGGCACTGTTAAATAGCAGGTTTCTATTTTTTTAGACCCTTTTTGTCTTAAGACTAGTATACAGCCTGGGCTTTACAGACAAATACATGTATTACTTTATTATCTTAAGTAATAACAATGATATTACGGAATAAACAGGGAATAATGGAAATATAAAAATGTGATCTGATCCATAGGGTATACACATATGGGGGCTGACGTGGTTAGAATAATACCTAGTGATACCTAGTGCCCTGGTTCTGGCACACCCTGGTATAGGGTGACAATACTCTCAATTGTGCTATTAGATTTTTGTCACGCTGACTTTGATTGAAAAATAAAAGTGGCCATTTTGTTTTGATTGCTGAAGTACATGCATGTGGACAGGACGTGGTTGCAAAAAAATCGCAGAAGATATGCAGCCCTGAAATGCACCAAAGGATGAAAAAGATGTAAAGTATTTTATTCCCAAAAAGAGACAATTGTTATGACACAATGCTCTAGCAAATAAATATCATCCCATTGAGGTTTACATCTACTACATGTACCACACATCATGACTTAGGGTAAATCAAGCTCATGGTTGCAATAGCAGCCATGAGCTTGTTTAAAAATGTTATTCCCCAGCTCATGACTTTATTGTACAAGTGGTCAGTGCTTCTACAGACACACATTTAAAAAGCTCGCCTAGAATGTATGAATATATAAACACAGATTGCATCATTTTGTGGGCCCTGACATATTTGGCATCTATTTACTCAACACCATGTCATGTTTTATATTTTGCAAAGAACAGTCCAGTGATTTTTTTCCCCCAAAATTTGGTTTGATAAACAACTGCACAAATATTGTGAGATTTGCAACTGCTCCTGTTTTTTTTCACATGTTCTCAGCTTTTAAGCTATATATAATGTTTTGGCTGTTATAAGTATTCTTCAAGCCAAAAATGCCTATTGACCCCCGGAAGATTTACCCCCCTTCATGACCAGGCCACTTATTGTTGCTGTGTAAGTCGGATGTTTGTAACTAGGGGGCCCCCTGTATATATATATATATATATATTTATATATATATATATTATGCTTATGCTTTCTGCTATATAACATATTCAATCAAAAAATTGAGAAGATCAAATTTTTTCATAAATTTAAGCCAATAAAATTTTTTAAAAGATCACATTTTTCATAAATCTTGGCCAGTTTAGGCCAATTCTACTACACATTTTTGGTAAACAAAAAAAACCCAATACACGTATATTGATTGGTTTACACAAACATTATAGCGTCTACAAACTATGGGATCTATACTGGAATTTTTTTTATACTAGTAATGGTGGTAATCAGTGACTTATAGTGGGACTGCGATATTGTGGTGGACAATCGGACACTAACTGACACTTTTAACACTTTGTGACACTGCGGGAACCAATAACAATAATACAGCAATCAGTGCTAAAAATATGCACCATCACTGTACTAATGACACTGGCTGGTAAGGGGTTAAACATCTAGAGTGATCAAAGGGTTGACTGTGTGCCTAGCCAGTGTTTGTGTTTACTATGTGTGCTGCTTTTACTAGGGGAAGAAGTGGATTTGAGTCCCTGCTTTGCAGGAACACAGAAACCATCCCTTCTTCCCGTCTGAATGGAACTCTGCCTTGTTTCCGTTCTGAGTCTCTGCTGAGGATCGGCAGATGCCAGCAGACATTGAGTGCCAACACCCACAGATAGGCTTCTGCTGTGAATATTCACAGCAGAAACGGCGCTCCCCTAAAGGCGGAAGTGAGGGATCACATGTATATACGTGATCCAGAGCACAGCTGCTACCCTGTAGTAGCAGAACTACTATAGGGAAGTCAACAAGTGGTTAAAAAATGGTCTAACAGTGAAAGGGTTAATGTTAGGTTAAAGAAAATATGTATACACCTTACACCTTACCAACCTCTCAGTGTCTGCCAACCCTCTCCTCCAATCCCTACACTGGCTCCCAATCACCCAGCGAATTAAATTCAAAATACTAACCACAACATACAAAGCCGTTCACAACTCTGCCCCGAGCTACATCACCAACCTTGTCTCCAAATATCACCCAAATTGTCCTCTCCGCTCTTCTCAAGACCTCCTACTCTCAAGGTCTCTCGTCTCCTCCTCTCATGCTGGTCTCCAGGATTTCTCCAGAGCCTCTCCCATCCTCATGAACTCGCTACCTCTCCACCTGTCTGGCTATCCCCTACTCTTGCTACCTTCAGGCGATCCCTGAAAACTCATCTCATCAGGAAAGCCTATCACGTCTCTAACTAATCTTTTACCACTTCCATCAGCTCATTCCTCACAGTTACAACCTTTTGTACCATCTGCCCCACCCTATTAGATTGTAAGCTCTTCTGAGCAGGGCCCTCTTAATCCTCTTGTATTTTATTGTATTATAACTGTATTGTCTCCTTTTTATATTGTAAAGCGCTGCGTAAACTGTTGGCGCTATATAAATCCTGTTTATTATTAATAATAATAATAATAATAATAATACAAATGAACCTATTTTTTTGGTTTTCATTTTAAGTAAGAACAACTGTGCACCACGATGATGATGTGAATATAATTACAAAAGACAAAGAAACAGGGCTTTTCAAACATTAACATGCATACAGTATAGATTGAACAGAATAAAAGTATATGGTTCTTCAAAGAGGTCTGTACTTTGCAAGAGGACACAGCAGGAAACAAAATCAATGATTCATTAAAAACAGCTACATGCATTTTGAAACATTGTTTTGTGTAATTATCATACACTTTCTGGTGATGTCACAGAGAGACATTGACAGGTAATACCTCCCCAAATGCAATTCTGTGTGCCCTCTTACCTGCTTTTCAAGTGCTATTATGTCTTGATTAATTAGTAGACTGTAATGCACTTGACAGTATCACTCACACAGACATCTAAATCCCTGGCAATTAAAAGACAAAACACTGTTGGTTTGGAGGATGATGTCATTGTCTGTACTGTGGGAGCTATGACTTTGAGATATGACCACAAAAATTTCACTTTACTTCGTATGCATTTCCTTACAGCAGGAAGTAGCCATCCCTGCTGTAAAATTCATATTTTATACCCCAAGTTCAAATGCATTATATATTACAAATAAAGAATTTTTAGAAATGTGCAATACATTTGTATTCTTTTTTTTCCTGTGTATTAGGCAAAATATCTTAAATTTCAAGCACATATGTGATAATAGATGTTCTTCCTATTATAAGTGTTCAGCCAAAGGCTAGATTATCAGCATGACAGGCAACTGAAGGTGAATATTTTTTTTCATGATGACATTATAATTTCCGTATAGCTTTATTGAAAGCGTACTGAACAAAGAACCTTCCTACATTCAGAGCTAAGCCTTGACTCTGATTTTACACAAGCCCACATACATTACTATTTAACAAAAGCTGGTTGCTACACATTTCAGTGCTGCTAAAATGTGATAAAAGAAATTATTTGCAGATACTGTTACTAAGTCAGAATAAATGTCAAGACAATTTGCTGTTGTTTTTATACAAGAAAATCCATTGCTGAAAAGATATTCATTTCTAATTTACTGCTGCATATTTCTGTTGGATGAGAGATTGAGAAGCAAAAGAAGAAAAGTATTATAACATGAATTATATTTTCCATGAATTTAATAAACGTATGACATGCCTCAATGACAGAAAAGGGCTGCAAATTGTATCTTCCGGTATCAATTAGTATTGCACCCTAGGTGCTCTTCAAGTCAATATAGAATGATTAATGACCTTCATTTTTGTAACATAATGCCAGTGAACATTTAAAAAAAATACATTAGTTAATGTTATTATTTCTATGTCAGCTTAAAAAATGCCCTTTGATATTATTAGTTTCACACATAGGGTATTACCCTTGAACTAAAAGGTTTGAAAAATGTATTTTTATTGACAAACTTGGCTTAGAGTGTCAGTACTGGTTTTAAAATGCATTTCATGTGTGGTACCATTAATCTCATGTTCATTTAACAAGCTAGTTGAACAGCTTGTGATTTCTTTACCTGACAAAAAAAAGAATAAGATTTAAATCTTGGTCTTCTATTTAATTTAGAATGCAAACTAGACCCAGTAGTCAATAACACAACAGATCAATATAGTATTTTTTTCTTTTTTGACAATAAATCAAATAAGGGTAACCTGATTTTATGCTCTCACATTTAATACTTGCATACTCCAATTTCTATGCAAAAATGTAACAATTTCAGCAATGGGTGTGGGGAAGGGCACTAAGGGTGCTATGGGTGCAAAATGCATGAGTTAAAATATATATATATATATATATATATATATATATATATATATATATATATATATATATATATATAGTCAAAATCCTGCCTTTACATGAACTTTATATTAAGCACCCTTTGCAGCTATAACAGCTTCAATCCTTCTGTGGCTGCCCACAAGGCTTTGAAGTGTGTCCATGGGAATGTTTGACAATTCTACCAGAAGCACATTTGTGAGGTCAGGCACCGATGTGGACGAGAAGTCTGGCTCGCAGTCTTCGCACTAATTCATCCCAAAGGTGTTCTATCAGGTTTAGGTCAGGACTCTCTGCAGGCCAGTCAAGTTCCTCCACCCCAAACTTGCTCATCCATGTCTTTATTGACCTTGCTTTGTGCACTGGTGTGCCGTCATGTTGGAACAGGAAGGGTCCATCCCCAAACTGTTCTCACAAAGTTGGGAGCATGAAATTGTCCAAAATGTCATGGTATGCTGACGCCTTAAGAGTTCCCTTCACTGGTGATTGACTGCTAAACTATTCTTTGATGTTTTGGCTACATAGTGTGTGCATCTGTTCTTGATGGAAATATATAGTATTCAATAATTTCTATGCAGTTCATTAATGTAAACACAATCAGTGTTTCTCACTGAAAGTTATGAAAGTTGCCTGTTAGTTTCCCTGTTGGGTACCCTGCAAAATTTCATAATTTTCCTTAAAAAAACTGTAATAATCAACATTAAAGCTCAACTTTGGGCTCCAATTTTTTTTTTTGTATTCCCACAATGATTTTTGTGCCTTCCTCTTGAAAATCATACTGGTGCTTCTAGGCCTATAGATTGCCACTAAAATAGGCTTACATGACTTTGTCCCTCTTATTACAAAGATATCAGCCTATATGCTTTGTTCACCAGATTGTGCATAATTTTAACAAGTTAGGCCATGCAGATAGTCTAGTATTGATAGATACTTCCCAACTGAATCATTTATCTCAACTATATTTAAGATGAAACTTTAGAAAATTCTCCTAACTAGACATTTGTACATTTTTAAGCCATTGCAGTTTGGGACAAATCACAAAATATAATGAATGAATGAATCTGTAGGAATAGATGTTTAATCAGGAAACAGTAGGAAGGTCTAACTTAGAAATCATTCTATCAAGACCAATTTGTTCTTCTTTATTGACATTATATACATGATATGTTTATCTTGAGAAAAGCCTAAAAATTATTTTTAGGTCCCATGGAATTCCTGCAAAAATTATAGTTGTAAATATATTAAGACAATAAAAATTAAAATGGAAATGCACTTCTCTGAAGAAAAGTCCGGGTTTTTTTTTCTTTTGCTGTGCAAAAAACAAAAATGGACAGATAGGAAAATGGACAATTTTAGGGTCCCCTCACATTAGTGGCCAGTAGAGAAACATTATCACCAAAACTATACAGCTACTGTTGGGCAGTAGCCAGTCAACCACTGCACACTTCTTATAGACTTCTCAATGACCTATGGAGGAACCCTGTTTGAAAATGACTGTAAAAAAATAGAAAACCTATAATGCAGATCTTTCAGAACTGCTCTCAGAATAGTTTTGTCACTGCCATGCAAAAAAATGGATGCCATAGCACAACATTCACTTGCAATCTAGATGTTGAACTGACTTGTGTAAACACAGGTGGCCTAATGCACTAGTTATTCTCCTGCATCAGTCTGTGAAATCACAACATCTGTAAACAACCATTTTTTTCCCAGTCCTAGACATCAACATGTAGCATCTACCATATGTTTCTATGATTTCAAGTTTAACGAGAAGACATAAAAATGAGAAGGCATACAAACAGGCATTTCAGACTTTAACCAGCTAGATGTTGTCATCTAATGTCAGGATTGAGTTTTTAATGACACAATATAATATATAGTACAAAGATAAATGTGCTTGTGATCTAATTGCCAAGAGTTTGTATTGTAAATTAATTACCAATTCACAGCATGACATTTACAGGAAGAAAGAAATCCTGCTGGCAACAACCAATGCTTTCTCACATCAAACCCTGAAGTCTTCCCTTGCCTGACTACCTTTTATTTACATAATTATGTCTGTTCCCAGATTCATTGTTTTTTGCTACTGCCAATTAAAAAATTAATTGCACATGAATGGGAATGTAATGTAAGTATTTTTTTTTTGCTGTTTCATAGTGCAAAACATATGAAAGAGTGAACATTTCCCATAGATCTTATGCCATATGTATAGAAAAACAATAAAGGAATTGTATTTTTACAATCATTATACATTGTTTGTACAATACTAACATTACCATGCAATGCAAAGAAGTTATCCACATTAATTAAATGACACTAAAACAATAATAAAGAATCTGTGCATTGGGCCATTTTCTGTTCTGATTCAGACTAGCATTCACTATGCACCCTTTCCTGACCTACTGCGATGAATGGCATACATATTAGCATACACTTCCAAACAGTGTGATAAACACTTTGTCATATGGAGGCCTCTTTGAGGAAAAAACGTATAGTTATTGTGAATGTGTTGGAATTTTAGGTTTAGAATTTTAAGATTCCAAAGCTAATGATCTAATGCCTCCAGATGAAGCCACGTGTGAGGTGGTGAAACTAGTAGAGGTGGAGTCTGGCGGTGGAACCTTGTCGCAAGTGAGTGAGGCCTTTCTGATGTATTACTTATGCTTTTAATGTATTAAATATATGTGAGTTGTATACTAGATAGGGTGGAGAGGTTCATTTTTAATCCCTTGGTTACTGCACTATTGGAGGCACTTTCTATTTTTTTCCATGTATTGTTGAAGCTACCAGCAGCCAATGTGGATTACAAATCTGGAGTGGTACAGTAGGAGGAACCCTTATCAGATTTGCGATATTATCTGGGTCTGGAGAGTCCAATAGAGGTTACTAAGGACCAGTGAGGATTTCCTGGAGGGATTGTTGCACATTGTGCAAGGCGTGTTTGACCTTCTTTAGGGTCTTGCAAGGAGGTGAGCGAGTAGTACATGTGATGGCGGGAGCACTATGCATATAGAGGCTGTGTGATGTAAAGAAGTGCTTTACATTTCTCTGCATGTTAACGGAAGAAATTATCACTTTATTATTTGACTTTTTATCTTTGAACACATTATTGATGCAGCACTGTCTCATATATATGATATTTGCTGTATTTTTGTGGGAGCACATAAGTGACAGCAGCAGCAATCTTAGTTTTTTCATATTTTTATTTATTCATTGTTATTGCATAATAGCGTGCAACTACCTCACTTTTAAACAAACAGGTTATACTTACCTGCTCTGTGCCATGGCTTTGCACCCATCAGCCCAGATCCAACTTTTCTTGGGTCCCTCCCTCCAGCTGAGTGCCCCTACAGCATGCAGCTTGATATGGGGGTACCTGAGCCGAGCCGCTGCTCTGTGTGTCCATTCAGACATGGTGCCACGACTCGGCCCCCCCCTCTCTCTCCTCATTGGCTCACTGACTTTGATTGTCTCAACCAATCTGGAGGGAGCATCCCGGACAGCCGAAAACTCTTGTGCAACATCGCTGGATGAAGATGGGGTATATGGGGGTATGGGGTAGATGTATACAGTATATGACGGATATTGAAATTTTCAAGATGGCAGATCTTTACGTACACAGCTATAACACTGGTATATATTCAAAAGTAACCCTGTGCTATTAGGCAGATGATCTACTACTATATGGAATTTATTACATATTATCTTACTAACAATTTCAGCTCTTATTATCTTTTCCATTCCTGGAATGAAGTGGGAAAGGGTTAAAACCTCTCTTGATTTTTTATTGCCGCTTATTGTTGCTTGTGAAAATAGTATGTTACTGAAAAAGGGTATAAATGCTTGTGTCTCCCAAGGGTGTAAATGCCTGTGCCTCCCAAAGGTGTCTCCCAAAGGAGACAAAGGCAGCTATAAAAAGAACAGACATGTATTTTAACCCTCCTCCACCCAATTCAAAAATCTTAATAAAAAACATTTTGGTAGAGCTGTGCTTTAAAAGCAAATTGGCTATGATTTTCAAATAGTGCTTCTATAACAGCCATGGCCTAGTGGTAATAGATTTCTTTGAAATTCAGATTAAATAAATAATAAGTAAAGCTATAATAAAGTTAGTCCTTTGCAGCATATAGTATCTTTCTTCTTTTGACTAGATATAGAAAGCCATTCATTGCATAAGTTTCGGCCAAGAAATCCAGATGTGAGCAATGACTTAACTGAATACTAACTGTGACCTGCCTATTCAAGAAGATCAACTAATGGCCACTACTTCAGACAGTATTTTGACAATCAGGATTACATGTTTAGCTTGCTTATATATTAAAACAAATAGTACATTTTAAATGTGTTTTCTTTTTTTTTTCATCAGATTTTACAGTTATTTTAAACTTCAACCACCAAGCGTTAATAATGGCCGAATAAACATAGCATGCTTTACTTAAGATGGAATAGCATTTTTAAATACTTGAGGACCAAGCCTATTTTTTCAAACTTGGTATTTACAAGTTAACATCAGTTTTGTTTTGCTAGAAAATGACTTAGAACCCCCAAACATTATAAAAATAAATATATATATATATATATATATATATATATATATATATATATATATATATATATATATATATATATATATATATATATATATATATATATATATATATATATATATATATATATTTATTTATTTATTTATTTTTCCAGACATCCTAAGGAATAAAATGGCGGTCGCTGCAATACTTTATGTCACACCGTATTTGAGCATCGGTTTTCCAAGCGCCATTTTTTGCAAAAAACAAAATAGGACAACAGTAAATTTAGCCAAATTTTTTTGTTATTATTGTGAAAGATAATGTTATGCCAAGTAAATTGATACCCAACATGCCATGCTTCTAAATTGCGCCCGCTCGTGGAATGGCGGCAAACTTTGACCCTTAAAAATCTCCATAGGCGACATTTAAAAAACTTCTACAGGTTACCAGTTTTGAGTTTCAGAGAAGTTATGTTGCTAGAAGTATTGCTCTCACTCTAATGATCACGGAAATACCTCACATGTGTGGTTTAAACAATGTTTTCATATGCCGGCGCAACTTACGTATGCTTTCGGTTTTTCACACAAGCTCGGCGGGATGGGGCGCTTTTTTTTTGTTATTTATTTTACTTTTTATTTCTACACTGTCCTTTAAAAAAAAATGTTTGGTCACTTTTATTCCTATTACAAGGAATGTAAACATCCCTTGTAATAGAGAAAAAGCATGACAGGACCTCTTAAATGTGAGATCTGGGGTCGAAATGACCTCAGATCTCATATTTACACTTATATGCAATAAAAAAAAATTCCCCTTTAAGACCATTGGGCAGAAGTGACGTTTGACGTTGCTTCCATCATCCAATGTTATGGAGCCGAGTGGGGGCATAAGGGACATCATACCTACTATAAGATAAACAATAAAAATACATATATCATCCTAGTTTTGGCATAGCTTCTGTTTGCAAATGTTCCTATGCAAGCAAGTTTCATGTAATGACCAAATGTACATCTGGAAATGTCAAAGTATTTTACTTTTATACCTTTGTTGTTATTTTACTCTGTGAAACATTTAATAAAAACTATTTGGAAGAAGAAGGGAATGGGAAACCACCTAAGGTGATTTTTTTGACTCAGGATGTGTATTCTTGCGACAAGTTTTCATTAATTATTCCAGAGGTGGATCAGTGGAGCTGAAGGACTATCATGATACAGAATTTGGGCCACAGATACAGTGTTCTGTTTGAATGTTCATCTGTAATGCCTGTAAAGACCATCCACCCTGTTCAACTTTTCGTATTGTGAATTATTGTTCTTTATTGTTCCTGTTTGAAACTTTGTAAGAAATACAGTAGTTTCTATGGCCATAAAATCACACTCATATATGGTATCCATTGTCATGGGATATTAACCTATTGGTTGTGTTAAGCAGGCTCTCTCTGAAATACAATAGCAGCTAATAGCCAGAGTTATTGCTGACCAGAAAAAATACAGTGACTCGACAAGTCTTGACAAACAAATTCTTAAAATCTAACAACTTAAAAAAAAAAGGTTATTTTTCACAAAAGCTGTATAAAGTGACAAGAAGAAAGAAAGCAGTATGGGATGAATCTGTATGTTCACACAGCCCAGAACATCAAGACTACTGCTCAGGCTTCAGGATTTATATGCTTCTGTTATCTAGGAAAAAGTTTAGTCCAGGCAGTTGATAGTGATCTTGGACAATACTTAACAAGCATAGTGCCAGCATTGTCAGTAGTGTGATTTGTGTGAGCGGCAGTAAGCACTTGTAAGAGTTGCAAATAACTTATACATAAAAATATACCTGACACAAGATAAGCCTGTCTTGATGCCTACTTCTTTATATGTTTCTAATAGCATTCAGCATAATGAGCAAATTGAATCCACTCTGAACTGAGAAGAATGCAACCCAAATAGATTATGGACTCCTATAATACTCTTTGGTATACTGGCCATAAGGCTAACAAGAAAAATGGATTACTACATTGATGTAAATATATTATATATGACAATCCGTATTCTGTTATGAAGTTAGAAAAAAAAAAAAGAAGAAAGCTTAGATTTTTTTTAATGTAAATTGCAATCAAGAGTTTATTTAGTCAAGCAAGTTGAAGTAATCAAATGTATTCTTTGCATGTATTGTGAAACAGTCATCTTAACATATGCTTATTAAGCTGTATAGCAATTGTTATGAAACAGGAAAAGCAAAACACTATGAAAAAGCACTTATGCATAACATTTTTATAATTGTCCTCATTTAACATTTGGCTTACTTTTTATTTTCCTTATTTTGTAGTTTAGACATTAAATTAACAATTAACCCCGGGTTTTGCTTGCAAGACTGCACTTTTTGGATAACTCGAAGGCATTCTAGACGAATTTTATTACTTTCTGTTTGTATCTTTGTAATGTAAATATTAAGAAATGGATATATGAAATATTCATGTGATGGAGCACTAGCATAACTGTGTTAATGTTTGCTTCTAGTAATTCTGTTTTGTTGTCTCTTGAAAGGAAAAAATGGACCAGCGATGATAGAAGGAAGCACAAAAATATCCCCTTTTAAGTCTAAAGGAATTTTGGTTTTCAATAGAATAGGCTGAAAGCCAGTACTAGAAGTAGGTTTGGTAAATTCTACTGCTTTTTTTTCTAACTATTAAAGCCAGAGGTCCTAAGATGAGACGCCTGTGGCTTATTCAAAGACCCCAAATGGCTCTAATGCACAGCTGTTTGGGAGGCAATAGCCGTGGAGGGATGAGTGCGGGGGGGAGACCTTCGCCTAACAATGCTTAAAGTAGACATTGCAGTAAAAAGCAAGATTAATCCTTTTGCTGCCAGGTCCGTACGGCGTACGGACCTACAACACTGCCTCCAGGTGACCAAGTCCATACGCCATATAGACCTCTGTTCTCCCTCTCCTATAAGCTCATGATCACTTCAATGATCCTAAACTTATAGTAGAATTGTTCAGCAGACTGAACAATTCTATAACTCTGATCAGTGAATTACAACCCGCTGATCAGAGTTATTAACCCTCCATGCTTCCCTGTCCCAAGACTCTCCATCCCCGCTGATCCCTTCCACTTAAAACTACTCCCCCCACTCTCCTTTCCTATCCTCTTCACCCCTCTTCTTCACCCCCAGCACTGAGTACCCCCCTCCACCCGATCCGACCACCCCGCAAATTGGATCCCCTGAAGCTACCATCATAAGCCGGCATCCCTCCTCTGCCGCTCCCGCCGGCTTCAGGTGCGGCATGGGGCTTGGGAGGTCCAGATGTGTCCCCCCAATAACTCTGATCACCCTGCATACCGCCCCCGATCCATCCATGCTAGGAGTGGCATCTCCTCTTCCCTCCCGCAGCCTGCAGCTTCTGCTCCAGTAATCTGACAGGCAGGGGATCACGGTGGGGGAGTGGTGCGGGTGATGTTTGGGATTGGTAAAGCAACTGTACGAACAGAGCCGTTGCTCCCAAATTGACATCTATATAGGTCCACATGCATGTCCCTGAGCTCACACTGTCTGCATTTGGGGTCATGTAACCACACACCCACACAGATGTCAGATTGGGAACAGCAGCTATGCCTGTGCACCCGTTGCATCCCAATTGACATAAATGGGATTGCCTGTATGGGGATACACGGAACATGGCCCTCCATGGGCATACACTTTAGTATGCCACGTGTGAACGATGCCTTAGTACTAATTTAGCAGGAATTTTGTACGTTATGTTGTGTTTATGTGCAATATTATTGATTTTAGTATATTTTTAGTGAAAATAGCGATAGGATGAACATTTGCACAATTATTGCGGGGCCAAAAAATCAGTAGCACTTTTTTTTAATCTACAGGTCATGCGCTTTTAGAAAAGGGGTCTTTTCAAATTTTGAAAGCTGTAAGTGTAAAATGATAACCTCTGGATTTTGTGAGTAAATTGTTGTTATTTACAGTTTTGCGTACCTTCAGTTTTCACCATTTCACAAAAAGGTGCAATTTAAAATATACAAATATTTGTTATTTATTAACTCAATACAGTTTTAACTTTTATATTTACTAGGAATTTAGCAGGAATTTTGTAAATTTTGCCATGTATGAAGCCACTATTAATTTTTTTAGCGTATTTTTAGCGAAAATATTGCTTTGGTAAACATTTGCGCAAATATCGCGGGGCCTTAAAAATCAATAGCAAGTCCTATACAGTCAAAAAATATATGGTTTGGGGGGTCTGTCACAAATTCTGAAAGCTGAAAGTGAAAAATGAAAACCAATTTTTGGGTACATTCGATTTTCACCATTTTGCAAAAAGGGCCAAATTTAAGATTTACAAATATTTGTTATTTATTAACTCCATACAAGTTAAGCTTTTGTATTTAGTAGGGATTTAGCAGGAATTGTGTAAAATTAGCTGTGTTTTTATCTGCTAATAATGGTTTTAGTGTATTTTTTGCGAATATATTTGTTTGATAAACATTTGAGCAAATACCACTGGGTCTAATAAAACAGTAGCACCTTATTTTTATTCTAGAGGTCATATGCTTTCAGAAAATATATGGTTTTGGGGGTCTTTCACAAATTCTGAAAGCCGTGAGGGAAAAATTAAAACCTTCAGATTTTTTGAGAAATTTGGTTTTACATTTTTGCGTCTGTTCCATTTTCACCATTTCGCGAAACGATTCAATTTAAAAATTACAAATATTTGTTATTTATTAACTCATATACAGATTAAGCTTTTATATTTAGTAGGAATTTTGGAAAATCGGTTGTGTTTTTATCTGCTAATAAAGGTTTTAATGTATTTTCTGCAAATATACTGGTTTGATAAACACTTGCGCAAATACTGCAGGGTCTAAAAAATCAAAAGCACTTTATTTTTATTCTACTTTCAGAAAATATATGGTTTGGGGGGTCTTTTACAAACTCTGGAAGCTGTAAGTGAAAAATAAAAAAGCAAAGGAAAAATTGCAAAAATAGGCTGGCCACCTGAGTGTACAAAATGGAGCACAGGGCCTGGCAGCGAAAAGGTTACTTACTAAATTAGAAGCCCTTCCCACATTGTCATTAGCAACATGCATGTAAAAAGAATGCCTGCAGGGAAAAAGGTTATTAAATAATTTTTTCTCATAGCATAGCTATGAGTAATGCCCCATACACATGGTCGGCATTTCCGACGGAAAATGTGTGATAGGACCTTGTTTTCGGAAATTCCGACCGTGTGTGGGCTCCATCACACATTTTCCATCCGATTTTCCGACACACAACGTTTGAGAGCAGGCTATAAAATTTTCCGACAACAAAATCTGTTGTCGGAATTTCCGATCATGTGTACAAAAATCCGACGCACATAGTGCCACGCATGCTCAGAATAAATAAAGAGATGAAAGCTATTGGCTACTGCCCCGTTTATAGTCCCAACGTACGTGTTTTACGTCACTGCGTTCAGAATGATCAGATTTTCCGACAACTTTGTGTGCCCGTGTGTATGCAAGACAAGTTTGAGCCAACATCCCTCGGAAAAAATCCTAGGATTTTGTTGTCGGAATGTCTGATCAATGTCCGTGTGTATGGGGCATAAGGCTGTAATGGCTGGAAACATGTTGGCATTGATCCTGTGTTTTTTTATTGTACCAAATAAATGATAATACCAAGGAGTTATCTTAATTAGTTAATTTCTGCTTTGCACGTTTGAAAAGGGGAGTGGGGATCCCCCAGCCTAAGCACTGAATCTCAGAAAGTATTTTCCAATTGCGCGGTTGAGCTTGGGTATTTTCTGCTTTAAATTATTATTAAATACATTTACATTACCTCTGTTTCCACAATGCACCATGCTTTTAACAGGATCTCAGGGAATGCTGTGTATCCAAATTCTTAGAAACAGTGCAGGAGCATCTTTTATAAAGATTCCTGATACTCAACATTTCCCAAGATCTCATTGAAAGGATCTCACCAGAAGAATGATAATGACCCTCTCCTAGATGCTACTGGCAGAAGCTGGGGTAATGTAAGAAGGTTTAATTACTTTTTCTCAAAAGGTTTCTTTTTTTACATGTTTGCTGCCATTTACAATGGGGAGGGGAACCTAATATATTAAGCATTTTTTTTTATTGCAGGGTCCTTTTTAATGCAGTGTATTGAGAGCAGAAGTATTCACTGAATTAGCACGATGAGAAAAAGGTTATACAGTAGCCTTTAGCAACCAATACCATTTCCATTTTGGGATGTCAGACTCATATTGGTTGCTGTTTAAAGAACTTTGCAGGTTATTCTTTCCACATTTAAAAAGTCAACTTTATCTGAGTACATTGACACACTGGATGTTTTCACATAACAATACTGTATGTTAGTGGGACCTTTATTTCTTTAGACCCAAGATTAACTTTACCACTTGACCTCTGGAAGATTTACCCCTCTTCATGACCAGGCCATTTTTTGTGATATGGCTCTCCATTACTTTAACTGACAATTGTGCAGTCATATGACACTGTGCCCAAATAAAAGTTATGTAATTTTTTTCCCACAAATAGAGCTTTCCTTTGTTGGTATTTGATCACCACTGAATTTTTTATTTTTTGTGCTATAAACAAAAAAAAGACCATCAATTTTGAAAAAAAAAAAACAATATTTTTTACTTTCTGATAAAAAAACATATCCAACAAAGAATTTAAAAAAATCAGATTTCTTCATAAATTTAGGCCAATATGTATTCTGCTACATATTTTTGGTAAAAGAAGTCACAATAAGCTTATATTTATTGGTTTAGACAAATGTTATAGTGTCTACAAACTATGGTATATATTAATGGATTTTTAATTTATGTATTTATTATATACTATTAATGCCCGGCGATCAGCGACTGTTGACACTTTGTGGCAACCAGTGACACTAATACAGTGATCTGTGCTAAAAATGTGCACTGTCATTGTACTAATGACACTGGTTGGAAAGGGGTTAAACATCAAGGATGATGAAAGGGTTACCTGTGTGCCGAGTCAGTGTTTTTGTGACATGTGTGTGCTGCTCTTACTAGGAACTAGAAGAAGCGGGCACACACACCCCCTAGGCGGAAGTGCAGAATCACGTATATATATAGGTGATTCTTCACAGGGGAGCTGTCCTGTAGCAGTAAATTTGCTATGGGGCGGATGGCAAATGGTTAATATGATATTGCACTCAAAAACAAATTTGCTGTTCCCAAAGTCCATGAAATGCTACTATCACCGTTTGGCTTTTTGTTTAATAAATAAAATCATAATTAATTACCTTTACCTATATCTGTGTTTGTATAGAAAGTTCCCCAGTTTTGGAGGGTGGAGGTGTGAGAAGGTCCTTAGTAAATGTAAACTTATCAAGTATAGCGTAACAATATCATATAAAGTCACATGATGCAATGAACTCATGTTTGATGCTCTTATACTTATTTATATCAAGACTTTCAAAGAGTTCATGACAAGACCCTGCAGAAAACTAGGGGGGCTTTTGATAGCACTGGTCTTGTAGCACTTACAATCAAAAAGATACTAAGTCCAACATCAGTGGTACAGAATTATATTCGTTGTGTAAAAAAGGGCCTCATGAAAATGGAACAGTGCTGGCTTTATAATATGCAAAGTAAAATTCTACATACAATAAAAAAATAATGTAAAACATAAAAAGTAAACCTGTTTTTCTAGGAAGACCTCCTTGCATGCCATCATCCTGATGATTATGTACTTTTACTGTTGCTTTCCCCACTCTAATTTAGGCTTTCCATACTGTTTCTTGGGGGCATCCTTACCTGTGTATACTGCTACTCTATCAGGTTTTTTTTTTTCTCTCACTGTGAACCAGTTCCTAGGTCTGCCCAGGGTGCTCCACAGTTAGTCAGGAAGCCAGTCTTGCCTACTGCTCCTGACTCAAAGCTTGCCAATAACCAGCATAAAAGCTGACCAGAGAGGCCCCAGTGTGGGATCTTTATCTGAAGAAAGTTGAATATGCTATTTGAAATTAGCACAGCTGCAATGGTCTTAAAGTGGAGAAAAACTCTGTAGTCCACTTGTAAATAAATGCAAAATCCCACCATATGTGCTCCAAGTTTATAAAATGTTCAATTAGCAGAGATACAAAGCCTTATAGCCCTCTTCACCCTGCCTAACCCTCCTTTCCACTGAAGTCAGCATCATTTTTAATCCATCCTGGTGCTACTTCCTGCATGCCTTCTTCTGCTGTTCACTGATGTCACAAACAGATTCTGCACATGTCCAGCCTTGTCCCGATGTAGAAAGGTCATATCAAGTGTGGGAACCACAGAAGAGCTTGAAGTCATTCCAATGATGTGCTCTTCCAGTATGGCAAGGATTCTGAGAATGCCACAGTAACTGGACATGCACAACTCTGTGTCATCAGCCAAAAAAATGGTCAGAAATTTAGTCCTGTCCCAAAGCAACCCGATTTTGGACTTGGCTATATACTATGATTAGGTCAGTTCTAAATATCTCCCTTGACCAATACCCTTGGGAGGCCTTACTTAATAAGCCAATCCTGAACCTCACATCAGAGGAAGCTTGAGGGATTTGAGTTCCTGGCAGCCCAACAGACATTAGCCTGAGCCTGGCGAAAGCCATTTCTTAAGTTAGCTCTGGTCTAACAAAGGTTTATGGGAACCATGACAAGCTTACTTCCATATTTGAGGACGCTTATACCAAATTCTTGAAGGTCTGGGACCCTTGGATAACTTTTAACAATCACCTGAATATAGCCCATACCCTACTCTAAGTACAATAATCATTGATACACTTGGCTGGTTGGTATGCAGGGGAATAGCTATCATCTTCCACCCCCCTTTCCCCCCCCAGACAAGTATCCCCCCAGTTTTTTTCTTCCCTCCAGACTCTATGGCCACACTCCCTAGAACCCCCCATCCTCTCTCCCCTAACCTAGAGCTTCCATAGTGAAACAAAAGGCTTTTTTCCTTCTTTGTTCTCACAGAAGCATTCATCATTGCCGATGAAGAACACTGTTCATTGGTTTACTCAGTACATCAGCTCCCTGCAATGTAAAGCTCTTGATACTTTGAAGTTCTGTGTATCTTGCCTCCTCTCTTAGGCCTCATTGTAATAAGTGGGTATTTATATGGTTATTTTTTCTCTGTTTAATCATTTTTGCACATCCTTATTGTGTCAATGCATGCTATCTAAAAGTATATAAGTATATATTATATTGAAAAACCCAATAAACAAAAAAATCATAATTTTTTGGAGAGCATTGAAACAATGATTTCATAGCATATAGGATGCAATTTGAATAGGAAAAAGTTTAAATATGGTATTTACTTCTGCTTTAAGATTAGCACTATTTTTTAGAATGATTGCAGTATCTTTTTATTAGACTTGTGCATTCGTTTTCGTCCGAATACATTTTCATCCGAATTTCGGGTATTTTCGTTATCGTTTTAACAAACGATAACGAAAGTGCAGAATCTGAAAACCGAAAGATCCAACATAAACAAATGCTTTATTTTCATTTTCATTGCGTCAACAGTTCGATATGGTTAGAAGATTCGACATGACGCTGACAATAGTGATCTGTGTCCATCGAACCTGTGGTCGAATGTGCCTAACCTTAGCTCTATTAGTCCAAGATTATTCTACATAGAGAGAAAAGATTCAACATAGAGAGAAAAGAATCAACATTATTGAGACAATAGCAAAAAATGGTCGAATGTGCCTAACCTAACACTATTAGTCCAAGATTATTCGACATAGAGAGAAAATATTTGACATAGAGAGAAAAGATTCGACATTATAGAGACAATAGCAAAAAAGGTTGAATGTGCCTAACCTAACTCTATTAGTCCAAGATTATTCGACATAGAGAGAAAAGATTTGACATGAGGATTCGACAAAGCAGTCGCCGCGAGCGGACATTTATGGTCAAACGCTCCGCTCATAGGCTATAGAAGAATTCTAATGTTGGTTGACTAGTAATAATAATTAATAAATATAATTATTACTAGTGTCATACAACATTAGAATTCTACTATAGCTTGTAGGCGGAACATTCGACTGGAAATGTACAATTGCGGCGTCGTACAGTTTAGCTGTTCAGTCAAATCTTCTTGGAACATTCGACAGACACCATAAGCCTTGAATGACAGATTGAACCTTAATTATTTCAGATTTTCGGACGAATGCATTTTTAACAAAACGAAATAAAAAAAATGAATTTCAGGAGTAGCTAAATAAATGTATTTTTCAGATGAAAACGAAATTCCGAAATGAAATATTTCAGTGTGCACATGTTTACTTTTTATAAAATGTATACAAATTAGTTGAGTGCTGTTTGGCAGTGTATTGTCTACAAAGTATCCAAAACAGCAGCAACAAGTAGCTTAATCATGACACTACTGCAGCAAGTCAATAAATTGGATTGGAATATTCAGTACTTGCTACTAAGGAGCACACTAATATGTAGATTATAATGCCTCTATATGAGGGAATTGGCCAAATTCAGGATATTTTTGATTAGGTTACCTATTTTTTGGCAAGTTTTATTAGTTCACCAAAACTGATAACATTTTACAGGAAAATGACTTGTTGCTGTAGAGTAGGGATGAGCTTCGAGTTCGAGTCGAACTCATGTTCTACTCGAACATTGGCTGTTCGCAAGTTCGCCGAACAGCGAACAATTTGGGGTGTTCGCGGCAAATTCGAATGCCGCGGAACACCCTTTAAAAGTCTATGGGAGAAATCAAAAGTGCTAATTTTAAAGGCTTATATGCAAGTTATTGTCATAAAAAGTGTTTGGGGACCCGGGTCCTGCCCCAGGGGACATGGATCAATGCAAAAAAAAGTTTTAAAAACGGACGTTTTTTCAGGAGCAGTGATTTTATTAATGCTTAAAGTCAAACAATAAAAGTGTAATATCCCTTTAAATTTCGTACCTGGGGGGTGTCTATAGTATGCCTGTAAAGGGGCGCATGTTTCCTGTGTTTAGAACAGTCTGACAGCAAAATGACATTTGGAAGGAAAAAACTAATTTAAAACTACCCGCGGCTATTGCATTGCCGACAATACACATAGAAGTTCATTGATAAAAACGGCATGGGAATTCCCCACAGGGGAACCCCGAACCAAAATAAAAAAAAAAAATGATGTGGGGGTCCCCCTAAATTCCATACAAGGCCCTTCAGGTCTGGTATGGATATTAAGGGGAACCCCAGCCAAAATGTAAAAAAAAAATTGACGTGGGGTTCCCCCTAAATTCCATACCAGACCCTTCAGGTCTGGTATGGATTTTAAGGGGAACCCCGCGCCAAAAAAAAAAAAAAAACGGCGTGGGGTCCCCCTAAAAATCCATACCAGACCCTTATCCGAGCACGCAACCTGGCAGGCCGCAGGAAAAGAGGGGGGGACGAGAGTGCGCCCCCCCCTCCTGAACCGTACCAGGCCACATGCCCTCAACATTGGGAGCGTGCTTTGGGGTAGCCCCCCAAAACACCTTGTCCCCATGTTGATGAGGACAAGGGCCTCATCCTCACAACCGTGGCCGGTGGTTGTGGAGGTCTGCGGGCGGGGGGCTTATCGGAATCTGGAAGCCCCCTTTAACAAGGGGACCCCCAGATCCCGGCCCCCCCCTGTGTGAAATGGTAAGGGGGTACTTACCCCTACCATTTCACTAAAAAACTGTCAAAAATGTTAAAAATGACAAGAGACAGTTTTTGACAATTCCTTTATTTAAATGCTTCTTCTTTCTTCCTTCATCTTCTTCTTCTTCTGGTTCTTCTGGCTCTTCTGGTTCTTCCTCCGGCGTTCTCGTCCAGCATCTTCTCCGCGGCATCTTCTATCTTCTTCTCCTCGGGCCGCTCCGCACCCATGGCATGAGGGGAGGCTCCCGCTCTTCTCTTCATCTTCTTCTCTTCTTCATCTTCTTCTTCATCTTCTTCTTCATCTTCTTCTTCTTCTTCTCTTCTTCATGTCTTCTCCGGGCCACTCCGCAGCCATGCTGTGGCATGGAGGGAGGCTCCCGCTGTGTGACGGCGTCTCTTCGTCTGACGGTTCTTAAATAACGGGGGGCGGGACCACCCGGTGACCCCGCCCCCCTCTGATGCACGGTGACATGACGGGACTTCCCTGTGGCATTCCCCGTGACGTCACAGGGAAGTCCCGTCAAGTCACCGGTGTTTAACGGTGTTCGCGTGTTCGAACAAATTTTTTTCCTGTTCGCATGTTCTGGTGCGAACCGAACAGGGGGGTGTTCGGCTCATCCCTACTGTAGAGGTACACAACAAAAAACTATAACACTGTGAAAAACTGAAATTTAAAAGAATAAAGAACATTAGATGGAATGAGTATGTAATGTGAATTGGTGTAAATACTGCATATAAAGAATTTCAATCGCAATACTTTTTTTGAACCACATATTCGTAGTTAGGATGATTTAGTGCAGCAAAGTTCCATGTTGCAACAAAATAAATATATAGCAGGACACAAATGTGTTTGGGACACTTGTGGAAACTTTATTGAGATTGATAAATAGCCCTGCAGCTCTGAGAGATAGATAAGATCATGCAATGTTCTTTGCATCAGAATATGATGACTCCCTGGCTACACTCATTCACTGTAGCCTAGAGGAAGGAAGCACAGCGTGACTGAGCCTGGCTGCTTCCTGCATAGTGGCATCACTACAAATCAGTTGAAAAACCCCTGAAGAATTATAAGTTGTGCTTCGTGTTCCTTGTCCCCACAGCAGATTCCAGCCATCAGTGCGAAGATGCTATGCATCCTTTATTAAAACACATTTTTTTGCATTAGTGCAGCCCTAAAGCGAAAACTGTTCAGAACAACATAATACAGTGACAGCAAATATATAACCTTCATATTCCCTACTTTTTCAACTATTTCCTTTTTTTTCAATTTCAAATTGTTTTTAAATAGTTTTATTTAAAATTAACAAGTACTTTTAGCTGTAAATGTTGTATAAGGCAAGTGTATATAGCTGCTTTTTTTTCTTAAAGGCAGTACAAAGACCTAAGCTGAAATTCAAAGTGCAGTAGCTTATAGCAACCAAGTACCTGTTGGTTACTGCACTTTTTTCTCGTTTCCTTTAAGTTTAATTTTCTGAAGGGGTAGACATTGCTCACTTAGCAAAGTGAAGTTTGGTAATTACAGGGAACTCAACGACTACATGGCAATTTAAATCAGAACTCAAGTCAAGAGGCATAACAAGATAAAAATGAATAACCTATTAACAGATAAAATACAAAGCCAGCATTTACTGCAATATTCATCTTTAACGCGTTTGTTACCCCAACATTTCATATTCCTAATACGAGCCTGTTATGCCATGTACTTGTATGAGAAAGTATCCTGTTCTCTTTGTATTGCTTCCTTCATGTGAAATGCCTGGTGTTGCTGTCAGTCCCTCTGCTTTCCTATTAAAAACTGACCACACTAAGCAGGAGAACACGCAGAGGTCAGTTCTCTAGCTATGCTGGGAACTCAGCCTGCTATCCTCCAATGATCAGACTTGTCCTGGCACACCCCTGCTGCACAGCCATTCACTGGGAAACTCAGTGTACTGCAGCTTCTCCTCCCCTTAGCTCATATTGTGATCACTTATAAAAAAGGGGGAAAAGGTATTTATATATTTTTTATATCTATACAAAAATGTTTTGTCTTTCAGTTCTATTTTAAACTTTTTTTTTAACAAGGTGAGGGTGTACAATCACTATAATCTAGGGAATTCCCCTTCAGATTTTTTTTTTTTTCTGAAGCTAGAAATTGTAAGCTTAATGAAAAGAATAATTCAACCCATTTCCTTTAAGTCCAAGGTTTCCTATGCCGCGCACACACGAGCAGACTTTACGGCAGACTTTGCCCAGCGGACGGGATTTCGTCGGACAATTCGATCGTGTGTGGGCTCCAGCGGACTTTGTTTGCTCAAAAGTTGGACGGACTTAGATTTGAAACATGTTTTAAATCTATCCGTCGAACTCGAGTCCGGTCGAAAAGTCTGCTCGTCTGTATGCTATTTCGACGGACAAAAAGCCACGCTAGGGCAGCTATTGGCTACTGGCCATGAACTTCCTTATTTTAGTCCGGTCGTACGTCATCATGTACAAATTTGACAGACTTTGGTGAATTGTGTGTAGGCAAGTCCGTTCATTCAGAAAGTCAGTCGTAAAGTACGTCGAAAAGTCCGCCGGGCAAAGTCTGCCGTAAAGTCCGCTCGTGTGTACGCGGCATTAGACTTGCACCAAGCCTATTTTTGGATAGTGAAAGGAGAAGCCACACGGTAATGATCTTATCCCTTTGTCACTCTGCTTTTTCCTCCTATGAACATGCTTCTTATCAGCACAAGAACTGAATCACTTTTTTAAAGTTTCCTCCTTTTACACTCCAGCCCTGCTGTACATGGACTGCAAGAGGCTGGTACCAGTTCAAATTTAGTTACCTACTATACTTGCATTTTAAAAATATATTCAAAGATGTGTTATTGATTGGTAAGCTGCATTTATTTATGCCTTTTATTTCTACCTAGATATCATCTTTAATAAACAGGATTTTTTCTAGCCCGTGATTGATTCACAGATGTGAAAACATTTTTAACTTTTTTACTAAGCTCACTGAACATTCATTTTGCTAAATATACAGTCCCTACACCTTTAGCAAATCAAGATTACTGAATAAGCCTGAGTGTTTAGGAAAGAATCAAGTACTCAAATACATATTATGTGATCTTTGTGAAGCATGCAGTCAAATGTCATAATTGGTTACATTTAGTGGGTGTACCATTTGCATATAGATAGATAGAGAGATAGATAGACATTATACAAGTATTTCCAGCACAAATGAAACATGGCCCTGTCTACAGGCATATACTCCACCACTAGCAGCTTGATGGCATTTTGCGATGTGGGTTTCCTGATGGTGGCAATAGTTAACTATGCCTGCGTAACTGGGAGTACAAGTAGGAGACAGGGAGTGTTGTCACCCTATAACAGGAAGTCTCTAAACAAACGCATTATTGCCTGGATCTCTAATCATTAATACTGTAAACTAACTCCTTCGTGCCTAAGGGTAAAACAAATCTAAATGCCTAAGTCCAATTTTGCAATTTTGACATGTGTTAGTAAAACCGTACAAATCATTACAACTAATTTGTGTATCCAGGTGCATTATACCTTATTTTTTTTAGGACAAATTGTACTTTCATTTGGTTGTAAATAGTAATAAATATCTCCTGATTTTTTCTTATTATCAAAGAAAAACAGGCTAAATAGTAAAAAAAATCATTTCTTTAAAATGTAACTGTAACTGTATATTTTTTGCTACTACCATAACCAAAGAACAACCCCAAATAAATTCCCCTGCTCTTGACAATTGCAGTGATACCACATATGTGTATGTTAGTTGTTTGTACCCATGGTACAGCCCAGAAACAATAGTGCACATTTTGCTTTTTTTTTAATCCTACCTAAAACACACTGACACTAACTGACACTGATACTAATTCAAAAAAGAATTAGAATTTCCTGTCAGAAAAAATACTGACCCTGACGTTGACCTTTGACCCTAACCTTGCCCCAAACACTAACCCTGGCACTGACCTAGATCAAACTTTGATCTAGGTTTTTTTTTTTTTTTTATATTTTTTTTTCTACACCCTTTTTGTTTCTATCTCTGCAAGGACAGAGAGTGATACAATGTATCTCTCTCGCCCATTCCCAACAGAAAACACAGTGGCAGGCTTCACAGTGACTGATCACTGTGATAGCCAATCAGAGGCTATCACAGTGATCAGGTGACCCGGAATAGGACATTCTGGGTCCTGATCATCAGAACAGGGCCTGTGGCTCCCGGTGAGACCCCGGTCTCTGTGTTGGGAGCTTGCCATGCAGTGTGCTCCCAGCAACAAGGGAGATACGCAAATATGCTTCCCCACAGAAAAAAGTCCAGTCAAGTGGGACCGCATATTTGCGTACGATCAGCGTGAAGGGGTTAATAAAGGGTTGCAAAACAACAGTAAAAAAGCTGCATACAGCCCCAAAATGCATTATTTACATATCCGCCATGTGTTTATAAATACTCTGGAGTCCTTCTTTAATAATAAAAGTGACGATTTGAGAGTATTGCAATAGGTACTCAAGCCATTTAGCTAATGATAAGCTACCAATTTTCTACAGCAGCTAAATCAAGTAACCTTGTCTGGCTTACAATCATATTGCATTGATTTGGCACTTTCTACTTATAAACATTTAGTATTGAATATACTTGAAGCTAACTGATATGCCAACCACTGGCTTGTGCCAAGCCTTCTAATTAAGAGTGCTCCATCTGTCCTGTATTACTTTAATCATTAGCATATACAATAATATTGTACCAGAGGTTATGGTGATGAGAAAGAAACACAGGTTTTGTTGTAAATGCAAAAGCAGCAATAGATATGGTTTGGGCTATTAAGATTTCCATCAACGTTAGGCAAAACTGGGCCTGGTAAAGCCAGAAGGGAAATGTGCAGCAGCTGTCCACTGCAACCAAACAGATTTTTATCTTAGGCTTGTAATTTGAATTGGGAAAAATGACCATGCGCTATTTTGCGTTATCACATGATTACGTGTGATAGTGTGAGGTGTGAACATATACACATAAGATAACTTGCAATCAGTGCACATACTGACATTTTTTATGTAATCTCTTATTGCCTATGATGGAGGTCAGACTATGAAATGAATAGGGATCTTGCAAAAAGGCATTTTTAAAGAGACTCATTTTTAAAATAAACCTCTAGAAGGTATGAAGACCAGGATGCATGTGCATATCTACAGCAACTTTTCAAACCCTTTTGCCTCCATTAAATCCTGACTGGTTTTTACAGGAAAAACTCCTACACTACTGGATAGTGGTGAAGCTTTCTGCTAAGCCCTACCTCTGACATTCATGCAGGCTCATCACTATGACAGTCATCTCAGAGACAAATAAGAATGCACAGTAGGCAGAATAAAGCAGAGAAGCTTGGTTTTATTGTGGATTTGGTCATGACAGGAAGGTTTGGGAGGTTGCTGCAGATATTTGCAGGCACTTACTGTATACTGTCAATGCCTGCACTTGAAAATTGTAGCAGTGTTGCTTTATTTTTAAAATAGGTTTGAAGGATTTGAGGTATGCTTTAGAATTCTGACAAGACTCCTCATAACAAATGTTGGTGTGGATGATTGATTCATGTACCTGTAGCAAACTACCCACTGTCTACTAGGGTCTCAGTTTCCCCATCAGGCTCCAGCCACTGAGCATAACTGGTTGTTAGAACGCTATCGGATGTAAGGTCAACAAGATGCTTAACAACCTGTGACAGGTGGGGGGGGGAGAGTAGCAGCAAACATTCTACTCTTCTCCACAGCATACAGAGACAGGTACTTCTCCTGTCTCTTTACACCAACTTATAGTTGTTCTTAATTACCTCATTTAATTTTCTATGAGCTAGAGGTAATTATTTTTAACCACTTCCATACTGGGCCTATTCTGGCACTCCTCTCCTACATGTAAAAAGCATAATTTTTTTGCTAGAAAATTACTCGGAACTGCCAAACATTATATATTTTTTTTTTTAGCAGACACCCTAGGGAATAAAATGGCAGTCATTGCAACGTTTTATCTCGCACAGTATTTGCGCAACAAGTTTTCAAACGTGTTTTTTTTTTGGAAAAAAAACTGTTTCATGATTTAAAAAATAAAAAAACAGTAAAGTTAGCCCAATTTTCTAATATAATGTGACAGATGATGTTACGCTGAGTAAATAGATACCCAACATGCCACACTTTAAAATTGCGCACACTCATGGAATGACGCCAAACTTCAGTACTTAAAAATCTCCATAGCCGATGCTAATTTTTTTCAGGTTACATGTTTAGAGTTACAGAGGAGATCTAGTGCTAGAATTGTTGCTTGCGCTCTAACGCACGTGGTGATATCTCACATGTGTGGTTTGAACGGCATTTACATATGTGGGTAGGACTAACGTATGCGTTCGCTTCTGAGCACGAGCTACCGGGGACAGGAGCATTTTACTTTTTTTTTTTTTTTACTTTCTTTTACAACATTTTTTTGATCACTTTGATTCCTATTACAAGGAATGTAAACATTCCTTGTAATAGGAGTCATTTGTGACAGGTCCTCTTTATGGAGAGATGCAGGGTGATTAAGACCCCATATCTCTCCTCCAGGCTAGAAAGCATGAGATCGGGAAAAAAAATCCACAATCTCATGCTTACCAGTCACGATCGCGGCTTTGTTTACAACCGCGGCACAGTTGTGAGGTCATAACGTCGCGCCATGTCCTCCGATGATCATAGAGATGATCAGTGACCATCTGGTCACCAAAAATCTCTATGCTCGTCATCCGGAGGTGGGCAATTCTTTCTCCGGGTCCCCATAGGCACGGGAGAGCCCGGAGAAGCACCGGATGGCGGCGGGAGGGGGGTGACCCTCCCGTCGCCTGTAAGAATGATCAAGCAGCGGAACTGCTGCTATGATCATTCTTATGGCGCACAGAATCGCCGGCGAAAAATAAGGATATCTGAATGATATCTGTAGCTATAGGCATCATTCAGATATTTCCACTGAAAGTCCAGGACATCATATGACGTTGTTGGGCGGGAAGTGTATAGTGTATTAATAGTGCCACTTTACAAGAGTACATCTGCTTCACATACCGGTAAAGCTACTGAAATGGGCTGTAAGTATTTTTGAATCTAGCGTGGGCCATTTTAATCACCACACTTTTACTTCCTTCCAGTCTAGGCCAATTTTCCACTTTCAGAACTGTCAAATTTTGAATGTCAATTAATCAGGAATGCAACACATACCCAACTGAAATTCTTACAATTTTTTTTCAGACAGAGATTTCTTCTGGTGTTATTTACGTTTTTCACTTTTTTGCTATATGAATAAAAAAATCTCAAAAATTTTGAAAAAAAAATTCCCTTAGTTTCTGTTATAGCATTTTGTATATAAATAATCTTTTTTTAATAAATTTAGACCAAAATGCATTCTGCTTCATTTCTTTGGTAAAAAATAACCCACATCTGTGCATATTATTTAGTCTGTGTGAAAGTTATACAGTCTACAATCTATGGTATATATATTTAGAAATCCTAATGTACTGATTATTATCATATTATTATTATTAGTATTATACGAGATTTATATAGCGCCAACAGTTTATGCAGCGCTTTGCAATGTATAGGGAGGACAACACAATTACAGTACAGTTCAATGCAAAAGGTACAGGAGGGCCCTGCTCGTAGAGCTTACATTCTAAAGGGAGGGGGTGGTGGTACAAAAGGTAATAGCTGCAGAGAATGATTTGATGGGGGTGGCTCGGGGACAGTTGTTATGTGGGTGTGGGATAGGCTTCCCTGAATAAATGAGTTTTCAGGGATCTCCTAAAGGTGGACAAGGTAGGGGCTGATTGGACATACTGGGGCAGGAAGTTCCAGAGGATGGGAGAGGCTCTGGAGAAGTTGTGAGGAAGTTGTGAGAAGTTGGGAGGAGGTTACAAGGGAGCTAGAGAGCAGGAGGTCCTGGGAGGATTGCCTCTGCATCTTATTTCATGAGGCCCAAAAATGCCAAGACAGTAAAAATACCCCTAAATCACCCCTTTTGAAAAGTACACACAAAAAAATATTTAGTAAGAGACATGGTGAGTTTATTGAATTTGCAATTTTTTTGTACCAACATTTTTTAAAAAGATTTTTTTTCAGAAAGTTGTCATTTTAACAAGGTATTTCTCACACACAGCATAGGTATACCTATAATTATACCCCAAAACACATTCTGACACTCCTCCTAAATATGGGGATATCACATATATGAGATGTTTTCACAGCCTAGCTGCATAGAGGGGCCCATAATCCCAGGAGCACCTTCAGGCGTTCTAGGTGCATAAATTACAAATCTAATTGCCAAACTACCTATCACCTTTTTGTAGGCAATGGAGCATCAGGACAGTAGAAACACACACAAAATGACCTGAGTCTTTTTTTAAGGCAAATTTTACCTGCACGTTTTTGGAAAATGCAGGAAATAAAATAAAAATGTATTTATTTTACACAAAAGTGGAAATTATTAAGATATTTCTAACCCACAGCACTGGTGTGGCAGTGATCAGGAGCAGTGGGAATGGTGTGGCGGTGGTCAGGGACATTAACTGGTGTGGTGGTGATCAGGAACACTCTAACTGATGTGGCGGTGATTAGTGACAATATGACTGGTGATCAGGGCCATGAAGACTGGTGCAACAATGATTATGGACACTGCATGGTTAGAGTATATGGAAATAGTTTTTAAATTTTTTATTACAATTAAAAAAAGTCAATACTGTCACCAGCGTGGTACAGTGTTACCATAGTGACACTGTATTACACTGGGGGGGTGAGGATTTTTTTTTTTGTACACTGTGATTGCTATTACAACGATGATAACTGTAATAAGCAATTGGTAAAAGACAGTGTAATTGTTTAATTTATGAAACCTTGTATACTACTGTGATTTTGTGATTGGTCACAGCTATCACGTGGTACAGGGCTAATGTGATTGGCCCTGGTACTATGTGATCATTGTGGCCAATCACAGAGCTCAAACAGTAGTAAACAATGACAGCATTGTTTACTATTGTTCATATGCTTGCTGTGATTGATTACAGCTATCACACGGTACCAGGGCTGCTCACAGTGGCCTGGTACAATGATCAGTGCTTGTTTATGTCCAGTGGACACAATAGGTCATAGACCCCCCCTCTGCATGCTCTAGAGAGTGAAAATGAGCAGACGATGTGGGAAAGCATACGGATACGTCCACCCGCATCTGCACTGCTCCTGTCCAGCAGTTTATATACTATGGCCAGACGGAAAGTAGTTAAAGGACCATAGCAGCAAAAAAGTCTCATTAAGACTTTATTGAATTCCCCCAATTGTCTTTAAGGCCCCTTTTCACACCAGCAGACCGATTAGGTCTGCCTTTCCATTTTTCAGACCGAATCGGACCACCCATTATTTGCTATGGAGCAGTGGATGTCAGTGGACATGTTTCCGCTGACACCCGCCGACATCTGATCTGGTCTGCTAAAAACTGACGAATGGGGATATGTTCGCCATCCATCTGGTGGATCGGTTGACAGTCAGATGGATAAGGCAAAGAAGTCTGTTTCCATCTTGCCTCCCCATAGAGAAGAGCTGGCTGTGTCCGTGCCCGCCCTGCAAATAGGAGAGGACACAGACCTGTCATCTGCCTGCTCAGTGGGGATTAGGGTAGGGATCCCCAGATGAGCAGGCAGAATTCGCTTGATGCGCCATCTGAAAGTTTTAAAGAAAGTCTTAGGTTTCTGTTTGCCCCTACATAAATGTTCAGATGCTCTGGTGTATAGATACTTTCTGATCCTATCTAACATAACAGCACACCACCTAACCCCATCCACGCAATATTATCATTATAAAGTACAGGGAGATCTGGCATGATGATTAGCAAACTGTGTGGTGGAAAATCGTTATACCATTAATCTAAGTTTATTTTTCCCACTGGATGTATACACTCATTATTAAAGTGTCATTTTTCATCTCTATTTCAAATCAGTGTAATTTTACATCTACACCTACACAAACCAATATGGCTCTGATGCCCCCTCCCATTTCAATGTGCTTTGTATAAGTACACCTCCTGTGATTGTATAGAAAATGTTATGTATTCTGTCAAAAAAAGTATGTTTTCATAAACACGTTTTGTAAATTATGCAGTAATCTTAGCAGTTTCATACATCATTCATAAGTATAAGTATTTGCACAACTCAGACACCCACCTATGCTTCACAAGCTGCTAGCATGCAGAAAACAGAAAAAGCAGTATGACAGAGACTATGAAATAATAGTCCCATTGTGATGTGATTCGTATTGATTTGGTGTAAAGTGTAACATGCTATTGCTGAATGTGTATACTGGACAGCTGGGTATGATAATGCATGTGCACTAGAGCTAATTCCCTATCTTCTTATTGTTATTCTGTCCATGCCTTGGTTAGATCAAGCTATGTGGTAATGACTGCTAATTTGTTTACCACTGTGGTGCTGCAGTATTTCTGCATTACGGGACTTTTTAATCATAAAACATTATTGTTTTCTCATGCAAAATCCAGAAAAGAAAGATAACAAGAAATTTAAAATCTGTACATTTTTCATTTCAAATGTTTATGGCCTTGATTTCCTTAGGCAAAATCTTTCAAAGTGGTATTCATTCATAGTTGTATTTATTTCATTGAAATTCATTGATATTCTGAGACTCTGACTATATTCACAATAGTTCTGTTTTTTACAATGACATTGTAAGTAAGTTGATCTCATACACTTGCGCATGTATGCCATATATGTAGCATGACCCCCGAAGGAGCTGCTGATTTAAATTTGGTTGTTGCCGTTACCCCTTACCTGTAGTTTCACCACTTTAGGACCTTAGAGTCTATATTGGGCCTTGCGCTCACCAATGTATGCACCAGTCACTCATTTTTTTTCCCAATGCTTCATTACAAGACAACTTGAAAGAAGTAGCAGTAAAGAGGTTGAAGGGGAATTGCAGAATAGAGGACAAAACACAGTTTTTTCTCTGTAAATCTTGTATGGCTAGGTAGATCTCTGCCACAGACCTAGCAACCTGCAAGATGTCTGGACAAGCCTCTCTCACAGGCTTAGCAGCCAGCATACGCCTGGATAAGTCCCTCTCACAAACTTAGCAGCCAGACAGTTAGTTACCTTGATTTAAATTGTAGAGCAGCTTCTTCACAGTACCAGAACCTTTAAGCCGACCCGGCGGTACTGTGAGGGTAGGTTAGAGATAGGTGTGTCCTCCAAGTAAGTTACCAGGCCCTTCTGAGAGATCAGCCTTCACCCTGGCTCTCTCCAGCAAAGGTCCTCCCCTGGATCTCCTCAGCTTGGTTCGGCTTCTTCCTAGCAGGCAAGACAGCCTAAGGACCACCTCTGCGGTAGTAGGCCCCAGACAGGCTTCTGGGCCTACTTGCACATTTGCAGTGATGTAGCCTCAAGCCCATAGGGCCACGAGGTAAGAACTCTCCTAAGCACATGACATCTGTCCCATAAATACTCTCTCCTAAAATGCACAGCGGCAGGAACCTCCTACCGGGCTGTTTCTGAAAGAAGAATATTCATTAAAGTTTCACTAGGTTGTTATTCGCACACTGTCCTGTGGTGTCAGTGACACCTACTGGCAACAGTGGGAACTGCACAACCAAGTCAATTCCAGAACAGATCCAGTAAACTATATTCATTCAATCTGAGCTGTTTACAGCTCAGCCAAAAACTAAATTTACCTGCGAGCGCCTGGTTAACAGGAGTAGAGCGCTACATATAAGTCATGTATGTCACTACTAATGTATGTCTCTGGTAATATATAGCATCCCCCTAGTGATGTATGTGTCTGGAAAAGTTATTTGGACTTTGCAAACCTGAAATGCACCTGATAAAGTAAGTCCATGGTAACCTTTAACCCTTATTCATAAAGCTGCAGGAGCAGGGAATGAATCTGAAAGTGTACTTAAAGCATTACTAAACCCAGTAAACAGTAAAATCAGTGTGTATATGCTGTAAGGCATGCTTGTTATACTCACTGTGGAATCTACGGGGTTAATCCTCTGCATTGTTTAAAAAGGATGTTTTATCCTGTCTCCTCTGATCCTCCCCTTCTTCCACTTTCCCCAATATATTTCCTGATAGTACAGAGCTAGAGGACAAGCTGCACATGCTCAGTGTGGTGTGTATTGCTAGAGAGTTTTATCAGCATTATCCAGATAGAGGGCCAGGGGTCCTGCATCCTCATAAGACAGGCAGTGCAGAATGAAAACTCCTCTTACGAGCTTTAACCAGACACTGATGAGTAAAGGTATTTAGCAGTTCGTATTTACTAAAATTATTGAATTTCCATGTTCTGTGTACTGTGGGAGGCTTGATATAGTGAATGCAGGGTCATGGCTTTAGTAACACTTTAAGGCTTCCTTAACTAATATTGTAGGTCATTTCAGTATAACTTAAAGTAGATGCAAACCCTATCTGAGTGAAATTTAGTGCTCTGTTTGTCAATGTTTTCTCCCAAGGTTCACACATTTTTTAACTTAAGGTTTACTTTGAAAAATGCACAAATGTTAGTTAAAAGTGGTTTAAAACTTGAAAACATTGATGAATAGACTCCTTAGGGCTCTTTTACACATTTGGCTGGGGGTGAAAAAAACAGGTGGCTGAGCCTTAGTTTAATTTTTTATTTGCTAATTTTTCCCCCATGAAAGTGGAGTTACCCTTTAATGGCAATTTCCTGTAGTACCTGCAATCAATTCAGGCAAGCTTTTGTGCCAGTGTTGGTTATAATACCAATGAGAGCTTCAAATCCAGGTAGTTATCATTATTATAACTTTAAGAACCTGCCGCTATGGACGTGATTTGGCAGATTTTTAATGAATTACCACCAGTTCTCAGACTAGGAAACTAAATAAATTAAGAGGTACACTATTACTTAGAGCCAGCAGTGCCAGTGCTGGGAAGCTGTCATGTATAAGCTTAATGCAGAACGCTTTATGCCCAGCCTCATTCAGCTGAAAGCATGTAAAAGTAGCATTGATGTCATCACTTTACTGCACATGACCTGTGCAGAGAGTGCAGAGAGTAGAGCACTGGGAGGGACAGAACCAGTTTACCCACTACAGGCTTCTACAGAAAACAACAAGGGGCAGATTTAAGATTTGTCTTTAATATTGGAGACTCCTGCACAGAGGCACATGTAGGTGTTGTCTAGAGCAAGATTGCTACACAGATCAGGAGGAACAAAGAATACACAAAAAAAACAATAAATAAGAAACATGCCTCTTGTAATTAGTCAGTATTTTTTTTTGCCTGGAATTCATCTTTAAATTAAAATCTGCTTTAAGACTAATTTTACTAATACTGGGTATTATGTTTGAGAAATTCAGTCCATACAAAACTGATATGTCACTTTTTATTAGATGCTGGCAAGGTAAACTCAATTTGTGAGATTTAGGTTCTTGAGTTTGTGGGTCTATACACCTAATTTGGCTATTAAAAGGGATCTCATTCATGCTGTTGATGTCAACATCTATATATTACACTGCTGTCAATAGTGGTGTCAAAGAAAAGGAGGAGTTCAATTGGATCCACACCGTTGGCTCTGCAGAGTGGTGTTTGTGATGGCCCTACACGGTTCACTGCTCAAGGAACCCTGAGTTCTGGAGGAACCCTAATTGAGAAAGGCCGCCCTGGACAGTTTGTGGCTCTTAGACATAGCAAACATATTACATTTTTACATGGCTGGTTCCGCTTATGTCATAAGTTCACATAAGTTTTGTAACGGGTCTTTGCATATCCACAACTTTACTACACATTTTAAAGCCTAAGTTTAATTTAAAAAAATGTTATTAAAAAAAATCAGCACAAGATACAATACTTTTAGTTTACATGTGATGTGTCCTTTGTACTGCTGGTTGCAGATTTAGTTGAAATCTTCCATCCTCTGATCCCCATCCCTACCCCTGTTGCCATAATTGCTGTGGGAATTAATAGAGCTGCTATATAAACATATCTAGAGTGTGAACTATGTTCACACTTTTTGCCCCCTCTTCTATTCATAGAAGCTGTACTTTCGCTTCTATGAATGAAAAATGATCTATGAATGGAGGAGATGGACCTTTCATTCCTCCACCTATTCTCCTTTCTTAGATCATGTTTCATTCATGAAAGCTATAGAACAGCTTCTATAAATGGAGGGGGGTGGAAATGGTGGGGATAGTCGGCACTCTTGATAAGTGCATTTGATAGGTCTCTCGGCATATCGTAGTTACTGTAAGTAATGTTGCTTGAACAGGTTTTTTTTTAGTTTTTTTATTAAACTTAAACTAGAACTATAGGCAAAACTTTTTTTTTTCATTTTGGATGGAGTAAAGGAGGGTTATAACCCCTGTCAGATTTTTTTTTCACCAACTGTGCCCCATTGCAGAGATTTCCCTTCACTTCCTGTCCCATAGCTAGGCAGGAAGTGAGAGGAAATCCTTGCAAATTAAAGGGATTGCTTGGGGACCCCCAGGTCACCAGAATTAGTGCCCCCATATTACTTTTCTGGGGACAACCCAAAATGTGAGGTTTTTTTTTACTTTCACTTACAATGATAATGATAAACAGGGCAAATCTCCTTAACAGGGCAAAGACATATATGTAAAAACTGACAGGTGTTCTAATCCCTCTCCACTTTATCCAAAACAACACAAAAAGTTTTGACTTTAGTTATATTTAAAACAATAAAAAACAAATAAAGACTTATGATAATGTTTACTATAAGTATGAATGTAATTGAACGTAATTGAATAATAAGCAAGACTTAGGGGCATATTCATAAAGTGCTGAATGTAACACATACCAATCATTCACAGCAGGTGAGTCAATCACTATCATTTATAGCACATGCATCAGGAAGATTCACCTGCTGTGAATGTTTAGTAAAAATTATACTTACTGCATTATAAATATGTCCTTTAAAGTTCATGCATTTTTAGAGACATTTTTAGAGAATTTTGGTACATAACTCAATGATTTCACATTGTGTGGGTTCAGTGTATCTGCTTTTGTGGTACAATAATTGCAATATCTAACCTTGGAAGATCAAGCACTTTTTTATACCTTTTTCAATCATATATACTGTATATATTAGCCATTCTCTCCTCTGTTGTGGTGCTCTCTGCTTTCCACTGCATCTAGATTTACAGAAAAAACAGCGGGGTCCCATGACTTTCATGACCCTAGCAAGAGAGATAAAACAAACTGTGTGTTATTAACACAGAAGCTTCAAGATGCCATATTACAAGTGTCTGTGTGACAGGATAGTAGTCGGGTTGATAATTCACATAGGCAGAGATAAGAAGGGAAAGAGAAAGCTAATTACTTTGAAAGTAATACAACTCAGCTTTAATGGAACTGTATCTGATAAACTGTATGACCTTTCCTGTTAAAATACATGTGCTACCCGTAGCTTGGTCAAATGGTAATGTGCTTTGTGCCACATCCTGCCATACAGCAGTTGAATGGATATTTTCTCAGTAGGTCTAGTAAAGGTGTAAATTAGGACAGAGCTACTGAATGTTACAAAGGCTTTTTTTTTTTTGCATTCTTGTTAAAATAACGGATATGTATCATATAAGGGAGGTAGACTGTAAAACACAGTAACTACCACAAAATTGCTGACTGTCAGCAAAGCAAAGGAAGTCAGCTATAATTGAAATGTATTGTTCTTTGCCATCTCTCTATTCCAAAGATAACATGAAGCCTGCTGAAATGCTACTTATACACAACATGGGGGCTTTATCATTCTGTTCATGGCACCTTTTATGAAACTAGGGAATCAATGATTATTGGACGATGATCTAAATATGGTTTTTCTTACACTAATTGCACACTTCATATGTAGATGTGTTTGGACAATCAAACTGGATTTTTGGATCTGACCATGCATTTTTTTTTTCTGTTTTTGTTATATCTTCTACAAACCCTTAAAGTAATGCTAAATTCTGATTTAAAAAATATTTATTTTATTCAAGTATGTTATCTTAATTCAAAAAAGGACCTTCTATTACTCTCCTAATCTACAAAATTCCAGAATCTCCAAAAATCCAAAATCCAATTTAGAGGATGGCCACATCTGTTGTACATGGTCCCACTGTGTGCAGGAACATAATGACCCTCTGTTGCTTGCTCCCGAGACGGACAAGGGATTAAGGACTATGGGATGTGTAGTGTGTATAGAGCAGTGCACATGACCACAATTAAGGTGCACTGCTCCTTTCCAAACAAATGCTATGCTGCCACTGCTCAACAAACCAGCAACTATCCACATTTTAGTATCACAGACAGACCAATTTGGGATATAGCCCCATTCACCATTAACATACAGCAACAGTCCTAAAAAAGGTGAATCTTTGTTCCCCTTAAACACGTTGGTTTGATCAGTTTTTACTACTTTCAATAAAAATGACTACATATTGACCTCCATTTTGCTTCTAATTTAATACTGGGCACTCGGTTTATCTACCCTTTCGAAACAAATGGAAGTGAAGGGAAAAATGAGAGGTTTAGGAGCTCACGGAAGACATTACAAGGAAGCAGACCCGTTACAGGGCCGTTAATTAATGGATGTGTATGGATGAATTTTGGAGAATAAAGATATCATTTTTAGGTCACTTTAAGTAGCAGAAATGTTAACTGTTAAAGGGTAACTCCACTTACTCACTCATGGGAAAAAAATAGCAAAAAAATAAAAAATAATATAGTATATACAATTGACACTCAAGTCTTATTGTAATTGAATGTTATTAAAAATGTCCTTTCCTTTTCCATCTGCAGTGCTGTAATTTACAGTAAAATGCAATGCAATATGGCTACCTGGAGGTAATCTGTACACAGAATGTGTACAGAATGCCCCCCAGAAACATAATTTCCTGCTTGTGTGATTGGCGTACTGATTTTCTCGGAAGTCAGCCCTAAGATACAAAACAGATTTCTTTTATCCCCTGCAACAAAAAATGTCAAACGTTGTGCTTTTGAATCCTGTCCCCGAGTGGCTGCATCTCTCCTCCACTGTATCTATAGAGGTAGCCATGGTTTCACCCTAGGCTGCCCTTCTGATATGGACAACAAACGTCAGTTTCTCCCCATGTTCATTATAAAGGGGGTCAGGACAATTAGTAATGAACAGAACACCACTTAGAAAGAAAATATTCTTTCATGCTGTTCACAGGAAGTAAAAAGGTCAATGCATTTCTGGCAAGCTCAACAGGTATTTTCTGGGCCGGCTGAAAACATTCTTAGCTTGAAATTAAAAAAAAAGGGAAATTAATGCAACCACCACATCTAAGGACTATAAGCTGCAATATATTACATTTTTGTTCTTGGGTTTAGTTATCCTTTAATCTATGTAAAAATAAACTGCATGAATAATTCCATATCCATAAATGTAACCTATTTTTCAAGAATGACATGAATGCAGCTGGTATTGTTTTCCTGTTAATTTCACATGCTATCAATAGAAATTAACAGGTGTTTGGCCAGAACAAAATACCATATGCGGTTCTATATTATGAGTACAGAAATACTGCATACCCTTTGTGATGTATAATAGAAAATGTTTATGCCGATGACCCAACATGAAGAAAAGTACATTGCACATTGTCAAAGAAGCCTTGGGAAATAATTATACTGTAATTTTATTTTATTACTGTTTGCTTGTCTGTGCCAGTCTATCTATCTATCTATCTATCTATCTATCTATCTATCTATCTATCTATCTATCTATCTATCTATCTATCTATCTATCTATCTATCTATCTATCTATCTATCTATCTATCTATCTATCTATCTATCTATCTACAGTGCCTTGAAAAAGTATTCATACCGCTTTAAATTTTACACATTTTGTCAAGTTAGATCAACACAAAGTGGCACATAATTGTGAAGTGGAAGGAAAATGATAAATGGTTTTCAAAATTGCTTACAAATAAATATGTGAAAAGTGTGGCGTGCATTTGTATTAAGCCCCCCTGAATCAATACATTGTAGAACCAACTTTCGCTGCAATTACAGCTGCAAGCCTTTTTGGGGATGTCTCTACCAGCTTTGCACATCTAGAGAGTGACATTTTTGCCCATTCTTCTTTGCAAAATAGATCAAGCTCTGTCAGATTAGATGGAGAGGGTCTGTGAACAGCAATTTTCAAGTCTTGCCACAGATTCTTAATTGGATTTAGGTCTGGACTTTGACTGGGCCATTCTAACACATGAATATGCTCTGATATAAACGATTTCATTGTAGCTCTGGCTGTATTTTTAGGGTCGTTGTCCTGCTGGAAGATGAACCTCTGCCCCAGTCTCAAGTCTTTTGCAGACTCTAATGTCGCGTACACTCGGTTGGACTTTTCGACCTGACTGGTCCGACGGACTTTCAGACGGACTTTCATCGGACTTTTGCCGGACTTCCGACAGACTTTCGAATGAACGGACTTGCCTACACACGATCACACCAAAGTCTGACAGATTCATACGTGATGAAGTACGACCGGACTAAAATAAGGAAGTTGATAGCCAGTAGCCAATAGCTGCCCTAGTGTCGGTTTTATTCCGTCGGACTAGCATACAGACGAGCTGACTTTTCGACCAGACTCGAGTCCGTCGCAAAGATTTGAAACATGTTCCGAATCTAAAGTCCGTCAGATTTTCGACTGAAAAAGTCCGCTGCAGGTCCGATGGAGCCCATACACAGTCGGATTGTCCGCCGGATTCAGTCCGTCGGTCCAGTCTGGTTAAAAAGTCCGCTCGTGTGTACGCAGCATAACAGGTTTTCTTCTAAGACTGCCCTGTATTTGGCTCCATCCATCTTCCCATTAACTCTGACCAGCTTCCCTGTCCCTGCTGAGGAAAAGCATCCCCACAACATGATGCTGCCACCACCATGGTGTGTTCAGGGTGCTGTGCTGTGTTAGTTTTCCGCCACACATAGCATTTTGCTTTTAGGCCAGAAAGTTCAATTTTGGTCTCATCTAATGCCGCGTACACACGGTCGGACTTTGCAGCTACAAAAGTCGGACAGCCTGTCCGACATACTTCCGGCGTACCTTTGGCGGACTTGGGGCAGACTTTCTTACGAACGGACTTGCCCACACACGACCACACAAAAGTACGCCAGCTTAGTACGCTGTGACGTACACCAAGTCCGACGAGACTATAAAACGGAAGTTCAATAGCCCGTACGACACCCTTTGGGCTCCTTCTGCTAATCTCGTGTTTATCTCGTGTTAGTAGAAGTTTGGTGAGAGACGATTCGCGCTTGTGAGACTCGTATTTTTCAGTTCGTTTTAACTGTTGTTCAGTCTGTGCTTGTGAGGTTTGTATCTGCTTTTCAGTGCGTTTGGTCAGTTGGCATTGAGAAATCTTTGTTTTATTGGCCGCTCGTTCCTGATTTTCAGGTCGTTCTTCACAGGCCTTGCTGTTCTTCAGTGCGTTCTGTTTAGTGCGTTCTGACCAGCCGACCGTTTTGAAGCCATGTTACCTGTACGTACTCGTCGTAGAGCTCGTGCATTGTATGTGCTTGGTGCTGTAGTTTATTCTTCAGCCCAAGACCAGTCCATGAACAGGGCGAGGAGGAGTTCATGGACCAAGAATTGGTTGCTTCAGCGTGACCAGTTCTGTCACATGCCTTTGCTCCGTGAGATCCGTGAGAATAATCCTGAGGATTTCAGGAACTTTCTCCGGATGACGGACCCCGTTTTTGATCGTTTGGTGGCTTTGCTGACCCCCTATATCAGCAGGCAGGATACCTGCATGAGGCAAGCCATCACTCCGGAGCAGAGGCTGGTCGCTACCTTGCGGTATTTGGCCACAGGGAGAAGCCTGCAGGACCTTAAGTTCTCGACAGGCATCTCCCCCCAGGCTCTGGGGATCATTATCCCAGAGACCTGTTCTGCCATCATACAGGTCCTGCAGAAGGACTATATTAAGGTAAGCTATTTTTATTTTATTAGCATCACATGTTCTTTTATGTAATCTTTGATAATGTAATGTATTTCTTGCTTCAAACACTACTTCCCATCATTGCAATATAGTGTGAATGTCCCCTTTTTATCCTCACACATGCTGGGATTTTTTCCTGTTATTTTTTGTCATGCATGTATAGTTTCCTTCAATAACCTTCCCAGCATGAAGTGATGGGAACATATCCACCTAGTCTACTCATTTTGAATGTATTTTGTTGGAGTGTATTTAGTGTGCTTATAATTAGCAATTAGCTAGATTTCACAACCCCCCCCACCTGAACTCACTCCAAATAGTGTGCTGCTAATTAGCAATTAGCTAGATTTCACAACCCCCCCCCCCCACCTGAACTCACTCCAAATAGTGTGCTGCTAATTAGCAATTAGCTAGATTTCACAACCCCCCCCCCACCTGAACTCACTCCAAATAGTGTGCTGCTAATTAGCAATTAGCTAGATTTCACAACCCCCCCCCCACCTGAACTCACTCCAAATAGTGTGCTGCTAATTAGCAATTAGCTAGATTTCACAACCCCCCCCCACCTGAACTCACTCCAAATAGTGTGCTGCTAATTAGCAATTAGCTAGATTTCACAACCCCCCCCCCCACCTGAACTCACTCCAAATAGTGTGCTGCTAATTAGCAATTAGCTAGATTTCACAACCCCCCCCCCACCTGAACTCACTCCAAATAGTGTGCTGCTAATTAGCAATTAGCTAGATTTCACAACCCCCCCCCCCCACCTGAACTCACTCCAAATAGTGTGCTGCTAATTAGCAATTAGCTAGATTTCACAACCCCCCCACCCCCACCCTCGTTAAAATTTGCTTGAATGTTCTGTGGTGTTGATTTGTCTAAAGCAAATCTATGTTGCACTTTGCAAAATGCATGTGCACTCTACAAGTGCATTTGTTCCAGTGCTTTAGTAAATGAGCAGAAGCTCTGCTGATTTCCATCATCAAATCATATGCAAGCCTCAAAGTGTTTTCATTAATTGCCCTTGCATGTGATTGTGTACTCTTTGCAACATGAATGCCTTTTGACATTACCTCATTTACTGTAAGCTGGTTAGCAACTGCACCTGCAGAGTGCGACAACTGCAGTCTTGTAGCCTTTGTTATCCCTAAATTCCTGCGTGTTGTTAAAGTAATTTTTTTTTGGGATTTCACAACCCCCTAAAATGTAATCAATGTTCTATCAGAGGGGGTGAGCAATCTGATAAGTGTGCCTTTTTCCATATTAGTTATTCCAGAAGAATTAAATTATTGAATGTTATACTGATGCTGGGGAATAATGTTTTTAATTGTCTAATTTTCTTGCAATGTTAGCTTCCAAATTAATTGATTTTGGTTTTCTTGTTTGATTCCCCAGTTTCCTTCAACGCCACAGGAATGGCAGACTGTGGCATCCCATTTTGCCAGCCGTTGGGACTTTCCCAATTGTGGAGGGGCTATAGATGGGAAACATGTCCACATTGTGCCACCACCCCATTCGGGGTCATATTATTTTAATTATAAGGGGTTCCACAGTATTGTTTTAATGGCGGTGGTGTCGGCACACTATGATTTTTTATAGGTGGACGTGGGGAAGAATGGCCGGATGTCGGATGGAGGAGTATTTGCCCAGACGGAGTTCTGCCAGCGTCTCCAGAGTGGTGGCCTGGGATTGCCACCTGATGAGGATAACGTGGAAGGACTCCCCTTTGTCTTCATTGCCGATGAAGCCTTCGCTCTGAGCAAGCACCTCATGAGGCCATTCCCCCAAAGAACCCTCACCCTGGAGAGGAGGGTTTTTAATTACCGGCTGGCCAGAGCTAGAAGAGTGGTTGAGAATGCGTTTGGAATTCTGGCCAGCCGGTTCCGCCTGTTTCAAACAGCCATTAATTTGGCGGAATACAAACTTAATTTTATAATTTTATCATGCTGCATTCTGCACAACTTTTTAAATAAGCATTCTGCCAATTATATAGGCACAGTTGGGCCTGAGGCCGGACAAATAGAAGCCAACCTTACAGGCCTGGATACTGTCCGTACTGGCTTGGCCCCCCAAAGTTCCCGTCAGGTTAGACAGCAATATGTTGATTATTTTATGGGTAGGGGGGCCATTGCAATGGGC
>JBBGZY010001990.1:937500-969625 GCA_037952925.1 Lithobates clamitans | reverse complement strand
TTTTTATGGTGAGAAATCAGTAAATAAAATGCATTAATCAAGGCACACAGTGTAATGAGATTTGCTTGCACATATATTTATTTTGGATGTATAAAAATAAGTAACATTTTCGTGTAGCCACCAAAGGTGTCCATTGTACTAAGATAGAACTCTGGCTTGTCTTCCTTTACTGAACTAGTGAGGTCATATGTCATGAAACACTTGACAGCTGCTGTACCCGGCAACTTCTTGTATGGCTGCAAATTTGCTGAATGTTTCCTGTATTGTCTCAGTTTCTTCTATGTATATCATGTAGAAACACTGAGACTCGGGCTGTTTACATCTGTGAGATCCTATGAGTAGTAGAGTCCCCTACCTTCTACTATGAGAAAACCGCTTTACATCCTCTGGCTTTGTTTTGAATTTTTGTTTCATTTGTGTCCACTTGTTGCTGAAATTCTGTTTTGAAGAATGAGATTTTGTTACTTTTGCTGACATTTTTGGAGCTGCAATATTATGAGGCCTCTTCAGTCTTTCTCAACCTTTTTAAGCAAGAACCCCTGAAATAACTTGCTTGTCTCAGGGAAACCCTTGGTACATGGTTAATCTGGTTGCAAAAAGTCCACCCAGTTCAACCCACAGAAAAAAAAAAAAACCTAGCTACTAAACAAGTGCAAATCTTTACTATACCTAGGGCTCACAGTACATTAGGGTGAATGCTCCTTAGATTTGTGGTCAGTAGAATTAATTCCCCCTTACGAATTACTAAGAAGATCGTTAGTGGGAACTTATCTGAGAGGCAGAAATTGCTCATTATTCAAGGAACCCCTAGCAAACTCTAGAGGACCCCAAAGGTTTCCACTGAACCCTGATTAAGAAAGGCTGCTCCAGTTATACCTTAAACCCTTTAAATACTTTCCAGGTCTCGGGGAACCCTTGCAAAAACCAATTGATTGGTAGTCAGTAGGAAGAATACCTCTTATATTGTTGGCTAGTGGGAAGAATGTGCCCCTTAACCCCTTCACGCCAACCGTACGCAAATATGCGTTTCTCGGCTTGAAGGGGTTATAGTGAGGTGACGCCTGCAGCTGCAAGCATCACCCCGGTATCGTATTTTTTTTTTTTTTTATACTTTTTTAGAGCCAGCGGTTGGTTTTCTTGGAAAAACAACCAAGGTGACTAAAGACCACTCGCCTGTTATCCTAAGGAGCCGGAGGGGAGTCCCTTCTGCGGCTCTCCTGTTCCACCAGGAGGCCCAAGCGACCAGCTAATATGTCCCCCGGCTGGCCGAAGACCCGAATGAAGCCGGAATCAGCTTTGATCGGGTTTCCGATCTAGTAATCCAGAAGCACTAACATGACATCACTTCCGGTTTACTCGGCTGCCAATGGCGCCAATATAAAAAAAATCTCTAGTATTCCAAAACGCCGATTTTTGGCATTTTGAAAACTTATAGGCTGGGTTCACAACGCAGCACGCTCCGGCTCACAGCACAGGTACGTCTCCGTTCACCGTTTCAGGTACGATTTCAGCCTGAATTTTGGGCTGAATTCAGATCTGAAATGAATCAATAGATGCACAGGGAGGGATCCTGTGCAATTCGCACAGGAGCCACTGCAGTGATGTGTGAACTGGTCACAATCTCCTGCTATGCGAATTGTATGCGTGGAAACCCAGATAGACCCCAGATCCCTCCATAAAGAGTACCCGTCACTGACTATTACTGTCACAAGGGATGTTTACGTTTTTTGTGACAGCAATAAAAAAATGGTCAGATTTTTTTTTTTTTAAAGAGACAGTGTAAAAATAAAAATAAAATTTTTTTTTATAGCGCCCCATCCCTCCGTGCTCGCACATACAAGTGAACACATACGTAAGTTGCGCCCACAAATGTAAACGGTGTTTACCGGTGAGGTATCACCGCGATCATTAGAGTGAGAGCAATAATTCTAGCACAGAACCTCCTCTGTAACTCTAAACAGGTAATCTGTAGAAGGTTTTTAAAACGTCACCTATGGAGATTTTTAAGTCCCGTAGTTTGTCACCAGTCCACGAGTGTGTGCAATTTCAAAGCATGACATGTTAGGTATCCATTTACTCGGCGTAACATCATCTTTCACATTATACAAAAAATTGGGCTAACTTGACTTTTTTTTTTTTTCTAGTTCATGAAAGTGTCTTTTTATTTATTTTTTTAAAATTGTGTTTAAAAGACCGCTGTGCAAATACCGTATGGCATAAAATATTACAACGATCGCCGTTTTATTCTCTAGGGTCTCTGCTAAAAAAATATATATAATGTTTGGGGTTCTAAGTAATTTTATAGCAAACAATATGGATTTTAACTTGTAAGCAACAAATGTCAGTAAAAGGCTTCGGCATGAAAGGTCTAAGGTGGTGGTCAGAATGCCTACCTTACGGACAGCACAGTGGCTCAGTGGTTAGCACTTCCACCTAGCAGAACTAGGGTCGCCGTTTTGAATCCCTACTATGAGAGTAGATTGCATGTTCTTCATGTTCCTGCATTTGTTTCCTCCCACACTCCAAAGACATGCTGGTAGGTTAATTGGTTCTGCCAAGTGTTGTCGACCACAGCATCACATGGGAGGAAGGTCAGACAAAGCTCAAGGAAGGAACCCCTAGCAACTTCTGGAGCAGGGTTTCTTAACCAGGCTTCCATGGAACTCTAGGGTTCCTCTAGAGGTTGCTAGGAGTACCTTGAGCAGTTTCTGCCTCTCAGATAAGTTCCCACTGACACCATTGATCTTTTTAGCTATCTATAAAGGGGTAAATCTTCCCAATGACCACACGTGTAAGGGGCATTCTTCCCACTGATCATCACACTAATGTATCATGAGATGTAGATATGGTCATTTTTAGCAGGGGATCCCTAAAACCAGAAAGTTATCCCAAGGGTTCCTCTGTGTTGAAAAGTTTGAGACAGGCTGTTCTGGAAGAATCCCAGGCTTCCATTGAATGCTGGTTGAGAATGGCTGTCATAGACAGTGATCTGATATAAAAGATCTTCCCTGAAGATATGTCATCCTGTACATCATTGTCTATTTATATCTAGTGTCCGAATGTGGTGGTAAAGAGGTTTGTTTTTGGTTGGCCTGGTTGTAATAATTGGGTGAATTGTTCTAATCGTACCTCTTCAGGTATGTGGGATTAGAATTGCAGGACAGTTAGTGCTCTCGCTTTGTGAAGACCTCAGTCTGGTACCCTCTAAGGACCATGCCTGCATTGAGTTTCTATGTTCTCCCTGTGTTTCTGTTTGTTTCTTCCAATCAAACCAGATCAATGATTGGCTTCCACCCACGTTGACCCTACGTTGTATGGTTGTCATTTCACGAGTTAAGAATTTCATATTTGACTTTTTTTTTTTTCTTCTTTTTTTTTTTTTTTGATCTGACCACCTGGGGTGGGTGGGGATGTGTTTTTAGTCCCGATCACCTGTAGAGCTCTCTCTGTACTTCAATGCTTTTTTTGCTATCTGATGACAGGCAGCATACAGGGATGACTTTGGGAAGGCGTCTCCTTACATCCAGTGAGGCTTCTCGGGTTTTCTTCTTCCTTTTTAATAATGTGATAGTCCTGCCAGGCTCTCTCCCAATTAGTGTAACTGCCACTTGCAGTGTGGATGTCAGCAGCATTAGAAGATCAGTGTATACGGAGCATCATTGCCTGTATGTTGAGTGCAATAGGAGGATCGAATGAAACTGGTATATCAATTATGCTCATTGCACCAACTTTGCTGTTGGCTAATAATAACCCTTTCATGACTAAGCCAATTTTTGACATTTGGTGTTTACAAGTTAAAATCCATATTTTTTGCTATAAAATTACTTAGAGCCCCCAAACATTATATATTTTTTTAGCAGAGAATCTAGAGAATAAAATGGCAATTATTGCATTATTTTATGTCACATGGTATTTGTGCAGCGGTGTTTTAAACACAACTTTTTGGGAAAAGGGACACTTTCATGAATTTTAAAAGAAGAAACAGTAAAGTTAGCCTAATTTTTTGTATAATGTGAAAGATGATGTTACGCTGAATAAATAGATGCCAAACATGTTACACTTTATAATTGCACGCACTCATGGAATGGCGACAAACTACGGTACCTAAAAATCTCCATAGGCGACGCTTTAATTTTTTTTTATTTTTTTTTTACGGTTACCAGGTTAGAGTTACAGAGGAGGTCTAGTGCTAGAATTATTGCTCTCGCTCTGATCGCGGGGATACCTCACATGTGTGATTTGAATACCGTTTACATATGCGGGTGCGACTTCGTATGCGTTTTCTTTGCTGCGCGAGCTCGCAGGGACGGGGGGCGCTTTAAAAAAAAAATTTCTTATTTATTTTTATATTAATAAATTGTGTTTAAAAAAAATAATAATAATTTGATCACTTTTATTGCTGTCACAAGGAATGTAAACATCCCTTGTGACAGTAATAGGTGGTGACAGGTACTCTTTATGGAGGGATCGGGGGTCTAAAAGACCTCCAATCCCTCCTTTGCACTTCAAAATATTCAGATTGCCATCTTCGGTGATACTGTATATTTTTTTAAAACCGGCGCCATTGGCAGCCAAGTAAACAGGAAGTGACGTCATTACGTCGCTTCCGTGTTTACAATCAGGAGACTGGAATGAAGCCTTTTCCGGCTTCATGCCAGTCTGTCCCTAGCCGCCGGAAGTGGCGGATTGTCGATCGGTTCTCCCGGTGGGACGGGAGGCCCGTTCAGAGCGGCGGGAGGGGGGGACGTCCCCTCCCGCTCCTCCGGTGTAACAGCTGAGTGGCTTTTAGCCGCATCGGTTGTTATCCCTGGAAAGCTGATTGCCCGCTCTACAAAACAGTACCGGGATGATGCCTGCAGCTGCGGGCATCATCCCGGTATAATCCCTGAAAACCGAGGCCACACATCTGCGTACGCTTGGCGGGAAGGAGATAATCATCATATTTAGTGGACAATGGGTGGGGTGAGGTAAACCAAAGTGCAACCATGGCAGCTGTGGACACTGATTACATAATACGGCACCTCTGAACATAGGGATATGGGGACACTTTGGTAGTAATCGGCACATGTTATAGGTGAAGGTTGTAAGGACATTTGGCCACATCAGATAAGTTGAGCCCAATCTCTCTTGGCTATGAATTCTGTGAATGCTGTTACCATAATGATTGATACTTCAGTTCCACTTTGGTGATTTGGGAAACATCAATCACTTTTCATCGTGCAGCAGTTTAACCACTTGGTCTTCGGATGGTCTTACCCCCTTAATGACCAGGCCATTTTTTTTGCTATTTAGCACTGCGCCACTTTAACTAGTAATTGCTCGGTCATACGATGCTGTACCCAAACGTCATTTTATATATTTTTTTTCCCACACAAATAAAGCTTTCTTTTGGTGGTATTTGATCACCACTGGGTTTTGTATTTGTTGCGATATAAATGAAAGACTGAAAAATTTGAAGAAAAACAATATTTTGCTACTTTCTGCTATAAAATGCATACAATTTAAAAAAAAAAAAAAAAAAAAAGCAAATTTCTTCAAACATTTTGGCAACATTGTATTCTGCTACATATTTTTGATGAAAAAAAAAATCCCAATAGCTGTATAGTTGTTGGTTTGCGTGAAAGTTATAGCGTCTACAAACTATGGAATGTATAGTAGAATTTTCTAATGATTTAGTTTTTTTAAATATATACTACTAATGGCAGTGATCGGTGACTTTTATCATGTGAATGTTATAGTGCAGCGGGTAATTTGACACTAACTGACGTTGAAGGGGAAGACTGACTGCCACTGACATCACCGGTGGCATTCATACAGTGATCAGTGATAATACTATACACTGTCACTGTATTAATGACACTGACGGGTTAACACCTAGACTGATCAAGGTGTTAAATATGTGTAATGTGTGCTGTTGTGTGTTTTTTTTTTTTCTTTTTTCACTAAAGATCTTTGTTTCTAATCCTTGCTTTGCAGGGATGAGAAACTGACAGATCGTTCAATCTGTACAGAGCTCTGTGTTGTTTACCAACACAGAGAGCTCTGGGCTGTGATTGCACACAGATGATCAGCAGTTCCCGGACTTGCTGACAGGCTCCTGCTCTGTACAATCACAGCGGGAGCCGCACATCCGGAAATAGACAGCGATGTACGGGTGTGTCGCTTTGCCTACGGCGGCCGCTCACCTGCAGCACATGGCGGGCGAAGTGGTTAAATCCTGATTTTGCTCTTGAAAAGTAGTCAAAAGCAAACAGACATCTAATCCTGTTTGTGACCCCGGTACCCTGATGATGGCTGTGAGGCAGTCACAAGGTCCTCTGTCCTACAAAACTAAAGCTGTTCATACATTACACAATCTGATTGTATAATTCCTGTACACTGAGTTACCAAAACTACTAAGGAAAGGATAAATTGAAACGGTCGATTTTAATTTGTATCCAAGCAGGCAGGCCTTTGCACAGCATAGGCGATGGTATAGCTAAAGAAGGTTGTACAATCAGATTGTATAGTGTATGGTCAGTTTTAAGCCTCATGCACACTGGACGTTTTTTGACGTTTTTACAGCAGCTGTTTTTGGCTGTAGACGTTTTTTTTTTTTTTTCTACAGTCATTAAAGCGGAAGTAAACCCATCCATAAAACGGCTTCATTTCCAGCACGTGCCGGAAATGTAACACTCCAATTGGTTGTGCTCTCAACCAAACTGTCAAACCATCCAATCGCTGGTGTCTAAACTGATCACATGTGCAGCATCATGGCAGTTGTAGATTAAACAGAGGCAAAGATGGCAGCTTCCTTGGCTGAAAACGATAGGAGGGTTTACTTACACTTTAAGCTCTCCATCATGTTATCCTAGGTGTCCATACACCACATACACTGTTATCAGCAGTTTTGGGCAGTGGTGTTTTTGAGCAGTAAAAAAAATTCAAAACTAGTGGGTCCTGAGAGACGTTTTTCAGCTGTAAAAATGCTCTAACGCCGATAAACGCTCAAAAATGTTGCTCACCCACCGTTTTTTAACATTTTTGATTAAATTGAAAAAAAAAAAAAAAAAAATAAAACATTTTTCTATAAAATAAAAAAACTATTGCAGAAACGTTGTAAAACCAACTGCAAAGCTACTGACGTTTTTATAACGTTATTGTAACGTCTAGTGTGCATGAAAGTTTTAAAGCTGAACTCCAGATGTCTTGTTCAAAGATTTTATTGAAAGGTTTTAAGAACAAATACCTAAATGGCAACACAAACCTCCCCATAGCAATTATTGGGACGTCGACCCTCCGCACAGGGAGGCTTTAAAAAAATGGGGCAAATTTTTAAAACACTGATTGAGATTTTCCTTACTTTTGAAAGACGGCTTATAGTAGTGGGGCAAACGTATGAAACTTATAATATATATTCAGCTTGTGGTGTTCACAATGACCATTGTTCTCAGAGAGAAATTCAGAGTATTACATTTTGTAAGTCGCTGAGCAAACTGTTGGCGCTATATAAATCCTTAATAATAATAATAATAATAATAATAATAATAATAATAATAATAATAATAATATTTATTATTATTATTATTATTATTTAAATCCTTAATAATATTTATATTATTATTATTATTATTGTTAAATGTAGTTAAACAGAATGACGTATACTGTCACCTGAACACACCCTTTTATGTATTTTTTTTCTCAAGATGTCCTCATTAAAGCGGTATTACAGTAAACCCCTTTTAAAAAGGAATACATTGCAACTTACCAACCCTAAGACTGTGTTCCCACTAATGCAAAGCCAAAGTTGTGTGCTTCGAGTGTGACTTTAATGTGACTTTCATGTGACTTTACACTCTGGCACTCAAGTTGCAGTAAAGTTGCACCAAAGTAGTGCAGGAAACTTTTCCAAGTCGCTGTGACTTTAAGTCGCATAGATTGGAATGGGTGCCATTGCAACTTGTCATGCCACTTTATTGGGTTGATTTACTAAAACTGGAGAGTGCAACGTCTGGTGCAGCTGTGCATGGTGGTAGCCAATCAGCTTCTAACGTCAGTTTGTTCAATTAAGATTTGCCAAAAAAACCCCCAAAAAACTAAGCTGATTTCTGATGGTTTCTATGCAGAACTGGATTTTGCACTGTCCAGTTTTGGTAAATCAGTCCCTATGTGTCCAAAGTCACATGACAGGTCACACTAGTGGGAACGGAGCCATAAGGCTCATGCACACTGCAGCTAAAAAAAAGCAGTTTTTTTCAGGCATTTGAGCTTTTATTTCTCTGCCTACAAGCTTGAAGAAGCTTGTGCTTTTTGGTGCTCTTTTGTGTGTGTTTTAATTGAGCTTATTTGTGCTTTTTTGCGCATAAGCAGGTTTTTTTCATGAACCCTCCCCTCACCTCATTTTTTTTTTTCCTTGTGAGTTTTCATGCATTTTTGAGGATTTTTTGGATTATTACGTGCGTTTTTGGGCACTTAGGTGTCTTTTCCCCTCAAAAGCTCCTCTCTGGGTTCTGACGCCTGGGCTTTTGTCAGCACATTCACTGTTGGCACCAAGGGTTTCTGCATTTCTGGATAGGGGGCTTGCGCACCCGCCTGGCTGCAGTTTCAATGGCTCCCTTACTTGCCGATCACCGGGTCCCGGCTAATAATTCATACCTGGGACCTGCTGATCGTTGGAGTGAGTGACAGGAGAGAGATCTGTGTTGTAAACAACAAAGAGCTCTCTACCAACAGCGTGGATGTGACGGTTTTCGAGAAAGAAACTATAAACGAAAATATATCTATCTCTCTCTATATCTATATCTCTACATCTCTCTATATATCTATATCTGTCTCACAAAAGTGAGTACACCCCTCACAATGACACTTTGCTACAATGTAAAGTAGTGAGTGTACAGCTTGTATAACAGTGTAAATTTGCTGTCCCCTCAAAATAACTCAACACACAGCCATTAATGTCTAAACCGCTGGCAACAAAAGTGAGTACACCCCTAAGTTAAAATGACCAAATTGGGCCCAAAGTGTCAATATTTTGTGTGGCCACCATTATTTTCCAAAATTGCCTTAACCCTCTTGGGCATGGAGTTCACCAGAACTTCACAGGTTGCCACTGAAGTCCTCTTCCACTCCTCCATGATGACATCACAGAGCTGGTTGTCTGTTAGAGACCTTGCGCTCCTCCACCTTCCGTGTGAGGATGCCCCACAGATGCTCAATAGGGTTTAGGTCTGGAGACATGCTTGGCCAGTCCATCACCTTTACCCCCAGCTTCTTTAGCAAGGCAGTGGTTGTCTTGGAGGTGTGTTTGGAGTCGTTATCATGTTGGAATACTGCCCTGCGGCCCAGTCTTCAAAGGGAGGAGATCATGTTCTGCTTCAGTATGTCACAGTACATGTTGGCATTCATGGTTCCCTCAATGAACCGTAGCTACCCAGTTTCGGCAGCACTCATGCAGCCCCAGACCATGACATTCCCACCACCATGTTTGACTGTAGGCAAGACACACCTGTCTTTGTACTCCTCACCTGGTCGTCATCACACACGCTTGACACCATCTGAACCAAATAAGTTGATCTTGGTCTCATCAGACCACAGGACATGGTTCCAGTAATCTATGTCCTTAGTTTGCTTGTCTTCAGCAAACTGTTTGCAGGCTTTCTTGTGCATAATCTTTAGAAGAGGCTTCCTTCTGGGATGACAGCCATGCAGACCAATTTGATGCAGTGTGCAGCGTATGGTCTAAGCACTGACAGGCTGACCCCCCACCCCTTCAACCTCTGCAGCAATACTGGCAGCACTCGTACATCTATTTCCCAAAGACAACCTCTGGATATGACGTTGAGCACGTGCACTCAACTTCTTTGGTCGACCGTGGCGAGGCCTGTTCTAGTGGAACCTGTCCTGTAAACCACTGTTTGGTCTTGGTCACCATGCTGCAGCTCAGTTTCGGGGTCTTGGCAATCTTCTTGTAGCCTAGGCCATCTTTATGTAGAGCTGTAGAGCAACAATTCTTTTTTTTTTTTTTTTTTTTTTTTAATATCCTCAGAGTTCTTTGCTATGAGGTGCCATGTTGAACTTCCAGTGACCAGTATGAGAGTGAGAGCGATAACGCCAAATTTACCACACCTGCTCCCCATTCACACCTGAGAGCTTGTAACACTAACGAGTTACATGACAACGGGGAGGGAAAATGGCTAATTGGGCCCAATTTGGACATTTTCACTAAGGAATGTACTCAGTTTTGTTGGCAGAGGTTTAGACATTAATGGCTGTGTGTTGAGTTATTTTGAGGGGACAGCAAATTGACACTGTTATACAAGCTGTACACTCACTACTTTACATTGTAGCAAAGTGTAATTTCTTCAATGTTGTCACATGAATAGATATAATAAAATAATTACAAAAATGTGATGGGTGTACTCACTTATGTGAGATACTGTGTGTGTGTATATGTGTAGAATTTATATATATATATATATATATATATATATATATATATATATATATATATATATATATATATATATATATATATATATATATAATAATATAATTTAATTTATTATTATTATATATATATTTTTTTTTTATATTAATCTCTCTCTAGTGTATACGATTTTTATATATAGTGTTTATATCTAGTATATAAAATTTTTATCAGTATGACAGGTCCACTTCAAATATACCTAGAACTGAAAATTGACTGCTATGGGAACACTGTGACACCTGGGAACCTTAATACGATATAACATCCTCTGATGTATTCCCAGGGGGAAAAAAAGGAAAAATCTGAATTTTTAATTAAAAGTAACAATAAATGTTGGAGCCTTGTCTAACATGCAGAATATGAAATAGCTGACTTGCTCAAGCAAGATATAAAATTGGGGTCTGACCCAGCTTGTCTGGAACTATTCAGCAGTTTGTTTAATTCAAAGGTACTAGTGTCTGTACTTCCCCTACAGAAATAATATCTTTGTATAACGTAGATTTATTTCATGCATGAAATTACTGTGTGTCAGGATTTCAGAAACTTGCCAGACTCTCTTCTGTGACTTCGGAATAATAGACCTGTCCTTCAAAACCCATCACGTCTGTGGGATGTGAACGAGGAAGCGCTGAAAGGGTTAAACTGTAGGTTTCAACTTGTGAAAAACTCTGGGCAATTGAGCTTATAAGAGTCTTTGAACCTTCCTCTTCCTGAAGAATGAATTCTGGAATAATGACATCCACCTGTCATTTTATAAGTTAAAGGCACTGACTGTTCTCCTGTTCCATGTAATGTTGCAGTAATGATAATTGGCAATGACTCTATCTAAAAATCTGATGCGTTTTATGATTGCAACTCTTTTCCATAACTTTTCTTCTTCTTTTTTTTTTTTTTTTAATCGACCAAAGGAACATTTGTTTTATATTGTACGAAAGTTGGGAAATACGTATCTGGCTAGAAAGCATGTATTTGATTGTTTATACATTCGCTTTAGTATCTGACAGTTGACAGCTGAATAAGGGCGATGGGAGAATTAAGGCTGGACTTAAGACATATGGAAATCAGAAGGGGATTGTCATTTGACAGGCTGTTGTCCGAAGTTCTTACCGTTAGTACGCTCCTTTCAACAATTGTTTTTCAATTTTTGGCCAACAAATGTTGGATGACTGGCAACTAAATTTTTGTCAATCGACGGCTCCACATCAGATTTTCAGATGGTCGGTACACAAATCCGTCACAGAAAAGTCGAAGGTACAAACACGCATGCTGGGAATCAAAGCTCACCAAACACAAAATTAGCAGAAGGGGCCCAAAGGGTGGCGCTCAAGAGCTGAAATTCCTCGTAGTACGTCACTACGTTCGTGTTTGTGGCACGATAATTTGTGTAACGTTAGTATGCAAGACAAGATCCTGGCACACGCCCCTTTGCCAAAAATCAGACGCTCGGTTGTCCATCAATCGTACCGTTTTGTACGAGGCTTTAGACCTAATATAGTTGTCTTAGGAAATGTTTGTGTTTTTGAACTGATGATCGGTTGTTCTTCCTTAAGAAGATTATGTGAATTTAAAGAAAAAGCGATCCTGCCAGCAGACGTATGTCAGTAGACAAACTGATCTGTGGATCTGTGATCTGGAATTTGTCAGCCATTGTCAGAGCAAATTTAAATTGGAACTAAACCTATAATTAAACACTTTGCATGCTGACAGCTCCTTATTGTAGAAGAGACGTGCTATGTTTCTTCAGAGATAACACACACCTACCTACCTGCTTGCAGTCTTCTACGGAATGTACACCCTAATGCCGCATACACACGACCGGTTTTGCCATTGGAATAAACTCCGAAGGTTTCTCCGACGGAACTCCGCTCAAGCGGTCTTGCCTACACACGGTCACACCAAAGTCCGACCGTCCAGAACACGGTGACGTACAACACTTACGACGGGACTAGAAAAAGGAAGTTCAATAGCGAGTAGCCAATAGCTTCCGTCTCGTACTTGCTTCAGAGCATGCGTCCTTTTTGGTCCGTCGGAACAGCATACAGACGAGCGGTTTTCCCGATAGGAATTGGTTCTGTCTGAAATATTTAGAACATGTTCCATTTCTAGGTCCGTCAGAATTTTCGAAAAAAAAAGAAAAAGTCCGATGAGGCCTACACGCGATCAGAATAGACGATAAATAGCTTCCATCAGACTTTTTCTGTCGGACATTTTGCTTGTGTGTTGAATGAAAAAAAACTGTCAGCTCTGGTCGGAGCCGCTGTGCTAATCAACCCACATTAGAACAACAATCTCCCCTGCTGAGCTTGTGTTCTGATAGGGGGACGGCTCCTCTGCCAGAACACTCCAATCAGCACTACAATGCACACAGACCAAATGTCGGCCATTTTTTTTTTTTTTTTTAACTGGCAAATGTCTCCCAACATTTGGCCCATGTGTTCCCAGCTTAAGCTGTGCATGTGCAGCTCCCGGCATACTCCTGTTCTGGTATGACTGCCTCCTATGTGTATATGCCGAGTCACATTATCCTTCGTCAACTGAGCCCTGGTTCACATTGGTGCGTTTTGACATGCAATTTGACATGTCAAATCGGTGGCAATTGCCAGTAATGGCACCGTCCTAATCGGTGCGACGCTGCATTTGCGGCGCCGCACCGATTTCAAAAAGTCGTTTCTGTACTACTTTTTGCGATTTCGGGGTGCGATTTCCATTGACATCTGTGAAATCGGGACTGACATGCGGGAGTGATTCAGCTTAACTCGCACGGCTTGGTTCCTGCAGCTCAGTGTGAACCAGGCATAATCCGGAGGCCAAAAAGCCTGACCCCTGAAAGTAGCCAGGGAGAAGATGACAGTGGCTGGCGAGGAATATATCCATCACGTTACTGTATAGTGGAGGGGAGTATTTGGCAGGGTTGAAGCGAAGTGAAGCGACTTAACAGGAAGAAGAAAAGAATTTACCCAGGTACAACAATGATGTCACCGGAGTTGATTAGCTCTGATTGGCCACAGGCAAAGTCGCCTGTCCTGGAGGCGACTTGAAGCCGCGTTGTAAGTCGCTCAAAGTCGCGCTGAAGTCGCCTCCAAGTCGCCTTGCAAAGTTGCGCTGTAAGTCGTGTTGCCCCTGTGTGAACCGAGCCTTATTGCATTGATTGTGTGTCTGCTGCGATCCAGGTAATACCTCGTAAGCTGGATTTTATGCAACACAAAAGAATAGTGAAGCGCAAAATGGGAGTTTTTACATCTCATTACCTACAGCTCTTAGAATCCGTCTAAGCAGCAGCGGAGCTCAAATTTGTAACCATTAGATGCATTGATAGAAGTTTTTATCACTATGGCTTGAAATTAATCCAATAAAGTGTACTCTCAGGTGACAGAATTTACTGCTACCATTGTCCTAGTATTCTGTTTCCAGGAGGGGTAACCTAAGAAACCCAATTCTCACATAATGTTGTCTAACTGGATAGGTGTGGATGTAAAAACGTATGACTTGGTTTATTATAATGTTCCAGTTTAGCAGTTCTTAGATTCTATCAAAGAATTACAATTTCGCTGTTGTACAGTTTTTGAATCTAAATCCTGGGTATTCTTTTGCTTAGTTACATTGGTCCATATGCCATACCAGTGGGATCCCTGTGGAAGGTGACAATTGCTATAGTAGTCAGCACTATTACAGTGATTGCCAGTATCTTCCATGCCCAACAGCTGCCGTACTGCATAGTGAACACAGGGGGGGTCATTCCCTGGGCATGAGTGCCATTCACAGAGAGTCTTACATTTTTATTACTGCAAAGTTTTCTGCGATTGGTACAGGTTGGAGAGTGTGACGTCAGAGCCCTGCCTCTCCACCTCGTCCAATCAGAAATAGCCCTACATTCATTGAGAAAAATGCAAGGATTTCTGTGAATAATCTGACTCCCTTTGTTCAGTATGGAGCAGTGCAGGTGCCCAGCACAAAAACCTTAAAGATGGCGCTGATTATTGTAGTAGCAGTGACTACTACAGTGATTTACAGCTTCCACGGGGATCCCATAGGTTAGACACATGCATACTTACAGTGGAGATAAGAAGTCTACACACCCCTGTTAAAATGTCAGGTTTCTGTGATGTAAAAAAATGAGCCAAAGATAATTTCAGAACTTTTCCACCTTTTTAATGTGACCTATAAACTGTACAACCCAATTGAAAAACAAACTGAATTCTTTTTTTTTTTGAGGGGGGGGGGGGGGTAAAAGTAAAAAAAACTAAAATAATGTTGTTGCATAAGTGTGCACACCCTCTTATAATGGGATGTAGCTGTGTTCAGAATTAATTTAAAGTTCAGCTGTTCTAGTAGGTCTTTCCTGACATTTTCTTAGTCACATCCTACAGCAAAAGCCATGGTCCGGAGAGAGCTTCCAAAGCATCAGAGGGATCTCATTGTTAAAAGGTATCAGTCAGGAGAAGGGTACAAAGGAACTTCCAAGGCATTAGATATACCATGGAACACAGTGAAGACAGTCCTCATCAAGTGTAGAAAATTTGGCACCACAGTGACATAACCAAAAACTGGATGTCCCTCCAAAATTGATAAAAAAAAGACGAGAAGAAAACTGGTCAGGGGGAGGCTGCCAAGAGGCCTACAGCAACATTAAAGTGGTTGTAAACCCCTACAATCCACTTTTTGCTACAGGTAAACCTATAAAAAGGCTTACCTGTAGCTACCCCGGATATCTCCTAAACCTGCATGGTTTAGGAGATATCCCCTGTATCTGCATGTGCCGACATCATCCGCACATGCGCACTGAAGCAAAATGCACGTGCTTCGGGAAGTAACTCCGGGGAGAAATGTCGCCGGCTGGTACTGTGTATGGGCACCACAGCGGGGGCTTCGAACTCAGGTGACTATTACACAATGAGCTAGTATGCTATGCTCTTCTTCTTACTTTTTTTTTTTATTTTATTTTTTTTTTCATGTGGGTTTACAACTACTTTAAAGGAGCTGCCGGATTATCTGGCAAGTACTGTGTGGTACATGTGACAACAATCTCCCATATTCTTCATATGTCTGGGCTATGGGGTAAAGTGGCAAGATGGAAACCTTCTCTTACGAAGAAAAACATCCAAGCCCGGCTAAATTTTGCAAAAAGACATCTGAAGTTTCCCCAAAGCATGTGGGAAAATGTGAACTTTTTGGTCATAATTCCAAAATATATGTTTGGTGCAAAAACAATACTGCACATCACCAAAAGAACACCATACCCACCGTGAAGCATGGTGGTGGCAGCATCATGCTTTGGGGCTGGTTTTCTTCAGCTGGAACAGGGGCCTTAGTCAAGGTAGAGAGATTTATGAACAGTTCCAAATACCAGTCAATATTGGTACAAAACCTTCAGGCTTCCGCTAGAAAGTTGAACATGAAGAGGAACTTCATCTTTCAGCATGACAACGACCCAAAGCATACCTCCAAATCAACAAAGGAATGGCTTCACCAGAAGAAGATTAAAGGTTTGGAATGGCCCAGCCAGAGGCCAAACCTGAATGCAATTGAAAATCTGTGGGGTGATCTGAAGAGGGCTGTGCACAGGAGATGCCCTCACAATCTGACAGATTTGGAGTGTTTTTACAAAGAAGAGTGGGCAAACATTGCCAAGTCAAGATGTGCCATGCTGATAGACTCAGACCCAAAAAGACTGAGTGCTGTAATAAAATCAAAAGGTGCTTCAACAAAGTATTAGTTTAAGGGTTTGCACACTGATGCAACCATTATTTTAGTTTTTTAGTTTTACTTCCCTCCACCTAAAAGATTTCAGTTTGTTGTTCAATTGAGTTGTACAGTTTATAGGTCACATTTAAAGGTGGAAAAAGTTCTGAAATTATTTATTTTTGTCTTTTTTTTTTTTTTTTTACATCTCAGAAACCTGACATTTTAACAGGGGTGTGTAGACTTTTTATATCCACAAGTGAATAGGTGAGAGCAGGGACTCGTCTCTTTTTTTTCCTCCTAATTCTCTGTCCAAGGTTTCAAACATTTCTGCCACTATCCTTTTTAGACTACATGTACACTAGGCATTTAGTGCCTCTGCATCAGTCTTGCCTTTTCATGTGCCTAGGAGGCACACCAGCTTTGCATCCCATAGCCAAATCAAAATCTATGTCACGCTGACACATGCGGCAGCTGGATGCTATACCAAGTGGTATTTGTGTAGGGCTCTATGGGTGGAACTCAGAATACCTGAATTCCGAGCTTGCATCCCTAAACACATGTGGCCCTAAATGAGCACCACTCAGTACCAACTACAACGTATTTCAGCCTGTCATAGATTTTAGCAGGCTGCTGGCAGCGGAGCTGGATGCTCCATTTGTGCCACCCGGGCACCTGAAAATGCAGGGGACTTCTCACACAGGGGCATAACGCCCCCAGTATGCCTGAAGCTTTAGAAATCCCATAACCATTGGGGAATCCTTCGTCATGGGTGCAACTTCTATAAAACCAAATATTTTGTGTATATAGTAAAAAGGATATAAAACATCAGATTAAAAACCTAAACACTTTATTTTAAATTACAAACATTGACTCATTATAGTTTCTCTTTAAAGTGAACCGGTTGACTGTAATTTTATAGGCAGCGAATAGTATTTTAGGTTGTATTTCTTCTAGCAAAGTATTGGACACCTAAGGAACAGGCAAGAGATGTCTTCACGTTTATCGTCCCATATAATGCTTGTCCATGTTTCTCTGCTTGATAATCCCAACCTCCATCCATACAGTGCTATCGTTGTCACCTGTCCGGGAGTCACACACAGTCCGGGTTTAGAATCATGTGTCCAGGTTTCAGACGAACTCAAAGCCGGACACATTATTCAAACCAGGCTCTGGCTCCCCAAGTAACCAAGATGGTCGCACACAAATCGGTTGCCATCTGTGAGCTGCGGGCAGCTGTCTGGCGACAGGTTTGGCACCACTGGGGAGCAGGGAAATGATGTCAGCAAGAGCAATTTGGCCACACCCACTGTTTGCTGCGGCACACCATGCGCACCGCGTTACTACTCTCCTTGGGGCACCCAAAGGTGTCCTAGGCCACTAAAGTGTTTGGGTTCGGCTTGAAGAAAAGGTGGCAGCACTATACAGTGCTGACTTCTGGGCCATCAGCTGTACATAACTATACCCAGTACAGCTCTTGCTCTGCCATTCTTCATAGCACTGATATTCTGTAACTAACAGTATGCAGGAAACTCACATGCTACTTACCAAACAGATAAAATGCTGCTTGTAACCTATAGCTGCTTATGTTCCAATCTCTAATATATTTTATTTTTTTATTATATTTATCTATTATTTCAAAATACATGTTGTTATAATGGACCGAACACTTGCATTACTATTCAATATGAAAAAAAATAAAGATGTGACTGGCCTTGCATGTGAGCGCTTACAGTTGGGGAAAAATTGTACTTATTGTAATGTGTATGTGCGTCCTGAAATCAAGCATAAAATTCAAAACTTTGGCACATGATTGGATGATAGAAGTCAGCAGAGCTTCACCACATTCACTAAGCTCTGGGGAAAAAGGAGTGCAACTGCACTTCTAAAACACATACAGTCTATTTGCCTTTTTAATTATTCCACCCCATAGCTCCCAACCAGGTTTCTTCTTTCAAATAAAGGATATAACAATGAATCTGGTTGCTGTGTATTGCAGCTCCAAAATTTCTTTCATTTTGTAAGTTGGCCCCAAAGTATGTATGAGGTGCTACCTAATTCCTTGTGAAATATGCATATTCATTCTTATTACTAACATTTGAGTTATTTGTAACACATATTGTGATAAAAAGCCATACAGATTTTATTATTACTGCAGTACTTTATTGGCAGTTGTTGCAGTTACAATATGGAGACTGTCTTCTTCCAGCAGTGTAATAATGCAGCAGCACTGGAAGGGTACTAAAGTCTAATGACCCAGCATATTGGTTTTGTAAAGGGAATCCAGAATAAAGATTTCTTTATACATGTGCATAGAATTTCCATCTCTGGCATGGATGCTCCCATCCATGGATCTGCTGGGTTCTGCTCCCATCCATGGATCTGCTGGGTTCTGCTCCCATCCATGGATCTGCTGGGTTCTGCTCCCATCCATGGATCTGTTGGGTTCTGCTCCCATCCATGGATCTGTTGGGTTCTGCTCCCATCCATGGATCTGTTGGGTTCTGCTCCCATCCATGGATCTGTTGGGTTCTGCTCCCATCCATGGATCTGTTGGGTTCTGCTCCCATCCATGGATCTGTTGGGTTCTGCTCCCATCCATGGATCTGTTGGGTTCTGCTCCCATCCATGGATCTGTTGGGTTCTGCTCCCATCCATGGATCTGTTGGGTTCTGCTCCCATCCATGGATCTGTTGGGTTCTGCTCCCATCCATGGATCTGCTGGGTTCTGCTCCCATCCATGGATCTGCTGGGTTCTGCTCCCATCCATGGATCTGCTGGGTTCTGCTCCCATCCATGGATCTGCTGGGTTCTGCTCCCATCCATGGATCTGCTGGGTTCTGCTCCCATCCATGGATCTGCTGGGTTCTGCAGTGTCCTGCTGCCATCCGCGGTGTTCTGCTTTCATCTTGTGCCATTCCATTTTGTTACCTTTTTTTTTTTTTTTTTTTTGCTTCCTTTTTTCATTCATGAATATTTATTTGCCTTTGGAATTAGATGTGTCCAGACATGGAATGGACTGTCCACAGTTTCTTAAGGGCATTTTTGTTTTGCATATTTGGGAATAAATGAAAGGTAACGAAAGGTGGATTCTGATTGTTTGTTTTCTTTAGGCTATCATACTTCAGAATTAGCATGTAGCCCCCCTGGCGGTTTTCCCGAGTGTGGCTCGGGCTTAAAATTCAGTCCCATTAGCGGTAACCCCCGAGCCACACTCGGGATCGCATTGCAGGATCCTGGTGTGGCATTACTTACCTTGTTCCCAGGATCCTGCAATGTCCCGCACGGGGGCGGAGCCTGGCGGCAAATTCAAAAAACTGTAAAAAGCATAACACATACAGTACTGTAATCTTACAGATTACAGTACTGTATGAAATTATTTCACATCCCTTTTGTCCCCAGTGCTTTGTCCTATGCCCTGCATGCAGTTCTATATTATATATACTGTTCTTTCTGGCTAGAAACAGGAGATTGTCCATAGCAACCAAAAAGTGTCCCTTTACATCAAAAGTGGTTTTAGACCAGCTAGAAAACAGCGATAGTAAATTAGGACACTTGCAGAATTGAGCGATAGTGAATCGTGGGGAAATTTATTTTATTATTATTTTATTTTTTATTTTTTTAATTATTTATTTTTATTTATAAAAATTATTTATATTATAATTTGTTTTTGTGTTTCAAACTTCATCATACCCGGGATGTCTACTAGACTCTTGTTTGGACAGATTTAAGTGTGTTATTGTTAAGAATTACAGACCTACAATATAAAACGCCAAATTTCCATGCAAAATAATTAAACCGCTTTCAGCACCTAAAATCCAAAATAATCATACCGCCAGGGAGGTTAAATAGAAGAACTCTTTCCTGAATTGGACCCATAGGGATTGATTTACTAAAGGTAAATAGACTTTTCACTTTGCAAGGGAATTTTCTATTTGCTTAAGCTGGCCTTACAACTTCAAATTTTCGTTCGAATGGGAAAGGTTTAAAGTGTTTGGTGTTTTCATGGATTCGACTTATTTCAAACAACTTTTAGAAGAGTACCGTATCAATGTCTCGATTTTTCAATTGATAATCATGACAAGTGCATAATACTAATTATGATTTGTCTTGGCCAGGAGCCAATTTAATGAGTAGAAATGTATTTGTTACCATTAGGTTTGATTTAAAAACTTCAATCCTTGTCCTTCAATTTTTTTTTTCCACTCTCAAAATCAAATGAATATTTCAAAAACAAGAGTTTTCGAAAGAAAATCTACTGGTGTAAGGCCAGCTTTAGTGAATGAGTATAAGCTCTGCTGACTTTTATCATACTGTTGCGTGTTTTTTTTTTTTTTTTTCTATTTTTTTTTTCCTTGCATTTGATTGGGTATTCTTTGCAAAGTGAAGTTTCACCATATACATACAAACAGGGCCGCTTATAAGGCAGTACAGCCAACCCTCCTGTACTGGGCCCAGGCCCCATAAGTTAAAAAGAGGGGCCCGGGCACCTACTGAACAGGAGCGCTGGCTGTACTGTCTTATTGCAGACACCGATCCTCTTCTGCCTACCCCTGCAGCTCTGTTAGCTTCTCCTCTTCTTTCTCCCTCCGGCTGCACTGCAGGGGGGATTGATTCTAGCACATGTGCTACTTCCATCTGTTGTCCAGGCCCTCCAGTATGCCTCTTTTCCCCCCACAGTACTGCTGGCTTACCTCCTTTCCTCTCCTGCTGGCAGCTCCTGCAGACACACAGGGAGATGTTTCAGGATGGAGAATTGGAAAAGGGGCCAGTAAATGTCATTTTCTGGCCCCTTCCTTTCCTGAATGAATGCAGTGAGCGATCGGTACCAATCACTCCTGTGTCCATTCATCACTGAAGCATAGTGACCTGTATTTATTATGCTTTAGTCATTGAATGAGCAGGAAGCCTCAGGGTGCTTCCTAATCCTTCATCTGTGCAGCTGAGGCTACAGAAAAAGGGACTGATAAATATATGTCCTCAGTCACTTTCAGCTGGAGGGGCCCTGTCAGGCTGTATGGGGCCCCGTGATTTCTAACAGCAGCCCTCCATATAAAAAAAAAAATATATATATAATATATATATATATAATATACACATATATACACATATATATAATTACACAGTATATATGACAAATCCTTAGCAAAGTGATTATTTACTTGAAAATTGACCAGCTTTTTTGTCTTTAGTAAACCGATCTTATGGTCTCAATCGCCTATAAATAATTTGGGTGCTTCTTGAAATGACTGAGAGCGGCAGAAAGGAAGTATGAGAGCCAAATGTGTCCAAAAATACACCAGTTTGATATGTCTAGTTCTATAACAGGACATTGTATGCAAATCTCAGCAGTTTAAATACATGGGGGTTGATTTACTAAAGGCAAATCCACTTTGCACTACAAGAGCACTTGCTTTAGATCTGAGATGAAGATTTGAAATGATTGGAAGCTCTGCTGACTTTTTTTTCATCAAATCATGTGCAGGCAAAAAATGCTGTTTTTTTATGTTCCTTGAATGTCCCCCTCAGATCTACAGCGACTTCATCTATCATTTGCAGCTCAGGCCTGCAGAAATGACAGATGAAAGCTGATGAAACTGTATGTGTGTATTCATGGAACAGTAGTAGTGTTTTAGTGTGCCTGGTGACGGTGAATGTTCAGATGTACAAATAAACAAACAAAAAAATCTGTAGTTGTAGGTAATGAAACCCTTCACTATGTAGAGCTGACTGTTGTGGAATTTATGCCACAATTTACGTTAGATTATTTCTATATGACAGACATGTGCGTGCCAGATGAAGTGTACTCTCTTCCCAGAGTTTCTGTAATTAGTTGAACAATGTGGTAATTTTCTGCTTTTAGTGGGAATTTGTTTTTGTACACTATATTATTTATTTATTTATTTATTTATTTTTTATTTGATTTATTTTTTTAATTTATGATCCAGACCAGTGGACTCCAAACTGCAGCATGCAGGCCACATCCAGCCGCTTCAAGATTTCCTCTGGTCTGCAGTTAGGGTCATTGGCAATCCTCCAAGTACATAGATTAAGATCGAGGCTCTGTATATATCTGAGCGGGCGGAAACGCAGCGATTATGCCCACAAATTGTGGGACGTCTGTACGATTCCGTCACTTCTAATGGCACCATGATTGCGGCGCAATTTTTTCCGCGATCGTCGCCCGGCAAATCACGTAAAAATGCCCACGATTGGGATCGCTCAGATGTGAACAGAGCCTTAAGGTTAGCAGAGGATGCCTAGGGTCTCTGCTTCTGATGTTGGGGGGGGGGGGGGGCTATAATGTTAGGGGGACCCTGGGGACTCTTTTGGTCTCCCTGATGTAAGGGATGGCTCTAATGTAAAGAAGTCTCTGATGGGGACTCTAATATAAGGGTTACTCTGATAGCGATTTCTTTTGGCCTGCAAATATTTGTATATAGCTACGATGTGACCCTTCTACTGAAAAATTTGGAGACCTCTGCACAAGACTAAAGTTTTAAAATACAAGTATTTATTTTTAGTAAGGTAAATATAAACTCTTGCACACTCACTTTTGTTGCCAGCGGTTTAGACATTAATGGCTGTGTGTTGAGTTATTTTGAGGGGACAGCAAATTTACACTGTTATACAAGCTGTACACTCACTACTTTACATTGTAGAAAGGGGCATTTCTTCAGTGTTGTCACATGAAAAGATAGAATAAAATATTTACAAAAATGTGAGGGGTGTACTTTTGTGAGATACTGTGTGTGTGTGTGTAATATATAATGTGTGTATAGATTATATATATATATATATATATATATATATATATATATATATATATATATATATATTCCTGCTGAGTGGTTAAAAATTTAAGCTGTGGATATTTCTATTGGCATCACCCAGTTTTAAGGAGCTGGCTGGAAAGTTGTGGACTGAACACCACCTGCTTTCAGTCTGATGCAGCCACTGTCTGGGTATTCTGACAGACGCTGGAGCCGGGTGTCAGAACTCAATATGTGGCAGGAGAGAGTGTCAATCCAAACAGTTTAGTGTGAATGGAGGATTACTAGTTGCCTTCTGCTCAGCCAGCAGGCTGAATGAAAGAAATGTAAACTTGAATGACCAGCTTTAAAAAAAAAAAAAAAAAAAGGATTCACGTACATATTTCCCATGTACTGTATAGCCAAAATGTGGAATTCTGTAGTCTGTCTACATATTTTCTGCACGTCTTTACAACTACGCTGTAAAGAGAGTGTATTTGTACCCAGGCACACACCTGAATAGGGACACATTCCCACGATGTCTCTGGATTACATATTCTTTATGGAATATCAAAGAGAGAGTCTGAGTAAGCAGCTGCTGCTGGGCTGATGCAATAGAAGGCCTAGAATTCTCTACAAACCTGAAATCATGAAAGAATCCAATATTCAGTTTTTCTCAAGTTAAGTATGTTATACAAATAACCAAAAGTGACAAGATATTAGTTTAAAAAGAAATAAAAATGACCAAATTCATTACAGTTTATATGTAATTTACAATTTTATAATTTTTTTTTTACAACCGTTTCTATTCTTGAGTAAAGAGGAACTGCAGCAGTCTGCTCACATCATTTTGTAATAAAAACATCATTGCCATTCTGAATCTTCCCCCCAACCACTTTGCATTTCATTATATATATATATATACAGTGGCTTGCGAAAGTATTCGGCCCCCTTGAACTTTTCAACCTTTTGCCACATTTCAGGCTTCAAACATAAAGATATAAAATTTTTATTTTTTGTGAAGAATCACCAACAAGTGGGACACAATTGTGAAGTGGAACAAAATCTTTTGGATTTTTGAAACTTTTTTAACTAATAAAAAAATGAAAAGTGGGGCGTGCAAAATTATTCGGCCCCCTTGCGTTAATACTTTGTAGAGCCACCTTTTGCTGCGATTACAGCTGCAAGTCGCTTGGGGTATGTCTCTATCAGTTTTGCACATCAAGAGACTGAAATTCTTGCCCATTCTTCCTTGCAAAACAGCTCGAGCTCAGTGAGGTTGGATGGAGAGCGTTTGTGAACAGCAGTTTTCAGCTCTTTCCACAGATTTTCGATTGGATTCAGGTCTGGACTTTGACTTGGCCATTCTAACACCTGGATACGTTTATTTGTGAACCATTCCTTTGTAGATTTTGCTGTATGTTTGGGATCATTGTCTTGTTGGAAGATAAATCTCCGTCCCAGTTTCAGGTCTTTTGCAGACTCCAACAGGTTTTCATCCAGAATGGTCCTGTATTTGGCTGCATCCATCTTCCCCTCAATTTTAACCATCTTCTCTGTCCCTGCTGAAGAAAAGCAGGCCCAAACCATGATGCTGCCACCACCATGTTTCACGGCGGGGATGGTGTGTTGAGTGTGATGAGCTGTGTTGCTTTTACGTCAAACATATCGTTTTGCATTGTGGCCAAAAAGTTCGATTTTGGTTTCATCAGACCAGAGCACCTTCTTCCACATGTTTGGTGTGTCTCCCAGGTGGCTTGTGGCAAACTTTAGACGAGACTTTTTATGGATATCTTTGAGAAATGGCTTTCTTCTTGCCACTCTTCCATAAAGGCCAGATTTGTGCAGTGTACGACTGATTGTTGTCCTATGGACAGACTCTCCCACCTCAGCTGTAGTTCTCTGCAGTTCATCCAGAGTGATCATGGGCCTCTTGGCTGCATCTCTGATCAGTCTTCTCCTTGTCTGAGCTGAAAGTTTAGAGGGACAGCCAGGTCTTGGTAGATTTGCAGTGGTCTGATACTCCTTCCATTTCAAAATGATCGCTTGCACAGTGCTCCTTGGGATGTTTAAAGCTTGGGAAATCTTTTTGTATCCAAATCCGGCTTTAAACTTCTCCACAACAGTATTACGGACCTGCCTGGTGTGTTCCTTGGTCTTCATGATGCTCTCTGCACTTTCAACAGAACCCTGAGGCTCGGTTCACACTAGGACGACTTGTCAGGTGACCTAGTCGCCTGACAAGTCGCCTCCTGTTCTGTACAATGGAACCGTTCTAAGGGGAGCGACGCAAGTCGGTCTGACTTAGAAAAAGGTTCCTGTACTACTTTGGGGGCGACTTGCATAGACTTCTATACACAAGTCGTTTTGCAAGTCGCCCAGGCAGTCGTGTGCAGGTCGCCTCGGTGAGCCGACCTGCAAGTCGTGCCACTTCTAGTGTGAACCGGCACTGAGACTATCACAGAGCAGGTGCATTTATACAGAGACTTGATTACACACAGGTGGATTCTATTTATCACCATCAGTCATTTAGGACAACATTGGATCATTCAGAGATCCTCGCTGAACTTCTGGAGTGAGTTTTCTGCACTGAAAGTAAAGGGGCCGAATAATTTTGCACGCACCACTTTTCAGTTTTTTAATTGCTAAAAAAGTTTAAAATATCCAATAGGTTTCGTTCCACTTCACAATTGTGTCCCACTTGTTGGTGATTCTTCACAAAAAATTAAAATTTTATATCTTTATGTTTGAAGCCTGAAATGTGGCAAAAGGTTGAAAAGTTCAAGGGGGCCGAATACTTTCGCAAGCCAGTGTGTGTGTGTGTATGTATATGTATATGTATATATATATGTGTGTATATATATATATATATATATATATATATATATATATATATATATATATATATATATATATATATATATATATATATATATATATATATATATATATATATATATATATATATATATACATACATAGTTACATAGTTAGTCAGGTTGAAAAAAAGACACAAGTCCATCCAGTCCAACCATAAAAAAAAAACAAAAAAAAAACAAAAAAAAACGTACAATCCAATATACCCAATACTATACCCACAGTTGATCCAGAGGAAGGCAAAAAACCCCAGCAGAGCATGCTCCAATTTGCTACAGCAGGGGAAAAAAAAAAAATATATATATATACACATACACACACAACCATTTAACTGTGGGCAGTGGAAGCTGCTGCCTGTTCATCTCCTGGATTTACACAGAGGCACACCTCCAGCTCTGCAGCTCTCTCTCTCTCTCTCTCTCTCTCTCTCTCTCTCTCTCTTATGATGTCACAAGCCTAGGCTAATGGCCAGACAAACAGGAAGTGGGCTATATAAGGTATTTACTGACAGAAAAAAAATGTTTTACTATCCAAAGTTAAAACAACAAGGGCAGAAGATTTAATAGATGGAAAATTGAAAAAATGATTGAAGTTCCACTTTAGTAACTAAACCAAGAATTTACACCAAATCTGCTGCCTATGCAAATGTGTGCATACTTTATTGGACGCTTCATATATAAAACATGTGTAAACATTTCTAAAGTGTAGAGTCCACATGAAACATACCTTTTTGCTTAAGATTGTTCATATTGAATGTAGTTTTTCTGCATATTCCAAATAGACATTTTTATCCAGAAAGATTTATTACATTTCTTAAAATGATCGAGGACATGCTGTAGAAAGAAGAGCTGGGGGATTTTTTTATTTTTTTTTTATAAGTGAGCAATCAACAGCTGGAAATCCCTCTGTGTCTTAGGACAAAGTTTTACCACCTGTTGGTGAAATCTGGTATTGCAGTGTAACCGCTATCAAAAACTTTTTATATTTCATTGGTTAAACTCCATTCTACTAGAAGACAAAAGTCCCCTTTATTAGCAGGCTGCTGTGGGTAGAGATAATACTACATGGAGGAGTCGAAATCCCCATTAAAAATATATTTTTCTTTTAAAGAAAATACCTTTTTTTTAAAGGACAATTGTTCCTTTAGTACAGTAATCCTTTTACTAATAACCTCACATCCCTAGGTGCAGCCGCAGCCTTATTCATTTGTATGGGCGAGCTGTGTTCATGGTGGCCTTGAGTGGTCCAAAGACTCACAAATAGGAATGAATAAGAGTAAGAAGAGGACCGGGGGCAAGCCTTTTGCAGTCGATGGCTATGCAGCACTGGGGGGGGGGGGGGGGGGGCACACAGTAAGAATCGCTGGAATAGAGAGGAAGGTAAGTATTGAACCAGGTGGGCTACACTTAGGAAGGTGGGTGGATTTAAATAAAGGACAACTTGTACAAAAATTACATCTTTCCTTTTCGGCTAATTCACACCAGGCCCGCTATTCTGCATTGTGCAGCCTTGTCCACTGCAGGCACAACACAAAGATCAGGCAAAAAGCCATGCTTTGTATATGGCCTGTTCACACCAATGTGCTGTCTTCATGTGAGCTGCAGTAAAATGAGGCAGATATCATTTTATCACATCACATAACACAGCAAATCACCATAGTGCATCGCATGCTGCTGTGCAGAGACTTAAACAAAAGGTCATTTTGTGAAACTTCAAAGAAATGTAGAAAAAAGTAAACAATGTGATGCGTTGTAACAGCGCATCTCACCCTCACTACTCCACAATGCACTCCATCTGAAGCACGTGGTTGAGCCTGCCAGACACCTTTCTGCCTTGTTCTAAACTGAAAAACTGACCGCACTTACAGAGATCAGCTTCTGTGCTTTGTGTGGTCAGTTTTCATTCTTTGACTGGCCATTCAGAGGTACTGTGCAGACACACAGCATGCCTGTGTTGCATACTTTGTTCAGTCATCTTGTCCCCCCGACCAATGACAGCCTGCTGCTAGCGCACACATCCTTCCAAACACAGCCTGTCTCTTGAACACACCCCCTGTTCAAGCACAGACTGCATCTTGCCTCAGGCTGAACAGACTTTGTAATACAGGCACATGGGGTGTCTGCACAGTGTCCTGTAACCCCGTCTCCCACTATCGGGAAGAAGAGATGCATGGTCACGTGACAGAATTTTTTTTAACCTTGTAAAAAAAACATAATTTATGAAACGAAGCAAAAAACGTTATGGTGTTATAACTGTATTAGAATGTGTCTATAACATTTGTATGTTTACAACTACTTAAAAGGCCAAGTTCACCTTTCTGAACAGGTTACATGTCGCACCCATATTTAGGGTGTAACGTCTAACATCTTCAGCATGCACCCTTCCCCCCGTGACAGCAGGCGGGGAATCTTCTTCCCACACCCGCTGTCACAATCCACCTTGACAGGTGCATTCTTCATAGTTTCCTGTGAATGAATAGACTACAAGTACTGTCATATATTGTAGCAGCTTATAGTTCTCAATGAGCTGTGAGGGTGGTGATGAGCGCTCCTAATTCATTGATCCTCCTGCTCTCAAGTAACGGTCTGCCTGTATCGGAGGTACAGAAAGACGTCTATCCTGAGAGTCTACAGGAGCCTGACATTGCACCCGCAATCTGCTGATCGCCGGTGTGATACTCTGCAGGCTCCCTCTTCTTTTTTTCTTTTTTTTAATAGGTGAACTTATCCTTTTATGTTTATCCTATAAGATAATTGAATAGTTCTGTTTTTAATAATAATGTTTTATTTTGTTTTTTCTTGCATGCATCTATAAATATCTATGTAGGACAGCGGCTCTCAATTTTGTTGTAATCGTTTTGGCGTCCTAATGAAAATGGGCATTGCTGGAACATCAATCAACTGTGTGGGCTCTTTTTAATGGAAATGAAAAGGTTTCTAGGAGTTGGTAAACATGAAATTAGCATACACTTTCATCTAAAATCTGGTACTCCGAGGTAGAGAACATCAGCTAGTTGCCCTTACATTGTACATGTCGTACGCATAACGCATGCCGAATTCCAGGAGCTCCGAAGGAATAGGAAAAGAACTCAAATCTTTCTTGTGAAAAATGACAACGTCTTTAACCTCTTTAATACCGGGCATTCGCACCCCCTTCCTGCCCAGGCCAATTTTCAGTTTTCAGCGCTGTAACATTTTGAATGACAATTGCGCAGTCATGCGACACTGTACCCAAATTTTTAGCATTTTTCCCCCACAAATAGAGCTTTCTTTTGGTGGTATTTGATCACCTCCTGTGATTTTTATTTTTTACGCTATTTCAAGTTTGAAAAAAACACAATATTTTTTACTTTTTGCTATAATAAATATCCCCAATTTAAAAATTTTTTTTTTTTTTCCTCAGTTTAGGCCGATATGTATTCTTCTACGTATTTTTGGTAAAAAAAAATCGCAATAAGTGTATATTGGTTGGTTTGCGCAAAAGTTATAGCGCCTACAAAATAGAGGATAGATTTATGACATTTTTATTACAATTTTTTTATTTATTAGTAATGGCAGCGATCTGCAATTTTTTTTTTATTTTTATCGGGACTGTGACATTTAGAGGTCGACCGATATGGGTTTTTCTCTGGCCGATGCCAAAGCCGATATTTAGAAATCGCGGTGGCCGATGGCCGATATATGATGCCGATTTTTTTGGGCCGATATATGATGCCGATTTTTTTTTTTTCCCTTCATCTCATAAAATCTAACAGTTAGACCCCTTTCACACTGGGGCGTTTTTCAGGCGCTTTTGGGCTAAAAATAGTGCCTGTAAAACGGCTCCCCTGCAGTCTCAGTGTGATATCCCCAGTGCTTTCACACTGAGGCGATGTGCTGGCAGGATGTTAAAAAAAAAGTCCTGCAAGCAGCATCTTTGGAGCGGTGTATACCGCTCCTCCACCTATTACAGAAGTCATTTGCAAGTCCTGCTGAATCGGCTTTTTTTATCAGCACAATCAGCCAAGTCGACCCCTAGTGACATTGTGGCGGACAGATCCGACAATTTTGACACTATTTTGGGACCACTGACAGTTATACAGCGATCAGTGCTATAAATATGCACTGATTACTGTATAAATGTCACTGGCAGGGAAGGAGTTAACACTAGGGGGCGATCAAGGGGTTAAATGTATTACCTAGGGAGTGATTCTAACTGTAGGGGGAGGGGACTGACTAGAGGAGGAGACCGATCGGTGTTCCTATATACTAGGAACACCGCATCTGTCTCCTCTCCCCTGACAGGACGTGGATCTGTGTGTGAACACATACAGATCCATGGTCCTGCTCTGTAACGGGCGATCGCGAGTTCCTAGCGGACATCACGGCCTCCGGGCACGCACATTGGCTCCTCAGTGATGAGGCAGCCGCGTGCCCCCTATACCCCTGGGAAGCTGAGGACGTCCTACGACGCTCACCCAGGATGGGGGCTCCCATCTGCGGACGTCATATGACAATGGGCGGGTAGGGAAGTGGTTAATTCCCTAAATTTTTTTTATTTTCATTATTTCTAGAATCTATTCATATAAATATTGCGCAAATTTGAGCCTTACCTTTTTATATTTATCCTAATAATTTCCATACATGCAGAGATGCAGAATTTCTGCATATTGCTTCAGTTTCCATCCAGAAAAATCGCTGCTTCTACAGGAGTTTTGTGTTCTGCCTGTAGAAGCAGCTCAATGTTATCCTATGTGTCCATGTATATTAGGACGTTAAGAGGCATATTTTGAGCTCAACATTTAGAGGCAGAAAAAAAAAATCCATTCTGGTTCGCGTTTCTGATTGGAGCTCACTGGCAGAAAAAAAATGTAAAACTCTCCTAAACGCGTGTAAACTTTGCACAAAAAATGCTCTATATGAGCGTTTTTTACTCCCCAGAGAACAGACGTTTTTTTAAGCCCAGTGTGCATGGAGCCTGACATATATAGAAAGCCTTATGTAAGTGCTAAAAGTCTTTTCAAGTCATCAAGTTTGAGTCTAATTGGTGATACAGGAATCTGAGCCAAAAGAAGTTAACCAAATACATGTTTCGGAAAGAACTATAATGCTGTGCGGAGCTGTGTGCGCCACGGCTGCGTTGGAATACATGGCAATTTATGACTTTAGCAAAGCTGCTGTTTTTGCAGCCAACATTAACCTTACAATAGGTGTTTTCACTTGCCAGCTGTAATTATATGGACAAATGATGTATAGATCTGGTATTTTAAATCCTATTTACGGTACATATTAACACTTGTGAAAAAATAGGTTTATTTGGTCCCCATTCCTAAAACGAATAGCTCTAGCAATGAATTACCTGTTCTGCTTTATGTAGTCTGTCTTGTCACTGCCAGTGATGTTGTGAACATAGAGACTGTACATCATTTCTGAGGGTATCTGACCTACACATGAGCTGCTTCCCCATTGTAAGGAAAGCGTCAATTTGTTATATTTGATTATGTCAAAAGCTTTATCATGCTACCATATTCTGCTTTGCATTAGTTTTTTTCTACAGACAATTTTTCTTATATTTAAAGGCCAAGTCCACCTTTTAAGACCCTGTTGCTTGTACCATGGTGCCAAGCGAAGCCCCATCTCCATCAAAGGGTGGAGCAAGAAATGTCACCTGCACACAATGGGTCTCCAAAAAATGGATCCAAAGCTTTTTTCACATCGTTACAGCAACGTTTTGGAGCCTCGCAGGACCCCTTCATCATCACATGCCTGATGAAGGGGTTCTGCGAGGCTCCAAAACGATGCTGTTTGTTGTAAAGATGTGATCTCTGAATAAAGCTTTGGAGACCCATGGTGTGCTGGTGGCATTTCTCGCTCTCATTGCTCAACGTACCAGCCGGTGGTCGTTTTCAGCACCCACTTATACATACAGCCAGTTCTAGAAGAACGTTTGCGTTGGGAATAGTGCATGGGTTCCCATCCCCAGCATGCCCCCCTTCCTGACAGCGGGCTTCCCCCATAGCAGTTGTCAGATTTAAAATTGGTGCTGCTATGCGGGGGCTACTTTGCAACATTTATTCAGAGGTCTGTAAATGAAAGCATTACAAGTCCCACCTGACACCGCTGCAGATAGACCTGTATTTCTCAATGTCCATTGACCCTTCCTCAATCTCTCTAACTGAAATCCCGTACCTCAGTATGGACCAGGAGCTTGAGGAAGAGTGCCGAAGCCTGACATTGCATTCGTGATCCACTGATCGTGGTTACACTGCTTTGTAGGCTCATTTGCAAAGGAATTCAGTTTTTTTTTTTTTTTTTTGCAAAAAGAAAAGTGGACTTAGCTTTTAAAGTAGGAAAGGGTTAACACCCTACCCTAT